>CM054143.1:10926403-10951403 GCA_028751875.1 Rapana venosa | reverse complement strand
GTACTTCAAACTTTTTTTTTTACCTCCTCTCCTCCCCTCCCATCCCCCCCCCCCCCCCCCCCCCTCCCTCTCGCCAGGGCTGGAAGTGTGGAATAAACATGGCCATAAACTCTTCGCCTGGCCGATTTTCCATACAATGGGCATTTGAAAGTCATCTTGCAGCGAACATCAGGATAGAGGAAAAGAGAGAAAAGAAGAAGGAAGGAAATGGCTGGAGTAGGCAGGAAGATGACGATGGCAGTGGAGAAGAAGAAGAAAGAAGAAGAAGAAGAAGAAGAAGAAGAAGAAGAAGAAGAAGAAGAAGAAGAAGAAGAAGAAAATGATGATGATGATGATGATGATGATGTTGATGATGATGGTCATGATGGCCATAATGGTCATGGTGATCATGATCATCATGATGAAGACGACGACGACGACAACGATGATGTGACGATGGGATAATGACGACAATGACAATCATCACAAGCAAGTAGGCAGAAAGCGAGCTGGTTTCTTTTGTCATCTTCACGTTTTAAAATCCCTTGAACGTAGATTATCTAAGTATTGGACATTGAAAACCCACTACAAGCGTGAATTAACAAATTTCTGTGCAAACTTCTGCCTTGTGTCTACTTAATCTACTCGGTGCTTTGAAAAGAGATGTGACTGAGATGGTGGTCTCTCCCTTGGTCTCTGTTGTCATTTTGTTCTCTTGTTTTTTCCCTTTTTTTTCTTATCATTGATTCCCTTGTGCACTCTCGCTCTTTTCTACTGCCTACTTCTTTTCTTTTTTAAATGTATTTCTATGTATTTCTCTACATTTTGTTTTTACCTTGCCATTCCAAAACATCTGAGCAGTGGCTTATGAAGGGTCGATTTAAACCAATACAATGTTGTCAAAGGTGTGTGTGTGTTTTTAATCCACTTTCACAGTCTGAGCAAACTTATATCACTTCACTTCACCTTCATCTCTCCCGTAGTCCTGTGGGGCACCACTGAAGAATTTGCAACCAGCTTCCTCCACTCCCCACGTCTATAACTTGTCATTGTTGTTGAGCACATTATAAGCTTTTACGTTGCTGCTGCTCTATTGTTTGTGTGTGTGTGCGTGTGTGTGTATGTGCGTGTGTGTGTATGTGTGTGTGTGTGAGTTGAGTGAGTGTGTGTATGTGTGTGTGTGTGTGTCCTCTCTCTCTCTCCTCTCTCTCTCTCTATATATATATATATAATATATATATATATATATAAAAACATGGAATTTATATAGCACTATATCTTGCAAAAGAGAAATCAAAGCGCTTAAAAAATTATATATATACATATATATAAAGCGCTTATATATATATATATATATATATATATATATATATATATATATATAGAAGATAGAAGAGAGAGAGAGAGAGAGAGAGAGAGAGAGAGAGAAGAGAGAGAGAGAGCGAGCGCTTTTAACAAGAGTCAGACAAACGCTCTTTGGGGGGGGGGGGGGATCAAGGGATAAACAAGCGGGGGGGGGGGGGAGGGGGGGAATAAATCATAGATTTCAGGGGGGGGGGGGGGGGGGGGGGGGGGGATACAAGTCAGAATAAATCATAGATTTTCATGGGGGGGGGGGGGGGGGGGGGGGGGATACAAGTCAGAATAAATCATAGATTTTCATATTATTCAAACCAGTCATCAAAACAGTCAACAAAGTTATCTTGACACCCCCGGATTCAAAACAAAATAAGGATTTGCCTGCTTATCCCTTAAGTATTTAGAGTCTCGGGCAGGATGCTTGTCTTTCAGATTGTTCAGTAGCTAAACGGCGCTGTTTACCTTACTGATAAAGAAGAAAGTAGATGGTAGTGCAGTCGAGTAATAAGTATGGTATTGTATACTATTTAAGTCAAGGAAGAGTTCTCTGCGTGAAATTTGGGCTGCTCTCCCTAGGGGGAGCGCGTCGCCACAAGAGCAGCGCCATCTAGTATTATTTCTCCTGTCTCCATGTGTATTTGTTTCCCTGTTAGGGTGGGAGGAATGGGGGGGGGGGGGGGGGGGGGGGGGGGGGGGGGTGGGGGGGGGGGGGGGGGGGGGGTTCCAACAGAATTTTGCCTGGGTTAACTCTCTTGCTGCCTTGGGTTCTTTAACGTGCGTTGAACGCGTGTTACACACAGGACCTAAGATTTATCGTCTCATCTGAAAGACTAGCACCCAGACCACCACTCACAAGTCTAGCTAATGGGGGGGGGGGGGGGGGGGGGGGGGGGGGGGGGGGGGGGGGGGGGGGGGGGGGTGGGGCGAAGCAAGTTTCAGAGCAGAAACGGGGATCGAACCACCACACACTTGAAAACCGGGACTTTTGGCTTTCTGGGCAGGTGCGTTACCTCTGAACCACCAATACACCTCAGTGTGAGTTACAGTTGTGACAGGAACCAGCCTCCCCCCCCACATCCCCACGGGGGAGCGCCCGTGCAAGATTCCAGAGAAACAAAGGAGCTGACCGTGGGGCAAACTTTTATTATAAAAAAGAAACCAAACAAAACCACCACCCAAGACAAAGAAAAGAAAACACCTAGTTTTTGAGATGGAGGGGAGGGGGGGGGGGGCTGCATATAAAGAGAGGGAGGGAGGGGGAGGGGAGAGAGAGGAGAGAGAGAGAGAGAGAGAGAGAGGGGAGAGGGAAGAGGAGAGAGAGGAGAGGGAGAGAGTGGGGGGAGGGAAGAGGGGGGGGAAACGTGGTGACGAATAACGGAGGAACAACATTTTGTTAGACTATTTGTACACATGTATGAGTCTTAGAAACGAGAATAAACTAAGCTTCCTTTGCATCTCTCAATCACAATAGCCATTCTCTTCTCTCTCTCCTCTCTTCTCTCTCTCTACTCTCTCTTCTCTCTCACTCACTCACTCATCCCTCTCACTCACTCACTCACCAAACACACAAACCACTCTCCCCTAACCCTCCAACACCCCCCCCCCCCCCAACTTCACTTCACATCCATCCCACCACCACCCAACGCTACCCCCCACCCCCCACACCCCAAAAAAGCATCACCATAATTTTTCTTTCATCGCCTCGCCCCAATTTTTCTTTCTTCCGGGTCCATCCTACTGCTACCCCAGTCTGCCGTATTCCTCCATTATATTATATTATAAAAAAAGAAGACTTCAGAAAGAGACAAACGAGCAGAGGAACACAGGGAGATGAGAGGGGACAAGAGTGGAGGGGACAAGAGTGGAGGGAAGGGAGGGAGGGGGAGGGGTGGCAAGAGACAGGCCAAGAGACAGAACTGTCATCAACACTGACTTCCATACCCTCTTGGGTCAAAAGACAAAGACCTCTACAAATGCACCCTTCACCCCACACCCTCCCACCTCCACCCCTACCCCCCATTCCCCTCTCCCACCACCCTCCTACCCACCACCCTCACCCTCACCCCTCTCCTTCCTCTCTCTTCCCCCCCCCCACCCACCCCCCACCCCCACCCACCCCCCACCAATCCCTCGCCCGTTCACTTTGCCGCCTCAATGGTCAAGACAATCATGTCAAGCAGTTTGCTATGGAAAGAAACGAACCAAAAAAGAAAAGAGACAGAGACAGAGAGAGACAGAGACACAGAGAAAGGGGAAAAAATCATCATATTTCTTCGCCCACCCATCCCCCCCCCCAAAAAAAAACAACAAAAAAAACCCCCAAACCAACCCATTTTGACTTGTCTCACTGCGGCGACAGATGCTCGCTTGCTCTTCTTCGTTGCACACGCGATGCTGTGCTGTGTTGTGTTGGCAGAGGGTACGAATGCGCGTTCTTGCATAAGTGATGCCTTCATAAACAAGCAGAAGGGTGGTGGTGGTGGGGTGAAAAGGGGGAGGGGGGGGGGGGGGTGGAGGGAGAGGGGAGGATTGGGGGGGGGGAGAGGGGGAAGGTGGGGGGTTGTCTCTGTTCTTTCAGCTTGGCCGACCACGATGACACTTCCAGCTCTTTTTTTTCCCTTTTTTTTTTGCAAAAGAGAGGAGTCTTTGCTAATCCCCCCCCCCCCCCCCCTCTCCCACCCTTCCACCCCCTCCCATACACACACAAACACACGCAGACACATCGCGCAACGCGCGCGCTCACACAAACACCCCACACTACCACCACCACCCACCAACCAGACCACACATACACAAACATACACACACACATAAACACACACACCACCACCACCACCCCACAAAAACACAACACACACGCCCTCTCTCTCTTTATTTCTCTCTGTCTCTGTGTGTCTCTTTGTCTGTCTCTCCCTCTCTCTCTCATCGTTCATCTTCGGCTCCACACTTTCCCCACCTCCTAATCCCCACCCTACCCTATCCCCCTTACCCCCAAACCTCGACTCAACGATAACCAACTTCACATCACCATACTCATAAAAAGTTGGGAAAAGATGGTTGGTGGAAGAGGATGACAGATTGTGTTTTGATTCAGTCGAAGACTGCAACCGGACACAGAGAGGGAGGGGGGAGGGGGGAGAAGAGAGAGGGGGGGGGGAGGGAGGGGGGAAAGAGGGGGAGAAAAGGGAAGAAAAAGACAGACAACAACACACAACAGCAAAATTGACAAAACAGCAATAGAGACAAAAAAGACGGAAGACAAACAGAAAGACAGTAAAACCCGAGACAGAAAATCAGAAACAGATAGACAGGCAAGACATGAGACACAGACCGACTAGAAAAAGAAAGACCCTTTTTTTTTTCATCTAGCCTTCGGGGAAAAATTTTTTAGACTAAACGTACAAACAAAACAAAATACCAAGCAAACAAAAAAAAACAGCAAAGAAACAAAAAACAACAAAAAACCAAAGAAACAAAGGGAAAAAAAAACCAGACAAAACAGTACATGAAAGAGGGGGGATTCAAACAAAGGAAAACAGACACAGTTATCAAGAGAGAAAGCAATGGTTCGTTTCCAAAAATAACGTTTTCTTTCCCCCTATTCACACACACACCACGTTTTTTCTTTTATTTTTATCTTTTATATATATATAATAATATATATATTTTTATATAAAAAATATAAATAGAAATAAAAAAAGAGAGAGAGAAAAGAGGAGAAAAGAAAGCTCAATCCCTAAGACCACCTCCCACCCATATAATAAAATATACAAAATATATTATTTGTTGGAGGGATAGATAATGAGTACAAGGAAATTATTGCTTATTTTATGTAACATTGAAAGTTCTTTAAAAATAAAAATAAAAACTGACCTCCTCTCACACACAACACACAAAAACACCCCCCCCCCCCCCCCCACCCACCAAAAACCCCAACCCCCCCCCCCCCCCCCCCCCCCCCCATTCCCTCTTTCCTCCCATCCTTAAATGACACTGTCATCACACACACACACACACAAAAAAACCGCACCACTCTCACAACAACAACAAACAAAAACCAACATCCCCCTATATCCCCACCCCACCCTCTCTTCCTCCCAGCTTAAAGACACAGACGTCATCCAACCCACACACACACACACCAAAAAAGAAAAAAAAACACCCCCCCCCCCCCCCCCCTACCCACCCACCCCCACCCCCAAATCCTCTCCAAAGCAGTAATGGTTCCAGAAGTGTGAATACGATGCCCCCGGGGCCGGGGAGGGTGGGGGGGGGGAAGAGGACAACCTCCAAGTCACCAGAAGAAGGGAAAAAAGGGAAAAGGAGGGGGGAAAGGAGAAGAGAAGGAGGGAAGGCAGGAAGGGAGGGGGGAAGAATAGGCGAGGGAGGGAGGGGGGGGAGGAGGAGAGGAGGGTCATAGGTGCCCCCTTTGCTAGTAATTGCTAACGGCTCAAACTCAATAGTTCTGCCCGTTTGCGCACGCCCTCCGCCGCGGCCCCGCCATTATTTATAAATTATGCATCAATTTTTGTGTATTGAATTAAGCTCGGGAAGGAAGAAAGTGAAAGGGAGGGGGCGGGAGGAAAAGGGGAAGAGGAGGAGGAAGAGGAAGATGAGGAAGAGGAGGAGGAGGACGAGGCATATTCTGCATCCCTAAGACCACCTCTCACCTCCCTCCTCCATCCCAACCCCCTCCCCTCTCCTCCAAAGTCCCCAGGTTTTTGCTGTAGCTTGCTTCTGTATCTGAGAGACCAGCAGTGTGCCACCACCACCATCACCACCACCAGTCTTTTCTTTTCCTTCCATCCCTCCCCTCCCACTCCCCTCCCCTCCTTCTTCTTCCTCCTCTGCAGATGCAAAATTATATTAGTAGTGCCAGAAAAAGCCTGAGAAGATTCTGAGAGTGGGAGGGAGTAAGAAGAGGGAGAGGGAGAGAGATATGGAGAGAGAGAGAGACAGACAGACAGAGACAGAGAGAAGAGGAGAGGAGACAGACAAAAGACAGACGACAAGACAGACAGACAGAAAGACAGACAGAAGAACGGATAGACAGAAACAGAGACAGACAGAGAGAGAGACAGGGTGGTGGTAAGGGTAGGGTGGTGGAGAATCTCTCTCTCGTCTGTCTGTCTGTCTGTCTGTGTATATGTGTGTGTATGATATATATATATATATATATATATATATATATATATATATATATATACCCCATCTCTCTCTCTCCCCTACGCCCCTTCCTACACCCCCACTGCCCGTTCAATGTTTTGGAAGCAAAGTCCCGAAAGCACACACACACCCAGCCTGCTTTTGCCAAAAAGTCATGCATACTGCATAAGTTCACAAAAGGGATGACACTCAAAATTCTCTCCCCCCCCCTACCCCCCTCCCCCCCCCCCCCCACCACGTATCCCACCTCCTACCCCGTCCCCATCCCTCTCTCTCTCTCTCTAACTTTTCACACACACACACATACACCCCCCCCCCCCCCCACACACAACACACACACACACACGTAACTCACACACACAACACAACACAACACACTCACACACAACCTCCCTTCCAACACATACACACTCCCCCCCCCACACACACACACACCAACAATTACAACAACAACCCCCCACCCCACCCACAACAACCAACACACACACAACCCCCCCATCCCCACCCCCACACACAAAACACACAAACTACTCCAACCTCCACTCTACCCCCTTTCTTTTCTTTCAACACACATTTTTTTCTTCTTCTTCTTCTCCTCCTTCTCCTTCTTCTTCTCCTACAACTTTTCCACTACAATACAAGAGCCAAATGTAACAGATGAAGCTATCATTAGGATGGCCCCAGGTTGAGAGGGTTAATTCGATTTGAGAAGGCGAGAGGAACGGAGGGTCGGCTGTATGAATATGTCAATTAGAGACCAGCCGGGGTCCCTTGTCGTCATCATCACCCACCCACCCCCACCCCTTTCCTCCTCCTCCCCCTCATCCCCCCCCCCCCCCCCCCCCCCCCCCCCCCCCCGTCCCCTCCCTCCAAGTTGTCGACACCAGGCTAAACATGTCATCGGGTTATGAGTTAGCTTCTCTTGGGTCTCCTCCCTACCCCCCCCCCCCCCCCCCCCTCTCTCTTTTGACACACACACACACACACACTAACCCCCTCACCCCTACCCTTCTCAATCTCTCTCTCTCTCTTTTCTCATGGTGCGCTTCTATATAAAGTCCAGATTGCTTCTACTTGTAGGGCTAGGGAGGGCCTTTACTATAATTATTATATGGGAAAGAGAGGGGTGTGGCTTTGTGCGTGTGTGTGTGTGTGTGTGTGTGTGAGTAAGTGAGTGAGTGAGAGAGAGAGAGAGAGAGAGAGAGTGTGTGTGTGTGTGTGTGTGTGGTGTGTGTGTGTGTGTGTGTGGTGTGGTGTGTGTGTGTGTGTGTGTGTGTTGTGTGTGTGTGTGTGTGTGTAATTCAAAGGGCACAGTTTGATAGAAGAAACAGCAAACAAAACAATACAGCAGACATAGAGAGACAGATAGAGAGGTAGCATAGGGGCATAGGTAGGTAGGCAGGTCGATAGATCGATAGATAAGAAGACAGGCCAGAAAAGTCTATCTGAGATTCGAACACACAACCAGCCAGCCAAAAACAGACGGACTGACAAAAATGCAGAGGCAGGGACAGAGAAATAGGAACAAAGCCAGCCAGACAGACAGGGGCAAACACACAGAGACAGACGGGATAGACAGACGGGATGGACAGAGGCAGGCAGGGACAGACAGACACATACAGAGACAGACAGACAGGGACAAAGAAGAGACAAGGACAAACAGGAAAAGACTGACAGACAACAGACATACACAGACACAGGGGCAGACAGACACATGGACAGGCAGACAATAACAGACAAGGTACAGACAGACACAACGAGGAAAACAAAAATGACTTACCCACTCTCTCCAGCCGCCCATCAATCGTGTGGATGATATCTAACTCTTTTTAGGACCCATCTGAAACCAAACAAAAAAATACCAGTCATACATTTGAACTAATCAACAACAATAAAAAATCAGTCACATAGACCTACGAACAAAAGAAATTTCAGACAATGGCTGGTTGCATATAAAAAAAAGCTAGTGTTGTTCACAACAGAACTTGTGGCTGACGATGCAAAAGTGATCTGCTGACCTGGGTTCGAATCTCGTTCAAGAGGATTTTTGCTCTGAAGTTAACATCAGTACCGACTCCCCTCCCCCTAAAAGTCCTTCGGATGAGACTATAAACCGAGGTCCCTTGTGCGAACGCACGCAGAACATCTTGCGCACTCGTTAAAACCCGTTCCGCTCTTCGGAAGAGTAGGCCATTGTGTGCCGGTGGGAATCGATGACAACATTGACAAAACTGTACGGGGACTGCATGTATAAAAGCATAAAATTATGCAGACAGAAACAGAACAAAATATTGGGTGGCGCTGCTCTTGTGGCTAGTGGCTAGTGGTAGTAGTGGTGGCGGTGGTGATGTGTGTGGGTCTGTGTGTGTGTGTGTTGTGTGCGTGCGTGCGTGCGTGCGTGCGTGGTGTGGTGTTGTGTGTGTGTGTGTGTGTGTGTGTGTGTGTATGTGTTGTGTGTGTGTATGTGTGTTATAAATGGCAAGGACAATGCAGGAGTAGAGGAGGGGGTGGGGGTGTAGAAGAAAAGAAAGAAGAGAAGACAGCATGTAGAAAGGGGCGGAGGGGGGGGGGGGGAGAGAGAGAGAGAGAGAAGAGAGAGAGGAGAGAGAGAGAGGAGAGAGAGAGAGAGAGAGAGAGAGAGAGAGAGAGAGGAGAGAGAGAGGAGGAGAGAAGAGGACAGGAGAGGAGAGAGGGAAAGGAGAATGATATGAGGAGAAGACAGGAGAGGAAAGGAGCATCTTTTGGACACCACCTATCTATCTCTTCTTCTTCCCCACTAACTGTGTGATGCTACTCCCGGGAATCAGTCTTGAATGCTTTGTAATTACCTTTTGGCAAGGGGGACGGCTGAAACTACCTTCCCATTTGTGTGTGTGTGTGTGTGTGTGGTGTGTGTGTGTGGTGGTAGGCGTGGTGTGTGTGTGTGTGTGTGTGTGTGTGTGTGTGTGTGTGTGTGTTTTGTGTGTGTGTGTGTGTGTGAGGTGTGGGTGGGGTGGTGTGGTGTGTGGTGTGGTGTGATGTGGTTGTGTGTGTTGTAGTGGTGGTGGTGTTGTGTGTTGTGTGTGTCTGTGTGTGTTGTGTGGTGTGGGGGTGAGTGTTTGTGTGTCGTTGTGTGGTGTATGTGTGTGTGAGTGTGTGTGTGTGTGTGTGTGTGTGTGTGTGTGGTGGTGTGTGTGTGTGTGTGTGTGTGTGTGTGTGTGTGAGTGTGTGTGTGTGTGGTGTGTGTGTTTGTGTGTGTGTGTGGTGTTGTGTGTGTGTTGTATTGTGTTGTGTTGTGGGTTGGTTGTATGTGTTGTGGTGTGAGGTGTGTGGTGTGGTGTGGTTGTGTGGTGTGGTTTAGTGAGGGGTGGTGGTGGTGCGGTAGGGTGTGTATGAACGCGCGCGTGCGTGCGTGCAGTCGTTTAGTTGTGTTGCGTGGCAGTGATGTGTGGTGTGCGTGGTGGTCGTGGTGGTGGTTGTGTGTGCGCACGCGCGCGCGCACTGCATGTTAGTGGTGTGTGGTGTGTGTGGTGGTGTGTGTGTGGTGGTGGTGTGTTGTGTGTGTGTGGTAGGTGTGGGCGCGTGTGTGTGTGTGTGTGTGTCTGTGTGAGCGTCGAGTGCGTGTGGAGGAATGCAAATGCGTGCGTATCTAAATGCAGATGCATCTGCATGCGTGTTGCACGCACAAATTTTAGGCGTATGTGTGCAAAAGTATTGATACTAAAAGTCGTTTGAATAAGTCTTTCAAAACTGGAGGAGAAGAAGAAAGAAGAAGAAGAAGAAGAAGAAGAAGAAAAAGAAGAAGAAAGAAGAAGAAGAAGAAAAAGAAGAAGAACAACAACAACAAAACAACACAACAACAAGAAAAAGGCAAAAGAGGAGGGGGGGGGGGGGGGGGGAAAGAGGGGGTGGAAGGGGGAGGGGGGGGGGAGAACCCGAACAGACAAGAGGTGCAAAATTCATGTTCTGACTATAGTCAACTTCACAACAACAACAAAAGACAAAAACCAACCAAACAAAAAACAAACCAACCAACAAAACAAAGGAAAACCATGTAGGTAACTTGTCTTTTCTTGCCTTTCATCTTTTTTTTCTTTTTTTTTTTTAAGAGGGGAGGAAAGGGGATTGGGGAGATGGAAGGTGGGGGGGGGTGGGTGGGGGTGGGGGGTGGGGGGGGGAGCAGGGTCCCGAAATGGGAGGAGCCAGTGCTTGGTTTAACACCTTTCCGTTTAAGAGCACAAATCACTGCCTCGGGAGGATGCAGAGGGGGTGGGGGTGGGAGGTTTTGGGGTTTTTTTAAATAGCCCACCCGCCTGCATTTTGCTCGAAGAATGTCGCAACTCCAATGACTGACGCCTGCGCGCACGCACAGACGCAATTATTACACACGCGCGCGCACGTGCGCCCGCGCGTGTATGCACTATGCATGAAAGCATGTGCGCGCATCGAGAGACAGACAAGCAGCGACAGCACAAGCAGAACAGACAGACAGTAGAGAGACAAGAGAGTACAGTGAACACTGAAACGGTTAATAAAGGTAATCGGTCTTAGGCCACATACATAAAAAGGTGTAGATAGATGAGTAAGAGCTTAGAGCAGAAGTACGATAGAGAAGAGAGAGAGAGAGAGAGAGAGAGAGAGACAGACAGAAGACAGACAGACAGACAGTCAGAGACAGAGAGCAGAAGAGAGAAAAATAGACAGATCAGAGAGAAACAGACAGACAGAGAGAAAGAGAGAGAGGCAGAGAGACAGAGACAGAGTTCTATTTTCAAATGGTAAGAGAGAGAGTATCCATTGCACACTTTTCACCTATCCAAAACACGAAACCTAAGAATGACAAAGTACATACAGACAAATAAATCAAGTATTTCTTTAAATAAACAACCAATGGGGGAAAAGCATGAAATGCAACGCCCCCCCCCCCCCCCCTCCCCCGAACAACAAAAAAATAAATAAAATATTTAAAAAATGTTAAAGGTGAAGTTTATGGAAAAGTGTGTAGGGAGTAGTCGGAGGAAGAAAAGAATAGGGCACGCACAAGATAAAACGGGCAGACATACAGACACACACACACACACACACACATGCACAAGCGTGCGCACACTGAGAATGGAATCTCTCTCTCACACTCACACACGCACACACACACCACACACCACCACGCACGCACCGCACACACACACACACACACACACACACGTACGCTTTTCGTAAGAGTAGGCCATTGTG
This sequence comes from Rapana venosa, assembly GCA_028751875.1. NCBI lineage: Eukaryota > Metazoa > Mollusca > Gastropoda > Neogastropoda > Muricidae > Rapana > Rapana venosa. The sequence continues at coordinate 10,939,688 of CM054143.1, read as the reverse complement.
TGCCGGTGGGAACAGATGAGAGAATTTACAGAACCGCATACACACGGGGACAGGATGTAGAAAAGCACATGAGTACTTATTCCATTATCCTCGATATAAATGAAGAAAGAAAGAAAGAAAGAAAATAAACACACACACATGCGCGCACGCGCGCACACACACCATGCACACACCCACCCACACACACACACACGCACGCGCGCGCACCACACTCACACACACACACACACACACACACACACACCACACATACACACAGATATGCAGAAAGACAGAAGACAAAGAGACAAAAATGAGAACGAAACTGAGAGCAGAGGAGAGACAACAAGAGAGAGACAGAAACAGAAACCACACAGACGAGAAGACAAGACAGACCGAGACAGACAGACTAAGACAGACAGACAAGGGAGAGAGAGTCACAGACAGACACAGACAGAGAAGAGGGAGAGAAGTCTGTCATTGACGCAACAGACAGATAGTTCTGAATTCTACAGTGGACTAAGAACGATTAGGGAAAGCTCCCCTTGTATTGCCCTGCTCTGTCCCTGTTCTTACGTACATCTCAAACAAAGGGAAGCGACCGCTACATATCTCTCCTCTCCTCGCTCTCTTTCTCGCTCTCTCTCGCTCTCTCTCTTTCTCTCTCTCTCTCTCTCATCTCTCTCTCTCTCTCTCTCTCTCTCTCTCTCTCTCTCTCTTCTAGCTCTCTCTCTCTCTCTCTCTCGATCTCTCTCTCTCTCTCTCTCTCTCTCTCTCTCTCTCCTCTCTCTCTCTCTTCTCTCTCTCTCTCTCTCCAATGCATGAGAGATGACTGTGCAATATGAGTTTAAGCTAACTAGAGATTGTATAATATAGATAGGTGATGTTATATCAGATATTTTCCTTTTAAAAAAAAATATATTGTATAGGGCCTAAACAATGTGCAAATAAACCATTTTAGAATTCAGAGTTCTCTCTCACAATAACGTTTTGATGTTGCAGCTATTACACCCCCCACCCCCACACCAAAATACTAAACAGTTAAGCAGCCCCCCTCATGTATGGGCCAATGGCCTTTTGTGAATAAATCATTGAGTCCGATTCTCCCTCTCTCTCTTCCTCTCTCTCATCTCTCTCTCTCCTCTGTCTGTCTGTCTGTCTGTCTGTCTGTCTGTCTGTCTGTCTGCTCTCTCTCTCTCTCTCTCTCTCTCTCTCTCTCTCTCTCTCTCTCTCTCTCTCTCTCGCTGTGTCCAAGACACGGTCTTGTGATGCGAACATGATTCTGTTTTGGTGTTGATTTTCCTTCCTCATCACCCAAACTCCACGTATTGTGTGTGGTCTAGGGCCAATGTACTTCTCTCACTCTCTCTCTCCCCTCCTCCTCTTTTAATCCCCTTCCCCCCCTCTTCTCTCTCTCTCTCCTCTAACCCCTCGCTCCCCCCACCACCGTTTTCACTCAACCTCATAACAAATGTCTAACTCTTTGTCGCAAAAAGTGTCTGCTGCAACCTCCCTACCCCTCTCTCAATTTCTTTTTTGGAGGGGAGGGGGGCGATGGGGGAGGGGGGGGGGGGGGGGAGGGGGTTGCAACTGTCTCTTTCTGTCACTATCCTTTTACCTTTATGCCCGTCTGCATGTCTGTCCTCCTGTCTGTCTGTCCGTCTGTCACAAAGGTGTGTCTGATGCAACTCCCCCACCCCTTCCCTTTCCCCTCATTTTATTTTTTTCTAGTTTTTGTTGTTTATGGAGCAACTGTCTCTATCACTAGCCGTCTATCTTTCTGTCCGTCCTTACGCCTGTCTGTCTATCTGTCTGAGTGTCTGTTCTCCTATCTGTCTGTCCGTCTGTCTCAAAGGTATGTGTCTGCTACATCCCCTTCCCCTCCTCCCTCATCCTCCAATCTTTTTACTTTCCCTGGCAATTGTTTCTTTCTGTCATTATTCTTTTACCTTTCTGGCAGTCTGTCTGTCCATCTATCTGTATGTCTGTCCTCCCGTCTGTCTGTCTGTCTGCCTGCCTGTCTGTCCTCCTGTCTGTCGGGCTGTCTATTGGTCTTCCTTTCTGTTTGTCTGTCCATCTGTCTGCGTGTCTGTCTTCCTGTCTGTCCTCCTGTATGTCCATCTGTCTGCGTGTTTGTCCTCCTGTATGTCCATCTTTTTGCGTGTCTGTCCTCCTGTCTGTCTGTCTGCAGGCGACTGTGTGTGTGTGTTATCAGTGCGAACAAAAGGCTTTGCTATGAATGCAGGCAGGCAGGCAGAGAAACAGACAGACAGAGACAGAGAGAGAAAGAGAGACAGAGACAGACAGGACAGACAGAGACAGAGAGTAAGACAGAGACAGAGACAGTGAGAGGAAGGTCAGAATAAATCGAAACCTAATCTCTGACGTTTTAATGCGCTAACGCTGTTTCTCATTATGCTCACTACACTGTCAGAGCCTCAGGCGGGGGAGGGGGGGGGGGGGGGGGGAAAGTGGGGTAGTGGTGGTGGTGGTGGTTATGGTGGGTGTGGTGGTGGTGGGGGGGTAACAGGGTTCAGTTCTCGACGGCGAGGTAGGGATAGGATATGGAGGATGGGGAAAAAATATATATGTGAAAGAGAGAGAGAGAGAGAGGAGAGAGAGAGAGAGAGGAGGGGGGGGGATAGGAAGTGAGAGTGGCAGATAAGATAGGGACAAGGACAGAGAAGAGAAAGAGAGACAGAAACAAACTGGGGTACGTACAGGAAAGGAATATTGGGCACTTTGTATGCGCACGCATGCACGTACGTACGCACGCGCGCGCGCGCGCGCACACACACACACACTCACTCACTCACTCATTCATTTTCTCACTGACTGACTGACTGACATACATAGACACACGCACACGAACTAACTCTCTCTCTCTCTCTCTCTCTCTCTCTCTCTCTCTCTCTCACACACCACCACTCAACACACCACACACACCACACAACACTCTTTGTCTCTTCTCTCACTCACTACTGACCGACTGATTGACTTACATACACACACGCGCGCGCACACACACACAAACAACACACACACACACACACACACACACACACACACACTCTCTCTCTCTCTCTCCGTTAATTCAAGAAACCACCACCAACCACAACCAACACCACCAACACCACCACCAACAGCAACAACAACAAACTCTAAAACATCATGCCGGCAGCACTCAAGCAGATAATAATTATAATACCAACCACAAACACCTGATAACGCATTACAACTCCAAACATCACGACCAACAAACCAACGACAACCCAACCCTCGTGTAGGGGAAACAACTCGAATCAATCGTTGCCACCACCACCAACCCCAACCCCCATCCCTTACCCTAACCCTAAATCAACCTTTGCCATTTCACCCTAGTTCACGTACACTGCTCTGACCACGAGGAATATGACTGGAAATAACCTCAGTATTTTAACAGCCAGATTATATGGGGGTGGGGAGGGGAGGGGTTGGGTGGGGGTGGGGAGGTGTTGGGTGGGGGTCGGGGTGGGGTGGGGGGGGGGGGGGAGGGCCCTCGTGGTTTAGAGGCTCTCGCGATTTGATGCGGCTGCCTTAATGTTGGGCCCTTAAACGGTTGCATGCAGAACAATCTCACCACTGGTGACCATGCAACTCTAACTAACCGAGGAATCAAAAAGAAACCCCCACAAAACTCCCTGCCATGAGAGAGAGAGCGGGAGGGAAAGACAGCAGACAGACAGACAGACAGAGATAGAGGGACAGAGAGAAAACAGAGACAGACACTGAGAGGAGAGAGAAGAGAAACAGAAAGACAGAGATACAGAGACAGAGACAGAGAGACAGACAGACATTGAGACAGAGAAGACAGACAGTGGACACAGACGACAGAAAAAAGAGAAACAGAGAGAAACAGAGACAGACAGATAACACGAGAGAGAAGAGAGAGAAACAAAAAAACAGAGACAGAGACAGAGATAGACATTGCGAGACAGAGACAGAAGAGAGTCAAAAAAAGACAAGACATAGAAACAGAGAGATGAACAGTAGAAAGAGACATGGATTCAATAGCAGACGGAAAGGCAGGAGCAAAAAAAACACGTGAACAGACAAGATTTCAAACAGAAAAAAAAACCAAGCAAAGAAAGGAGAAATAACGACAAATAAGTTAAACAGTAGGAATTAAATTGAAGACAAAAAAATCACACAAAAAAGGAGGAACGTTTTTTAAAAAATTAAAAGTTTAAATGTAGTACGACGGGAAGGTTAAAAAGAAAAACCAACCAAAAACCAAACCACAAACCCCAAAACAAAACCAGACGCAAAAAACGGAAAAGTAAGCAAAGATGGTAGTTGGAGAGTAAAGGGGGGGGGCAGGAGAGAGGAGAGATGATAGGGAGAGAGAGAGAGCGAGAGAGAGAGATAGAGTAGAGAGAAAGAGAGAGAGAAGAGAGAGAGAGAAGAGAGAGAGAGAGAGAGAGAAGATAGCTTTTTTTATTATATTATTTATTATTTTCTTTCGCGGAGTTATGGAATAAGCATTCGTGTGCTTTTTTTTCATCCAGTCCCCTGTGTATGATTTTTGTCATTTGTCATCCATTTAAACGGCACACATGGTTATCTTGCGAAAAGCGGAACGGGGTTTTACACGTGTGCGCAAATGTTCGGGTTTGCGTCCGCACACGGGTACGGACCTCGGTTTATTATCTATCGAAGACTTTGGAGAGTGGAGTGGCACTGATGTTAACCCAAGGAAAACCCTCTTAAAACGAGTGGGACCCGGGTCACAACACGAATACATCTCTAACACCAGGCTATCTGAGAGAAGAGAGAAAGAGAGAGAGAGAGAGAGAGAGAGAGAGAGAGAGAGAGAGAGAGAGATAGAGCGAGAGCGAGAGAGAGAGCGAGAGAGAGAGAGAGAAACAACATACACACATACCAAAACACAAACTTTCTTCATATTTTTAGTTCTATATTCTGCAAACATCAGTACCACCACCATTCTCTCATCACCATCACACACACACACACACACACACACACACACACACACACACACACAAAACACAAGCATTTTGCGCACACGTTAAAAACCCGTTCCGCTTTTCGGAAGAGTAGACCACTGTGTGCCGGTGGGAACGGATAAAAAAAAATTACAAAACTACATGCATACAGATAGGGACTGGTTGTGTATATTTTTTTTTAAAGCACGCGAGTGCTAATTCCATTATTCTCAAAATAAAAGAATTTTTTTTTTGAATGAAATAAATAAAAATAAACATACGCACACACACACACGCCACGCATGGCGCACACACACACACACACACCACCACACACACCACAACACACGTTCTCTATATATTGTAACACTATCTTTTGTCTAATATCACCTTGAGTGAACAGACGTTAATTAAAGAAAGTACACACACACACACACACACACACACACACACACACACCCACACACGCACGCACGCCACCTCATCCAATCTGCTTCCTCTGTGGTCAAAACAAAACAAAAACTAAAACAAAAATCACCGCGAAGTCTTGATTCCCTGACCCCCCTCAGAAAACTAAAAGCTACCAGAATGAGAGAGAATCTCTCCAAAAACCTCGCCACTGTCTTATCTCCTCCTTCTCCCCCTCCTCTTCTTCTTCTTCACAAGATACTAGTACATGGAAAAACAAAAGAAGAGGAGGAGGAGGAGGAGATAGCAGAGATTAAGAATGAGAAGAAATAGGGTGGATGGAGATGTTGGGGGGTGGGGGTGGGGGGGGGGGGGGGGGGTGGGGGGGGATTTAGGGATTGGATTGGGGGGGGGGGGGGAGTGAGTTTGAGTGGGGCGGGCAGCGTTGTGTTGTGCGTGTGTGTGTGGGTGTGTGTGTGGTGTGTGCGCGCGCGCGCGCGCAAGCGTACACGCACGACCACGTTTAAGAGAGAGAGGGAGCGGGAGGGGTGAGGAGGAAAATGAAGATTGTGTCTGATCCAGCGAGTGAAAATCACCGGAAAGATACATTCCGCCAAAAATCAGGCCAGTAGCCAGCCCTACCAAAACCCCCCACCCCTCCTAGTAGCCGACGGAGACTTATGGCAAACTATCACCCCCCCCCCCCCCCCCCCACACACACACACACACACACACACCCACCACCACCACACCCCTCCCACCCGACTCACCCCCCCTCTACCAAATCCCTTGAAATGACCAATCGAAACGACGGTCGAGCCGTCTTTCATTTTGGGCAGAAGACACAAAAGTCATTTTCCACCAACCGGTTCCCCCGGACTTTGAAAACGGGACCAGGGAGTCCTCGAGGTTTGAATGGCAAAGTAATTGAGAGTAATTTCAGTCGCCAGTCAAGCCGAATTGGAGATTGAAGAAGAAGAAGAAGAAGAAGCAGCCAAGGCTTGCCCCCCCCCCCCCCCCCCCCCCCCTCCTCAATCCACATCCATCCCCCACTCACACCCCCCCCCCTCCCCACCCCACCACCCAAACCCCTTTCTGAAAAGTTGACAAGCTTGATGATCAATTCCTTTCGTTCCCCTCCTATACTAGTAGAAGAACCTACTCCTAAGACAGTTCTCTTTTCCCTTACCCTGTCTGCGCAATTTTTTTTTTTTTAACTTACTATCTTTCTCTCTCTCTGCTTCACTGGAGAGAGGGGAGGAAGGTGTGTGTAGGTGGGTGGGGAGAAGGAGGTTGGGGGGCTGAAAGGAGGGGGGGGGGGGGCAGAAGAGGAGGGGGTGTTGTCAAGGGTATAAGGTATAATGTACTTGGAAGGTAGGTGAAGTTGACTGACTACTAGTAGTAAGTAGTTAGTGGGGTTTTTTTTTAAAAAAATGTTGATACGCTAAGTTGGGAGTCATTTACAGTTTTCTTTCTTTCCTTTTTTTTTTTAACCTCACTCACTCTCTCTATCTATCTCTCTCTCTCTCTCTCTCTCTCTCTCTCTCTCTCTTCTCTCACTCACTCTCTCGGGCTTGGTGGGTATGGGTAGGTAAGGTAGGTATATATATATACTGAAGTTCGAAGTTTGCTGGCAGTAATTACTCTTGTCTGGAACTTAATCTGGCGACTTAAAAGTCTTCGGAGATTCATCGTTGCTTCTTCATTCGTAAAGGAGAAATGCTTCAGATCTAATCATGATCTCTGTCCAAAAAAGCTTATAGCAAAAAGAAACTCGGGCAATTTCAGAGATTAGGTCGATTAAGTGAAATCGCTGGATACACAATCTTGTTACTGGCTTAAATTAAAGTTGGTTACCGGGACCACAATCATATGTATTGGTATATAATCATGCTCTCTTATCCGATCTCTCTCTCTCTTCTCTCTCCTCTCTCTCATCTCTCCTCTCTCTCCTCTCTCTCTCTCTCTCTCTCTCTCTCCTTGTCTGTCTGTCTTCTCTCTCTCTCTCTTCTCTCTCTCTCTTCTCTCTCACACACACACACACACAGTCACACACACACACTCACACGAGCAAACAGAGATTGTGTGTGTGGAGGGGGGGGAGGGGAGGGGAAAGTATCGCTGTAGTCTGACTGAAACGCTATGAGTTTGAAAAAGCGAGGTGAGTGATGGGAGAAGGAGGAGGAGGAGGAGGATAATCCTCTTTGACAACAAACCCACAAAACCAGCAAGTCGTTTGTTGTTGTTTTTTGGTCTGACTTCATGCTTCTGTACTGATTCATCTGCAAGCAAGTTTATATATTTCTGTAGTTAGATATTTATCTATGTATTTAAATGTTGGCACCTTCATCTGTCTCGGCAGACAATGGCTAGTGCCTTCTTTGGCCACACCAGTCTTATTTGGAGCAATGTATACACACAGACACAGACAGATTCACACACCACCACCACACCACATCATCACAACAACACTACACTACACTACACTACACCACACCATAACACCACACCACACCACACTACACACGAGACAAACACAACTCCTTCACATTTATATAAACGCCAGTCAATCAAATATCAATTCCACCCTTACCTCCCCCCCAAAAAATCCAAAATCTATATATATATATCTATATATATATCTATATAATATATATTACTTTCCCTTGTTTATCCTCGACTCAGAACTAACATCAATCTCAGGACTGCACTGAAAACTTAAGGCAGAAAGGTGGGGGAAAGGAAGCGGGGAGGGAGGGGGGGGTGCAGTTTTCCAAAAAAAATGTATTTATACATATATATATTGGGAAAGAGGGAGGAGAACAAGAACAAGAACAACAAGAACAAAAACAACAACAAGACAAAAGCAAAGAAGAACAATGAACAAGAAGACAAAGAGAAGAACAAGAAGAACAACAAAACAACATCAACAAAAAACGCAATAACCAAACAAAACATTCAAAAAGACGAATGAGAGGAAAAGAAGGAAGAAGAAGAAACGGACAAGCATAGATAGATAGATCTTGATCCGACAAACCATTTTGCGGCAAGGGGGAGCGGGGGGACGGGGGAAGGGGAGGAGAGGAAGAACTCAATCTGTCCGCCTCCTAAAAAGTGCCAGAGTAGTAGTAGTAGCAGAAGTAGTAGTAGTAGTAGTAGTAGTAGTAGCAGTAGTAGTAGTAGTAGTAGTAGTAGTAGCAGTAGTAGTAGTAGTAGTAGTAGTAGCAGTAGTAGTAGTAGTAGCAGTAGCAGTAGCAAGCCTAAACCTAGCCTAGTAGTAGTGCGGGAACGGACGGACGGACGGACGTACGGCGCTGCCCCCCCCCCCCCCCCCCCATTGCCCCTCCCCCCCTCGCCCGCCCCCCCCGCCCCCCCACTCCATCCCCCACCCCCCCATCACCACTACTACTACCACCACCACCACCACCAACCATCCAATAAGAGCACCAGGACTTTATAGGTCAGGAACTCGCAGACAACTGTCAGGAATAGACAAGGGAAGAGGGTGACAACGGTGGTGGTGGTGTGGTGGTGGGGGGGGGAGGGGGGAGCTGGGAGGGGAGAGGAGGGCCAGAAGAAGCAGCAGCAGCAGTAGTAGCAGCAGCAGCAAGAAGGAAGGAAGGAAGGAAGGGTAGGGAGGGTAGCAGGGGAAGGGTGGAGACAGAGACCAGAGACAATAGTACAGAAAGACAGGGCTGTAGCAAAACAAGAGGAAGCGAGGAAGACGCGGCTGAGACAATACCACTGACAGAAAAGAGTTGAAGAAGGCGGGGAGAGAGAGGGGGGAGAGTAGAGAGAGGAAGGACGGGGAGACAGAGAGAGAGAGAGAGCGACACAGAAAGACGAGCGAGAGAAACTCCTGCTGGAACAAAAACATTGGGAGTCGGAGAGTCTGGAAGAGAAGAGAGAAGGGTGGGTGAATTCTGGGGGGAGGGGAGGAGAGAGAGATGATAGTGAGAGGAGGAAAGGGAGGAGAGGGGTGGTGGGGGTGTGGGTGTGGGGTTGGGGTGGCGGGCAGAAAATGGAAGGATCAAGCGGATTTGGCCCACGTCCGAGCCGGACGGGCGCTGCTGTCGCGCTTTCATTACAGCATAAATTCCACTCCGGCCTCCCCGCGCCCTCCTCGCGACACCTCGGCCGCACTAAGCTCTCATTCATTCTGCTCCACAACCAACCAAAAAAAAAAAAAAAATGCCAGGAATCATTTCCATGGAAAGGAGACAGAGGGCTGCGCGCTTGCTAGAGCCAGCTTCACAAACCTCTACCCCCACCTCCACCTCACCCTCAGCCACCCCACCTCCACACATCCTCCTCCCTCCCCCCCCCCTTCTTGCCCCATCTCCTTTATTCCATCCTTCCACCCTCTACTCCCCCCCTCCACCACCCCCCCCCCCCCCCCCCCCACCCCCCCACCCCACACACACACACCATCTTCCCCCCCTGCCGAAAAAAAGGCGACATCATTTATTTGGGCCGTGTCCATTTGCAGCATAAGATCCATCACAGAGACTTCCTGATGGGCTCTGGCACTGTCCAATATGCTAGCTCCTCCTCCTCCTCTTCCTCCCATCTTCTTCTTCCTCCTGTGAGGTGACGCCTGTCCCAGAGGGGAAGGAGGGGAGGTGAAGAAGTGAGGAGAATAATCTGCACGCAGGTCTTGCCCTTCAAGCATGGACAAGAAAGAAGGACAGCCGATACCCGACTGGGACAGAGTCCAAAAACGGAAAGGTAAAGAAGAGGGGTGGCTAACTCGAGCCATGCTGTATACTAATCAAGGTCTCATTAAGAGATGTAGTTGTTTGTTTGTTGGTTGTTGGTTGGTTTTTTTCGTTCTTCGGGCTAGAGATCTAAGGTTCACCAATGGTGAGATTTTGCGCATGCGACCGGTTTTTGTTTTTTCCTGCCCACCATGAAGGTAGCCGCATTCCGATTTCAGGAATGTATGCTGGGTATGTTCGTGTTTCCGTAACCCACCGTACGCTGACATGAATGACGGGATCTTTAACGTGCATATTTAATCTTCTGCATGTGTATGTACACGAAGAAAATCAAGGCACTGGCAGGTCTCTACTTGACCTGGGAAGATCGTAAACATCCCCCAGCCTTAATTCACCAGATGCCACTAGCACTGCCGAGATTCGAACCCACGCCTTCATGGACCCATGGGATTGAAATCGAACGGTCTTAACCACTTGGTTTGGGCATCCGTTAAACATTACAGATTTGAAAAAAAAAATCTTCACAACGCTGACACAGAGAAAGTCCTTTGAGCTGGCTTATAAGACCGTTATCTAGAAAAGGTAAAGGTGTCCCATAACCTACGTTGTCGTAGGGGAGTGAGCCATCAGAGATCTCAACTTCTCAAGGGGCCAGCATAATGAGGGCGGCGCCCATCTCCTCTCCCTCGCTGCTTTACCTCCCTGACCCTAAAGAGGCAGGTAGCCATTTAAGTTCGGTGAACTGGGGGACTGTAATGAAGACAAGGCGCGCAAACGGTCAGCCATCCAAAGTGGTAACCACGCTCGATGCTGCTTAACCTTAGCTGGGTAAAAGCGAGTGCTCGGACCACTGAGCTATCCCGTCCCCGGCCCTACCGTTATCTAGTAGATTCCTTGTAACCGTTTTCCATACCAGCATCGGACAATCTTATCACTGATACTGTAAAGCCTTGTAACAGCGGCATGCTGAACTTATGGCCATCACCCGCTACGAACACAACATCGAATGATTAATAACGCTGATGGACTTCACAACAGCACCAGTAAAAACGCTACATGCATGTTACTGAGACAGTTTTTGCCTAGTCGAAAACACCACACACACACACACACACACACACACGAGAGAGAGAGGGGGGGGGGGGGGGGGGGGGGGGAGGAGGGCAAGGAAAAAACCCAGCAACCAATCAACTTCACACTTAGTAAGTAAACCAAGGGCAGCAACCCCTTCAGCGAGATTTCCACACACACCCCCACCCCCACCCCCCGCCCTCCGCCTTCCAACCACCCTTGTATGTCACACTGATGAGAACTCGAGCTTATGATGGTGAAGGTGTCTCAAAGTCAAAGGGAGGTGGGGTGGGGAGGGGGTGGGTGGGAGAGGTGGTTGGTAGTGGCGGCGGTGGTGGCGATGGGTGACGGGAGAAGGAGGAGAGGTGGGGGGGGGGGGGGGGGGGGGGGGGGATAGCGTGCTGACGCGTTCACACACGGCACTGACGTGCATGCATGCAATAACGGCCAAAGGGGAGAGCCCTGCCTTCCCCTCTCCGATTGAAAATTGAATGCAAGATGATGCGGAGTTGGCTAATATTTAAGAAATAGCATTGACTTGCTTTGATAGCGCAAGTGGGAGGAGGCCTGGGGAGAAGGAGAGGAGGAGCAGGAGGAGGGAGGGAGGGAGCGACATGAGGAGAGAGGAGGGGACCAAAAAGGGAACATGTAAAAAAAAAAAAAATGTTAAAGGAAGAAGAAAAAAAAAGGGGGGGGGGGGGGGGAGGGAGGAGGAAGGCAAAAGCAAACCGTGGATGGAAAATGTGTGTGCGTGTGTGAAGGAGACAGAATGGATGAGAACAGAGAGAGAAAGACAGACAGACAGAACAGAGACAGACAGACAGACAAGAACAGATAGAGACAGACAAGAAAGATAGACACAGACAGGAACAGAGAAACAGACAGGAAAGACAGAGACAGGAAAGATAGAGACAGACAGGCAGAGAAACAAAGATGAGAGAGAGTAAGAGAGAGAGAGAGACAGATATATATAGAGAAAGACAAAGAGAGAAACAGAGAGACAGACATAGTCACAAACAGACAGAAACAGACAAACAGACATCGACATCGAGACAAGACAGAAACAGTAAAGACAGAGGGCTCTAGACATCGACAGACAGACAGACAGACAGACAGGACGAGAAGAGAGAGAGAGAAGAGAGATGGGGAGAGAGAGGAGAAGAGAGAGAGATGAGAGAGAGAGAGAGAGAGAGAGGGAGAGAGAGAGAGAGAGAGAGAGAGAGAGATGTGATGTGATGTCTTTTAGGTCTGAGCAGAATATTGAATTTCGCTTCTCTCTCTCTTTCTGCTTCCTGCCCCGTGCAAGTGCCATGCCCCTTCTTCTCCTTCACTTCTCCTCCTCCTTCTTCTCCTTCTCCTGCTACTACTATACTACTCCTACTTTCTGCAAGACAAGTTCTGGTGACGATGCTTGCCTTGCCTTGCCTTTGCCTTTGCCTTTGCCTTGTCTGTCTGTGACGGCAAGTGATGTTGATGATGATGATGATGATGATGATGGCTGGGTGATGCTGCTACTGCTACTGCTGGTGCTTGGGACATGGTGGTAGAGTGTGTGTGTGTGTGTGATGATGCTGCTACGGCGGCTGCTGCTGTTGATGTGTGGGGGGGGTGTGGGGGTGGAGGGTGGTGGGTGGGTGAGGGGGGAGAGAGAAATGGTATGGTTATGGTGGTGGGGGTTTGGTGATGGAGAGAGAGGGAGGGAAGGGGGGGGGAGTGGAATTTCTCTCAGTCGGGGCAGGAGGTGTCGCTGGGTCTAACGCGAGATGTCCTTTTATATGAGTGCTTTTAAATCCCCTCGACCTCACCGACGTTCCCTCTCCTCACATCACTACAATGTGTGTGTGTGTGGTGGATGGGGGGGGGGGGGGGGAGAGGAGGAGAGGGGGGGGAGGTGGGGGTAGGGGGAGGGATGGGAGGGGGAGAGAGAGAGAAAGACAGTGAGGAAGTTGAAAGTGAGAAAGACTTGGAATTTAAAGGAAGGGAAGGATGGATGGATGGATGGATGGATGGATGGATGGATGGATGGATGGATGGATGGTATGGATGGATGGTTGGATGGATGGATGGATGGATGGACGGATGGGTGGGTGGGTGGATGGGTGGATGGATGGATGGATGGATGGA
>CM054143.1:10896403-10921403 GCA_028751875.1 Rapana venosa | reverse complement strand
CCCCATACAAAGACTGCCACAGTCCTCCCCCTCCCCTGCCCCCTCACCCCCCCCCCCCACCCCACCCCCCTCCCTGCTATTGCCAGCCAAAGCAAGCCCCCAGCCCTTTCCTCTCCCCCTATACCCTGGCACGTTTATGCTTGAAGTCTGCTGTTATGCTTTTTTAGCTTAAGCGGCGGATGGAATATGATTAGGAAAGAAGTGTTCGTTCAACCAGCTTTTCGCTCTCCCTCCCACTTTAATCACAGCCGGCCCCGTTCGGTCAAGAGAGAAATAATACGTCAAGGGGAAAGGGTGTGGGTCAAAGAGGGAAATGGGTCAATGAGGGAAAGGGTACAGGTCAAAGAGGGGAAGGGTACGGGTCAAAGAGGGGGAAACGATACTGGGTCAGAGAGGAGGAATTGTAGGGTCAAAGAGGGCAACAGTATGGTTCAAAGAGGGGAAAGGGTACGGGGTAAAAGAGGGAAAGTGTATGGGTCAAAGAGGGGAAAGGGTACGGGTCTAAGAGGAAAGGGTACGGGGTCAAAAAGGAAAAGGGTACGGGGTCAAAGAGGAAAAGGGTACGTGTCAAAGAGGAAAACAGTACAGGGTCAAAGAAGGGAAACGTTTGGGGTCAAAGAGGGGAGAGGTACAGGTCAAAGAGGGGAGTGGTAGGGGTTAAAGAGGGAAACAGTAGAGGTCAAACGCTACGGGTCAAAGAGGCAAATGGTAGGAAGATCTCTCCTAGTCTATGGCTTCAAAGATCTTGGGGGTGGGTGGGGGTGGACTGACAATGACAATGATTTGACACTGATTGATTCTCTCACGAGCTCTTTTGGAGTGATAAGGAAATGTGAGGCAAGCCACATGCATAAAGCTTTTAAAACATAGAAGAAGAAAAAAAAAGTACTGTGTGTGTACGGTTATAAGTGTTGTTTTTTTCTGGAGAACAATAATAGACCCTTTTTTTTTATTTCAAAGATACGACAGTGAAATGGTTTTAACCACTCAGCCATGGCGTCCTTCATAAGGATAGATAACACGGTACCTATTACCGTTTGTTGATGTAGCAGTTGTATCAAAGTCAACACGGTACCTATTACCGTTTGTTGATGTGGCAGTTGTATCAAAGTCCCAGCGGCGATTCCCTCTGATTAAAGGGACTCGACTACAACTCACTCACACCCAAGTCTTTTTAACTAAACCACCCCGCTCGTTATAAGTTAGTGGTCCACAAGTACCACTACTTGAGCAAGAGGAATTATTTCTACCTCAAAGTGCATGCTCATATTTTTTAACCTACATCACACACAAAAAAACACTAGCTTATATCCAGGCTACCAAGCCTGTGTTCTTCCGCCTTATCTTTCCACAACATCTTGTCTTGTCCTGGCATTTTCGTAGTGTGGGTCGTGGACCTATCATCTCTGTTGGACATAAGACTCACTGCCAAAGTCAGATCTATATCCTAGTTCTAGCTCTGCCTCCACACACACACACACTCTCTCTCTCTCTCTCTCTCTCTCACCCACTGCGCCACCACCATCACCCAACCAAGCCACCCAGGCGAGAGCACGCTCTCTCTCTATGCTCTCTCTCTCGCTCTCTGGAGCGGAGACTAATACAAGGGAGGCGACTGGCGCTAACAAACATGAACAAGTTCATAGCACGAAGCGCCCCCTGGAGGGCCCCACGGGTGTCAACGGGGAGTGGCGCAGGGCGCACGACCCTTCCTAACAGGGGCGACGGAGCCTGCATGAAAATGAAGTAATCCAGTTATAATCGCCCGCCTTCGCTTTCCGCCGCAGTGCCGCGCCACCCCGGGGGTCGCAAGGGGTCGGAGGAGGAGGAAGGGTAGAGGGGGGGAAAGTGGGAGACGGGGAAGGAGGAGGAGGAGGAGAAAGCGAGCTGCTGTGCAAGTGGTGGGGGAAGTGGGGGAGAAGGGGGGGGGGGGGGGGGGTGGCTCATGTTGTACCCACACCTCATTAGACCTACTTAACCCCCTTTAGTGCCACCACCCTAACCCCCTCTTCCCTTCCTCCCAGTGCCTCTCCCTCCTGTGTTATTATGAGGAAGAGGATATGTTGAGAGATAGACAGACAGAGACAGAAGGAGAGACACAGACAGACAGACAGAAACAAAGAGAGACAGACAGAGACAAAGAGAGGGAGGAGACAGACAGACAGACAAAGACAAAGAGAGGGGGAGAGACAGAGACAAAGAGAGGGAAGGGAGAGAGACAGAGACAAAGAGGGGGGTGGGGGGAGAGAGAGGGAGAGAGAAAAGAGAGAGAGAAAAGAGAGAGAGGAGAGGGATAGAGACAGAGAGACAGAGAGACAGACAGAGAGGGACAGACAGACTCTCACACACACACTCACACACACACACAGAGGCGAATCCCGGGGAAGTGAGGAGGGAAAGGAACAAAAGACAGTGGTGATGGTGATAAACGTGGGAAGTGGGTGATATTCTGCCATTTAGTCTGGTGTTTCACCTGACACCATGTTTACTTGACCTACGCAATGTCACAAAACCCGGCCCATCGTCAAACAAAGACGTTAAAAGTGTCTCACAACACACACACCCCACACACACACATACACATAGTGAAGAGACACACACACACAACACACACACACACACATACATACATACATACATACATACATACACACACACATAGTGAAGAGACGTAAAATGAAATCGAATTTCTGTTATCAACCATTCGCTTATTGTAGGCACCTTCCCTAAATCCTTCAAATCAGCTCTTGTAAAGCCTCTTCTAAAAACAAGAAAAATAAACACTCACCCCACGCACACACAACACAACACACACACACACACACACACGCATGCACCCACGCACACTAACACACACACGCGCGCACACACGCACACTAACACACACACTTCACTTCATCTTAATGTTCTAAAGAATTCTCCAGTCTTCCAAATTCCTTTTCGTTCTAGAGTGTAACTGAAAAGATGATTGTGTGTTAACTACTTGAACACCTTACTGCAAGCAGCCTTCCCTACCCAAATCAGTCAGCCTCTCGACAAGGCCACAGCAGAGAAGCCGCTCAAATTGTAAACGATTATACTAACATCACTTAATGAACGTGATATCCTTCTTTCTCTCTGAGATCTATCTGTAGCCTTCACAACTGTCGACCATGACATTCTGTTCTGTCGTCTTCAAAATTCTTATGGTGTTTCTAGATCCACATTGTCCTGGTTCCAGCATTACCATTCTGATCCCACATAAACAGTATCTGTCAAATGGTCTGTCTTCATCAGCTTCAATCCTGAGATCATAATGGTGTTCCCCGGGGCTCTGTCCTAGCTCCGTTCGTTTTCGTTCTCTAAATAATTTACTTCTTGCACATATTGTCCTTCAGCTCTGTGAATCCCATCACAGTGTATCTGGTGATGCTCAGCTCTACAAGTCAGGTTCTACTTCTCAGGCAAACACCACGGTTCAAACTACTAAAGCCTGTATGGCTAATGTAAAAGACTGGATGACACAAAACAAGTCACAAATGAATAAGGATAAAATTGAAATAAAGTTCATCAAACCAAAGATATTTCTCAACGCAAATCTGATTCATTTCCAATTGTCCATACATTTGAACATGCAGATAAAGTTCTGTCCAAAAAGGTTAAATTCTTTTTAACTGAAAGTTACCATTGACAATATTCGCAGATGCATCTCCAAACATCTCCTACATTGATTTGCTGTCTTGAACTGCGTAGAATAACTTCCATGCGATACCTTCTAACTCTTGAAGCCACTAAGACGTTAGTCTTTGCTTTCATTTCTTTTTCGACTTGACTACCCTAAACAACTCGTTGGCTAAGTTCGGAAAGTACAAAACCTTACATGAATTAAACATACATAATGAAAGCAAAAGTTGAATGTAATTAAGCACAATCTGTGAGTAAGTAAGGGCAAAAGTGTTTTACAAAACCTACACAGACGCCTATGAAAACCAGTAATAGCCTTCGATTTCAACTGCAAAATCTCATCAGGCTTTATGCAAAATCGTCAACAATACCCCAAAAAATAATAATAAAAGAGAGAAGAAACCACTACAAAAAGCGAAGAAAATTTATATACCTGTTGTCTCTTCTCCTTTGATAATGAAGCACCCTGACATGCTTTTTTTATTTCCCTCCTTCCATTCTCCCTATTTATTTCTTCACTTTTCTTTTCTTTTTTGGCGCCAAAGCTTTCGTGACAAGATTCTAAGAGTTCTTTCAGATCGTAAAGAATGATTTCGCGTTCAAAAACCTTTCAATTCGATTCTGTCCTCACCAAATGGGTAAAATACATTCCTGATGCATTCCGTCGTCTTATCTCTTTAGCTTAACTCATTCTCTTTCTGTTTCTCTCTCTGCCCCCCCCCCCCCCCCCCTCCCCAAACCCCAGTTAGGGGCGATGGCCTAAATCTGAATAAACGATTTCGTATTCGTATCTCATCTCTCTCTCTCTCTCTCTCTCTCTCTCTCTCTCTCTCTCTCTCCTGCTCTCTCTCTCTCTGTCTGTCTGTCTGTCTGTCTCTCTCTCTGTGATTCATCTGACTTTTTATGATAGTGATAAGGTAACATGTCTGCCAGAAGAGCAATAAGATAGATGGAGAGAGAGAGAGAGAGAGAGAGAGAGAGGAGAGAGAGGAGAGAGAGAGAGAGAAGAGGACAGACAGAAAGACAGACAGACAGACAGACAGAAAGACAGACAGACAGACAGACAGACAGAAAGACAGACAGACAGACAGGCAGAGATAGCGGGACAGAGAGAGAGAAGAGACAGAGAGAAGAGACAGAGAGTAGGAGAGATAAAGACAGTGAGAGAGATAGACAAACCCAGAGTGTGAGAGAGAGGCAGACAGGCAGACAGACACACAAACAGACACACAGACATAATATGCATGTAGGAAGTGTGAAAGAATTACTGAAGGTTTCCTGCTATTGTCTCGATCTCAAAATGTCAACGACGTAAAAATGAAGAGAAAAAAAATTAACATTCCAAAAAAAATCACGATATCTGCTCTTCTGGCGTCTCTTTTTTAAAAAAAAACACAACTATATAACAATATAACTGTGCAAGCGACCCAGCTCTGAGACAACCTGACGATGAAAATTGCAATCGTTAGTGGGCAGACTGAAAGACAAGAAAAAAAAACCCTGAATTCAGATGAAACTATTGAATTAAAGACTTCAGAGAGTGCGGTGTGGTGTGGTGTAGTGTAGTGTAGTGTGGTATAGTGTGGTGTGGGGTGGTGTGGGTGTAGGGTAGTGTGGTGTGGTGTGGTGTAGGGTAGTTGTGTGTGTGGTGTGGTGTAGGGTAGTGTGGTGTGGTGTAGGGTAGTGTGGTGTGTGTTGTGTGTGGTGTGGTGTAGGGTAGGATGTTGTGGTGTGGTGTGATGTAGTGTAGTGTAGTGTGGTGTAGTGTGGTGTGGTGTGGTGTAGTGTGGTGTAGGGTAGGGGTGGTGTGCTGTGATGTGGTGTGGTGTGCTGTGTAGTATAGGGTAGCGTAGCGTAGGGTAGGGTGGTGTGGTGTGGTATGGTGTGGTGGAAGTGGTGTAGTGTAGTGTGGTGTGGTGTGGTGTAGGGTAGTGTAGGGTAGAGTAGGGCAGGGCAGGGCAGGGCAGGTGTCAGGGCAGTGTAGGGCAGTGTAGAGTAGTGCGGTGCAGTGCAGTGCAGTACAGTGCAGTGTCGTGTAGTGCAATGCAGCGTAGTGTAAAGCTGAGTAGTGTAGTGTAGTGTAGTGTAGTGTAGTGTCGTGCGGTTCGGTGCGGTGTTGTATTGTATTGTGCGGTGCGGTGTTGCATTGTATTGCATTGTGCGGTGCGGTGCGGTGCGGTGCGGTGCGGTGCGGTGCGGTGCGGTGCGGTGCGGTGTGGTGCGGTGCGGTGTGGTGTGGTGTAATATCACCTTCAGCCGAAGCAGCAGACTTCTCTGCATGATATTCAGGCTGCTCTGCTCGGGAAGACCGCGTCGCCAGAAGAGCGGCGCCACCATTTCAAAGAAAAAATATTCTTGTCTGCATGTGTATTTGACACTTTATGAGTAGAGTTTTTCCCCACAGAATGTTGCCACAATGTGTGTGTGTATGTGTGTGTATATGTGAGTAAGAGAGAGAGTGTGTGTGCGTACGTGTGTGTATGTATGTGTGAGTCAGTCAGTCTCTCTCTCTCTCTCTCTCTCTCTCTCTCTCTCTCTTTCTTCGGCCTCTCTAAGTCAAACGACACTACCTGACAATCAGAGAGTCAATCAACTATAGCAGAACCTTCAAATAGTCAAAAGTACACCCCACACAAGAAACCCAAACCAACCTACTCCCCCCACCCCCCACCCCCCCCCCCCAAAAAAAAAAGAAAGACCCAACCACCACCACCACCCCAAACCCCCGCCCCAACCCTCCAACCCCCGCCCCAACCCCGCACCCCAAAATGAAGGAATGGGTTCTGACAACATACCATACTACTTGTCTCACTATTATTCCCTCCACAGAAAAGTGGCACGAAGTTGAAAAGGACATGTGTGCGTGTCTTTAAATTTCTTCCCTTTTCTTGTTCTTTTTTCCTTTTCTTTCTTTTTTTGTTAAAGTGGTAGTAGAAAGGAGGGATGGAGGGATGGAGGAGGAAAGGAGGGAGGGAGGGAGGTGTCAAGAGAGGCGTGGAAAGAACAGCTGTCGTCGGCTATCCAATGTCTCATGGTTCAAGTCCCGTTTTCTCCTCATTCCCCCACCCCCCACCCCGCCCTCCCTCTCTCCGTGTCTGTGTCTCTCTGTGTCTCTGTCTCTCTCTCTCCCCTCTCTCTCTATCTCCCTCTCTCTGTCTCTGCCTGTCTCTCTCCCTATCTCTCCCCCACTCTCTCTCCCTCCCTCTCTCTGTCTCTCTCTTTGTATCTCTCTCCCTCCTTCCCCCCCTCCCTCTCTCTCTCTGTCTCTGACTCTTTCTCCCTCTCTCTCTGTCTCTCTCTCACACACATTCTCTGTCTGCCTGTCTCTCTCCCTTCTGCCTTGTCGTCTGCTCACGCACGCAGCCCTTGTCACAGTATCAGTCAGTCAGTCAGGCGATGAGGATGATGAGGATGAAGCAGGCAATGAAGCAACTGTCACTCCCACTTTAGCCTGACAGGGACCACAGGCCTCAGAGACAGAGAGAGAGAGAAGGGGGGGGGGGGGGGGGGGGGGGGGAGGGGGGGAAGGAGAGAGAGAGGGAGACAGAGAGCGGGGGGGGGGGGGGGATGGGTAGGGAGAGAGAGAGGGAATGGAGAGAGGGAGAGACAGAAAAAGAGGGAGAGACAGAGAGAGGGAGAGACATACAGACAAGAGAGAGGGAGAGACAGACAGGCAGAGACGAACAGAGAGGGAGAGAGACACAGAGAGGAGGAGGGGGGAAGAGGAGACACAGAGAGAAACAGACAGACTGAGAGGGAAGGAGAGAGAGAGAGACAGAGAAAGGAAGGGAGAGAGAAAGAGGAAGAGGGAGAGAAGGTGGGAGAGAGAAAGTGAGAGAGAGAGAAGAGAAGAGAGTGTGTTGTGTTGTGTGTGTGGTGTGGTGTGTGTGTGTGTGTGTGTGTGTGTGTGTGTGTGTGTGTTGGTGTGTTGTTTTGTGGTGTGTGTGTGTGTGCATGAATGGGCGCGGATGGAGAAAAGGAGAGACAGACAGACAGAGACAGAGAGAGAGAGACACAGAGAGAAAGAGACGGTCAAAAGAGGCACAACACACACACACACTCACACACAAAACAGGAAGACAGATACACAGACAGACAGAGAGAATGGGAGGGAGAGATGATGATGACTGCGAGGATAATGATGATGACGACGATGGTATAATGGCGACGACGACTACGACGATGATGATGACAACGACAAGGATGATGAGGGCGACAACGACGATGATGATGACGACGACAAGGTGATATGATGACGACAAGGATGATGTTGACGACGATGGCGACGACGACGATGATGCAGGAAGAAAACAAGATTAACATAATCAAAGGAAAAGAACACACACGCGCGGGCACACACACACTCACAGACACACAGACACACACAAGTTACAGTCTTACAGACAGACACACACACACACACAAACACACACAAAGTCCAACCTATCAAAATTCTTCAGCTTCTTATGAGCGAGCCGTACATCAGCAAGAGAGAAGTGAACACACTGCACTGCACCCTCACACTAAATATAGATAGATGGATAGATAGATAGATAGATAGATAGATAGATAGATAGATAGATAGATAGACAGATAGATAGATAGATAGATAGATAGATAGATAGATAGATAGATAGATAGATAATAGATAGATAGATATCCTGCAGTCAGTCAGTCAGTCAGTCAAGGTTACTCACTACACTGTATTCGTGTGTGGTCCTAACAACGCTTTCATCCTTCTTCTCTTTGGAATTGGAAAAACAAACAAACAAACCAAACAGAATAACAACAAAAATAAATCCGATTTTAATGAAAGGGATCCCTCTCCACCACCACCACCCCTATCCCACAACACCCCCCCTCAACACCACCACCAAAACAAACATTAAAGACAAAAACTCCCCCCCCCCCCCCCCCCCCCCCCGCTCCTCTACCACACCGTCAAGTTAACTCACATAAGTTGAGTGACTCCACACTCCCCTCACCCCCCTTTTTTCTTCTTTTTTTATACCATTTCTGTCTTCATTACAGCTTCAGCTTTTGTTTTCAAAAGATTTCAACGCGATTTAACCCCCCCCCCCCCCCCCCCCCCCCAACCCCACCCACCCACCCCAACAACCGTTTCCTCTTCCGCCATTAGATCCAGTCTCGTAGACTATACCATAAGCGGTAGTGGCGGGTGGGCTTTCACACAATGAGGAGTATCGAGGAGGAGAGGAGATGGTGATAGGAGGAGGAGGGGGAGGATGAGGATGTGGGGGGGGGAGGGAGGAAGAGAGAGGAGGGAGGAGGAGGAGAGGAGGAGGAGGAGGAAGGGAGGGAGGAGGGGGAGGAGGGGGAGGAGGAGGGAAGGAGGGAGGAGGAGGAGGGGGAGGAGGAGGAGGAGGGGAGGAGGAGAGGAGGATGTGGGGGAGGAGGGGAGGAGGAGGAGGGGGAGGAGGATGGGGGGAGAGGAGGATGGGGAGGAGAGGGGGGAGAGGAAGGAAGAAGGGAGAGGAAGGAGGAGGTAGGAGTGGGGGAGGAGGAGGAGGAGGAGGAGGAGGAGGAGGAAAGCTGAAAAGCTGATAATATAGGGGCTCCAAATGTCGTGATCTTTCACAACTCTTCTGCTTCTTCATCCACCACACCGACACGTACGTACGTGTCTTACTTACAGACGTCACCCCAACAGGAAATGTTCGTGAACACGTACACCACCACCACCACCACGTCCATAGCTGTTGTTGCTTGGTAGTAGTAGTAGTAGTAGGAGTAGTAGTAGTAGTAGTAGTAGTAGTAGTAGTAGTAGTAGTAGTAGTAGAAGTAATAATAATAATAATAATAATAATAAATGAAACTTATATAGCGCTATATCTTGCAATTACAAATCAGAGTGCTTGTATTCAATCCCCTCCTACACATGATTAACAATATCTTAACAAATTCAAATGTACACACACACACACACACACACAGACACAGACACACACACACAAACAACACAGACACAACACACACACACACACACACACACACACACACACACACACACACAGGTTATACATTTCAGCAGGGTGATGGAATTTGGGCTGTTAAAGGCAGGGACAGATATGAGATGAAACAGGAGGGGGAAATCTTAGGTTTGAAATAGGTATGTTTTTAGGCAGGATTTAAAGCTGTCGTAAGCTTTTCACGAGGTGAGAGAGGGAGCTCATTCCAGATTGATGTAGTAGTAGTAGTAGTAGTAGTAGTAGTAGTAGTAGTAGCAGTAGCAGTAGCAGGAGCAGCAGCAGTAGTAGTAGTAGTAGTAGTAGAGTCAAGGAGGACTTTCCAAACATAACGGGACCTTGTGGCCAATCTTCTTCTTTATCATACGCTTAGACAGCCAACTATTGTTGTCTTATTATATGAGCGAAAATAATGCGCCACGCTGCCTGACAAGCCAGGCCCAAGCGCATCCGACTTCGGCATAAGACAGAATTGGTTATCTTTTAAGTCTTTGTGGGGAAAAAAAGGCATGAGAATGGACCAAGAAGGCAGGAAATAGACAAGGAGGAGGTAGGTGACAGAAAGAAAAGGAGCAAGGCAGAAACAACGAAAGTGATAGAAAAGAGGAGAATTTTCTAGCACAGAATTTCCACAAGGTCGAGACGTCATCATACTTACAGGACCCCGGCACACCTACCGGGAGGGGGGGGGAGGGGGGGGGGGGGCGGGGGAGGGAGATGGCCGATCTTACTTTGGTTTAAATAGTGTTTTTTATTCAGAAATGAGTATAAGCATTGAAAACAAACAGCATTTTGGAATCATAGCAACAACAAGCGTTGTAGCTTATGGTGTGCTCAATTAAACAATGAAGATTAAAATGAACATAACGGCTGCTAATCTTATTTTACTAGTTGTTCTTTTCGTTCCTCAGCTAAAGCTCCCAGGTTCACCAATGGTGAGATTTATGCGTATGCGACCGTTCCCCCCACCTCAACCCAGCACACACCATTTAGGTAGCCCGCATTCTGACTTCGGGGGTCGTGTCTAAACACGACACCTGTGTGCATGCTGGGGTTGTTGTTGTATTTTGTCATCCGCTCCTACCGGCACACAAAGGCCTACTTTCCGAAAGGCGGAACGAAAGTGTGCGCAAGATGTTCTGCGTGCGTTCGCACACGGGGGCTCGGGTTTATAGTCGCATCTGGCGGACTTTGACATTGTTTGATTCCCCCCCCCCCCCCCCCCCCCCCCCCCCCCCTCCCGTCAAATGGGGAAAGAAAAGGGGGAGCTGGGAATCGACCCAGAACCTCAGGTTTACTTTTTGGGCGGGCAAAACCCGTCTTAACCATCCTACCACACTCCTTCTTGTTTTTTTGTGGTGTGTTTTTTGTTTCCCTTTTTTTCTTTAATAAATCTGAACCAACTTTGTACCAAAAAACATTTTAATTCTCCTTTCTTTGTGTAGTTACGGGGGAAAAAATGTTTCAGACGTTTCTGAAATCTTTTTGTAGCATTTCGCGAAATTGTTGTAAAAAATTTTTGGGAAACCGGTACGTTTTAGGTTTGTAAAAAAAAAAATGTATATAGGGGAATACTAAAAACATCTCTGAAATCGTTAACCAGTTCTCTCTCGTTGTCCTGTTCTCCCCCCCCCCCTTTCCCTATTCTGATTCACATGTGTCCCAAAAAATGAGTCAGAATATATGATTAATTCACCTCTCTTTGTTTAAAAAAAACCCAAAAAACCAAAAAAAACCTCCACTAAAAAAAAATTCAACTTTAGACAGATTTAAAACAAAAAAAAATAACGTGATTTGTTCTTATTCATATGTTTTTTAGCATTTTAAATTGCCGACTACATAAGTCTCCCCAGTGTCCCGTCAAGTAGACTGTAATTTTTGTGACTTTTTTTTGGATAAAAATTTTGTTTAAACCAACACTTTACTTAACATCAATTTGTGGTTGTCTTTTCCTCAGCCCCTTACACAAAACATCAAACCAATAACCCCCCCCCCCCCCCCCCCCCCCCAACAACCAAATCCTTTCACCCCTGTAGACCCAACCCTAACCACTCCTCCCGCAACCCCCCCCACCCCTCCCTTCCTCCCCCCCACCCCCCCCCCCCCCCCCCCCCCCCAAGCGCCCCCCCCCCCCCCCCCCCCCCCCCCCCCCCCCCCCTTCTGCCAACAAACCAAAAAGCAAAACAGCACTCACAAAATTTTCCTCACAGGGGGGAGAAAGCAGATGGGAGGAGGAGGGAAGTTTTTGACAATTCGCATTGATGTCTCTGAAGCAACAACCCTCCCCCCCTCCCCTCCTCTACACCTACTCCGCCCTTTTTCGCAACTGTGTCCTATCCCCCTCCCCCCCATAGCCCCATCCCTCCCTCCCCCTTCATCTCATCATCTCCCCCCCCCCCCCCCCCCCCCCCCCCCCCCCCCCCCCCCCCCCCCCCCCCCCCCCCAACCCCCCCCCCTCCCCCCCCCCCCCCCCCCCCCCCCCCCCACCCCCCCCCCCCCCCCCCCCGCCCCCCCCTCCCCCCCAACCAAAATTCAGAAAAAAGTAAAATTCAGCACCTTGTCTTTCGCTGCCCTTTCATTGTTTTTCCCCCCCCAGAAGGGAAAACCCAAACACACAACCCAATCCCAAAGATGGGCCCCCAACCTTCTTTCCCCCTTTCCCCCTCACCTCCCCCCGCCCCCCCCCCCCCCCCCCCCCCCCCCAAACCCACCCCCTCCCCTCCCCCCCCTCCCACCCCCTTTTCCTTCCCCCCAGATAATCATCTTGTCCTTCTTTTTTGTTCATAATCTCCCAAATCGCCCCCGACACCCCCCTCCCCCTATTCCCACCCCCCCCCTAACCTACCCCTTCCTCCCCTCCCCTCCTCCCCCACCACCCCCCCCCAACACACACCCCCTCAGCTTTCTTCTTGGGGAAGGCTATTTCTAGGCTTTGATATCCTAACATCAAAAATTTGGGGAAACCCCCAAAATAAAGATCTGGCTTTTTTGGGGAAGTCGCTTTAGGGTTTGGGTTTTTTTTTTGGGTTTTCTTTTTTTTTGGGGGTTTTTTTATTTGACTTTTTTTTTTCTTTTTTCTTTCCCCCCTCTTTCCTCATCATTCCTTCCCCCTCCATCCTCCCCACCCCCCCCACCCCCCAAAAACCCCCTCCCGCCACACACCCCATTTTCCCCAGAAGCTTTTTTATTTTTGTTTTTGAAAGAAAAAAAGTTTTAAAATAATAAATAATAATAATAATTTAAAATCCCCCCTTCCCCTTTGCCCCTTTTTTCTGGTTTTTTCTCTGTGTGTGTGTGTGGTGTTTTTTGTGTTGGGGTGTGTGTGTGTGTGTGTGTGTGGGGTGTGTGTTTTTTGTGTTGTGTGTGGCGTGCGTGCGTGCTGCGCGAGTGAGGGGGTTGGTTTCGTGTGGGGTTGGGGTCTTTAAAATTTTAAATTTTGTTCAGTTTAAAATGTTTTGTTTTGCGAGTGTGCCCCCTTTCGTGCGTGCGTGAGTGTGTGTGGTTTTGGGGGAAAAGAGTGCGGGGCTCGAGGGGTATGTGTTGGTGTGCCCTGCGTTCGGAGGGGTTTTGTATGGTGTGTGTGTGTGTTTTGTGCATCCCCTGCGTGGGGGTTTTATGAGTAGGGGGTTTTGGTGTGTGTGTGTGTGTTTTGTGTTGAGAGGAAGGGGAGAAGAGAGGGGTGTGTGTGGGGTTTGTGTGTGGGGTTTTGTGTGTGTGTGTGTGTGTTTTAGGGTGTGTGTTGTGGTTTTTATTGTGGTTTTGCGTGCGTGGTATGTATGCTGCGTGTGTGTGTGTAAAGAGGCGTATGTCTTTGTGGGGCATATGGACGTTTTTTTTCTTTTCTTTTTTAAAAAAAAATCCCTTTTTTCTTTTTGTTGTTTCACCCCGACCCTTTTTGTTTTCTTGCTTTCTTGTGAAAAGTCTTTTACAATGACGGGTTTTAAAATGCTCCAGATGAATTATGAAGCCACGGGCCCGGAGGAGAGAGAGGGAATAAATAGAAGGGGAAGGGGAAGGGGGGGGCTCCAAAAAAGCGTTTAAAAGGTTTTTCCCAAATTCGTTTGGGAAAAAAAACATATGCTCTTTTACATACAGAAGGCAGGGGGTGGCCCTCCCTGTCGACAGTTTTTGATCTGAAAGCCATGCAATGGCACGCGCGTCAACGGGGCTTTGGGAGATGAAAACAGTGACTTTATTATGTCTCTCCTCTCCCTCCCTCCCTCCCTCTCTCCCTCCACCATGGCCTCCTCCTCAAACAAAAAAATGACACTTTATTTTGCTCATATGCCACCCCTGGGCCTATCCCCGACCGCAACTTCCTAATAGACGGCACGGCCCCACGAAGGCATGTACACACACACACACACCACACACACACACACACACACACGCTCCGCTGCTGCTGGCTGCTGCCATCATGCAAGCGACTAATAATTGATTATCCCCCCTCCCCCCACCTCCACCCCAATACAGCTGCTGTCGTCATCATAACCCCCACCACCACCACCACCATCCCCACCCCACGCAACCTCACTCTTCTCTCAACCGCATCATCTATCTACCCAAATTCTTTTGTCTTTCTAACCCCCCCACCCCATCCCACAACCCCATCCCTTCCCCATCCCTACCCCCCCCCCCCCCAAACCTCTTCCTCCCTCCCCCCCCCCCCCCCCCCCCCCCCCCTCCTCCTCCCAAAACAAACATACACGCTACACTTCAGTGTGACATATTTATGCGCCTGGGACCCACCATCGGCTGGACCCGTAAATCACAATCGGTGGCAACTTTCCCCCAAAACTTTTTTCACCCCCCCCCCCCCCCCCCCCCCCCTCTTTGCGTCCTCTATTCCCATCTTATTCTTGCGCGTTTGACTCGCAGAAGAGCGCACTTTGACGGAGCAGAATAGGGGAAGGAGGGAGGGAAAGAAAACAGCATAACAATTTGATGCACTCAATAACTTCGCTCTTGGCATCTGGGATTGTGCTCAGGCCCTCACACACACACGCGCGCGGGCGCGCAACACACCCGCATATACACACGCTACACACGCGCACACAACACGCGCGCGCGCACACGCACGCGCACAACACACACACACACTACCACCCACACACATATTCATTACACGCACACACACACCACCACCACCACCACACACATCCACACACACCACACACACACACCCCACTACCACACACACACATTCACACACACACACCACACACCCCCCCCCACCCACCATCCCACCACCACTACACACTACAACCCCCCCAAGTTGCCCAACTCCCGTGCAGATTTCACGCTGATAAATTTATCGTCTATTCTTCTCCCCCCCCCCCCCCCCCCCCCCCCCCCCCTCCCTCTTTTTTTCGGTCCTCCCCAAGAAACATCTCTTTCTTTCTCCCCTCTCCCTCCCCCCCTCATCCCTCCCCCCATCCCTCTCCCCCCCAAAGAAACAGAGACCCAATGAGATTACGTGTGTGGAATTAATGTAAGTAAGGCTGAATTATGTAAAGATACCCAAGCTCTTCCCTGTGTGTTTTTTTTTTCTTTTTCTTTGTTTTTTTTTTTAATTTCTTTTTCTTCCGAATGAGGCACTCTTCTGGTATTGAATCACGCTTGAAGCATTTATGAGAGGATTGTGTGTGTTTTGTGTGTGTGTTGTGTGTTGTGTGTGTGTGTGTGTGTGTGTTGTGTGTGTGTAGTGGTAGTGTGTGGTGTGTGGAGTGTGTGTGTGTGTGTAGTGTGTGTGTGTAGTGTGTGTGTGTAGTGTGTGTGAGTTGTAGAGGTGTTGTGTGGTGTGTGGTGAGTAGTGTAGTGTGTTTTGTGTGTGTGTTGTGTGTGTGTGTGTGTGTGTGTGTGTGTGTGTGTGTGTTGTGTGTGTGTGTGTGTTTGTGTGTGTATGTGTGTGTGTGTGTGCAGTGTGTGTTGTGTGTGTGTTGTAAATCGGTATTCATCATCATCCAACGATGAAAAACGCTTCAGGCTCTCATTAGCGATCTATATTGTGGTTTTGCAGTCTCGGTACACTTTCAATCTCTTCGCAAAAAAAGCAAGATCGACGCCTGCAACTATTTCCAAATATATATAACACTCCCTGGAGTCTACTGAGTCTTGGAGATATATACCGTTGGATGGATGGGTGGATATATATGGAATATCCCCACTCGACTCTATGACTACTACGCTATCATTGTGTTCCATATTAAGCAGGCTTAGCAAGTACATCCAATAACTGTTAGGTCGGAACTGTTGAACAAGTTTGAAGAGATCCAGCGGCACTGTGCAGTCTCCTCTGGTTGGTGACCCTCAGGCAACCTCATGATATTACTTCTTTGTGGGCTGCTTTCTAGTGCACGCCTTCTAAAGGAAAGGAGCCATTCCTATGCTCTCCCATGTTCCCACCAGTTTTACTCCCCCCCCCCCTTCCCCCCTTCCCAAACTCGGGGACGTGATAGCTCAGTGGTCAGAACACTTGCTTTCTCCCCAGCCAAAGTTAAGCAGAATCGAGCGTGGTTACCACTTGGATGAGTGACCGTTTGCGTGTCTTGGCGTCAGTACAGTTCCCCACTTTACCCAGTTATAAATGGGCTCCTGCCTCTTTAGGTTCAGGGAAGGTAAAGCAGCGAGAGAGAGGAGATGGGCGCCAACCTCAATATGCTGGCCCCTTGAGAAGTTGAGGTCTCTGATGCCTCGCTCCCCTACGACCACATAGGTTATGGGACACCTTTACTTTGTATTTTACTCCCCAAACTCCCCTTCGCACCCCTTTCCCCTTTGTAACGTCACTCAACAAAAGAGACAAGAGACAATACAGACCTGACATGGTATCACCAAGTGACAATACCGTACAAGTGATATAACAAGACACATTTAATATCACACCTAGTCAGACCTACCAAATCATAACAAAACAATACATGAAGTAAAAGGTAATGGTAAGGGTGTCCCATAACCTATATGGTCATAGGGGAGCGAGGCACCAGAGACCTCAGCCTCTCCAGGGGCCAGTATGTTGATGGCAGCGCCCATCTCCTCTCCCTTGCTGCTTAACCTTCCCTGACCCTAAAGAGGCAGGTACCCATTTACAGCTGGGTGAACTGGGGAACTGTGTGAAGCCAAGGTGTGCAAACGGTCGCCCATCCAATTGGCAACCACGTTCGATGCTGCTTAACATTGGCTGGGGGAAAGCCAGTGCTCTGACCACGGAGCTATCCCGTCCCATGAAGTGACAATGTGCAAAGCGTGAATCAACACGATGAAACAATGTGATGACACGACGTAACATGGCACTGCCAGTCATGGCACGATACGATTCGACAACCCTCCCACCTTCCCACCCCCACCCCGATTTAGACAAATCTACACCCGTGAGGAAGAACATAAGACACACGCATGCTCCCCCAGATAAGACTAGCCTAGCCTACAGCAGAACACACACAAGACAAAAAGTCTACAACAATCCTACGAAAAGAAAAGAACACTCCACATACAAACAGCTCTACCCAGCACAGCTAGGCCTAGGACTAGCACACGCGGGGTAGGCTACCCCCAAGCTAAAGCACACACAGCCTCACAGCCTACAGAGGAGCAGGCAGCAGGCTCCTAACAGCCAGCCCCAAGAAAGGCGCGAAGGCGGCCGTGATATAGTGAGGGGCTGATTTGTAATAATTGACAGCGTTATGGGGGCCACTCGAGGACACCCGCCAGGCCAGGCCCGCCACATGGCACAGGCTCAAAACGAAACAAATGGTCTCCGGGCCAATAAATAAAAATGCCAGACGCAGGTGCAGCCCCAGCCCCCCACAGCCCCCAGCGCCCCCGGGAAGGAAGGAAGAAAGAAGGAAGGAGGAGAGGAGAGAAGGAAGGAAGCAAGCAAGCGCCTTACCCGCTTTTCAGGTGGTTTAGTTCCAGACTTGGGGCTTCAGAAAGCAAAAAAAAAAAAAAAAAAATGGCAGCCGCGGGCCATAACTTGCCGGCGATAAGTACTTATCTGTCACAATCGCTTGCCGGCAGCTCGAATCCCCAACCCCCTCCCTCCCCTCCCTCTTCCCCCCCCCCCCCCCCCCCCTTCCCTCACACCCCAGCCCAACCCCCTCACGCCCCACTCAACACCGTTTCAAACCGTCATCTAGCATTCTGAAATCACAGCTGGGTCTTTAAAACCGCTGCCTCTGGCTCTTAAAAAACTCCACGTAGCCCTGTGCTTGGCCACCCATCCATCCTTCACTCAAGCGCTTAAGTGAAAGCTGCACAGGAAAACGTAGCCTAACGACGAACTGTGTAGGCTAGGCTAGTTAGTAGGCTAGCAGTGGAAGCTTGAAGGGAGGACAGACAAGGCTACACACCGGTATTAAAAAATCACTCTTTTCCTTCTGTTTTTCTATGTAACTCTTATATTCATACCGCACGCACTAAGGCATCCACAGAAATAAAAACCACTTTTTGTGAAAGACTAGCCTCTGACTCAAAACTCATGTGATTTTGAACAAATTTGGTAGGTTTGAAATTTTTTTATTTTTCAGCACAAACTGTACCCCCTCAGTCCTTTGTCGTCTGCTAGCTTCCTTACCGCAATATGCATGCGCGGGGTCAACGCTGTAGGAATACAGGCAAACCTCATTTGATGGTTATTTCCAACTTTCTCGTGACTACCTGGTATTGCTCTATGTCCTCAATCCAAAAACCAAGTGCACAGTGCATCATTTCATGCTTTAAAAAATCTGTGAAAATCACCAACAGTTTTTTCCACTCGCACTCTATAGAAGATACTACTTGACCCCCAAATTAATACCGGTGTGTAGCCCAAGAGGAAGGAGGGAGGGAAGGTGGGGGCAGGAAGGTCGGGTGGGGATAGGGGTGGGGATGGAGTGGGGGGCGATAGACGGTCAAAGTTGCAATGATGATGACTGTTGCGCAATGTCCACGTTCTTTCATATCACAATGAATGAACTTTTGAGAACTAACTTTTTTTTTTAATCACACTAAATTATGTTAAACGGTCATTGATATCATACATCATTAGCCCCCGTTTCATACCAAACGTCATACAACCTTCACTTGAACACAATCGAAGGATCCAAACAATTCGATTTTTACAATTCTCGCGTTATTTTTTCTAAAGTACCCCCCCCCCCCCCCCCCCCACCAAACACACACACACATACACACCACAACACCAAACAAAAACAAAACAAAACAAAACTAAACTAAAAACTAAAAAATGGTTTAGGCTTCTCTCAAGTCACATGCAGTGAAGTTTAAGACGGCCTGTGCACTACTACTTGTCCCAATAGCGCTCCAGCTCTTCTGATCATTATTACTGCACCAAGTGTCCTGCTGCTTTATTCGACAATACCTCTTCGTCAGACGCCAAGACAGCAACCATTGTTGTCTGCCATATGAGTGAAAATGCGATGCGATGCGCTGCTGTTCAGCGCCTGACAAGTCAGGCCCAGTGAAATCCCGCTTCGGCTTGGGAGAGAACCGTTATCTTTTACGTCTTTGTAGGGGGCGAAAAAGGCAGGAGAACGGACCCAGAGGGCAGAAAATAGACAGGAAGGCAGAAAATAGACAGGAAGGCAGAAAATAGACAGGAAGGCAGAAAATAGAAAGGCAGAAAATAGACAGGAAGGCAGTAAATAGACAAGAAGGCAGAAATTAGACAGGAAGGCAGAAATTAGACAGGAAGGCAGAAAATAGACAAGAAGGCAGAAAATAAGACAAGAAGGCAGAAAATAGACAGGAAGGCAGAAAATAGACAAGAAGGCAGAAAAGAAGGCAGAAAAGAAGGCAGAAAATAAACAGGAAGGCAGAAAAATAGACAAGAAGGCAGAAAGAAGGCAGAAAAGAAGGCAGAAAATAGACAGGAAGGCAGAAAATAGACAAGAAGGCAGAAAAGAAGGCAGAAAAAGAAGGCAGAAAATAGACAGAAGGCAGAAAATAGACAAGAAGGCAGAAAATAGACAGGAAGGCAGAAAATAGACAAGAAGGCAGAAAATAGACAGGAAGGCAGAAAATAGGAAGGCAGTAAATAGACTGGAAGGCATAAAATAGACAAGAAGGCAGAAAATAGACAGGAAGGCAGAAAATAGACAAGAAGGCAGAAAATAGACAAGAAGGCAGAAAATAGACAAGAGGGCAGTAAATAGACAAGAAGGCAGTAAATAGACAAGAAGGCAGAAAATAGGCAAGAAGGCAGTAAATAGACAAGAAGGCAGAAAATAGACAAGAGGGCAGTAAATAGACAGGAAGGCAGTAAATAGACAGGAAGGCAGTAAATAGACAAGAAGGCAAAAAAGAAGGCAGAAAATAGACAGGAAGGCAGAAAATAGACAAGGCAGTAAATAGACAAGAAGGCAGTAAATAGACAAGAAGGCAGAAATTAGACAAGAAGGCAGAAAATAGACAAGAAGGCAGAAAATAGACAAGAAGGCAGAAAATAGACAAGAGGGCAGTGAATAGACAGGAAGGCAGAAAATAGACAAGAAGGCAGAAATTAGACCAGAACAGGGTGACAGGAAGAAAAGCAACAAGGCAGACACAAAGAGGGACAGAGAGAGAAAAAAAAAGGGGAATTCCTAGCACAGAATTTCCAGAAGGTGGGGATGCTCACGCACACAGGGGCGTTTTCTCATTGAACCCACAAGCTAAATCTAGCATAGAGATAAAACTGACAGATGAAGAAGTTCAGATGAGATGTAAACTCGGTGCATATTTCATGAAGGAATCGGCGAGTCATAAATCTTGAAAAACTCTCTGTGCGTGTGTGAGTGAGTGTGAGTGTGAGTGTGTGTGTGTGTGTGTGTGTGTATGTGCATGCATGCGTGTGTGTGTGTGTTGGACCACAAATCTGCCGCGGGCTCTATTAAACCTGACGCCTGATTCTTTTTAACTTTCCCCTCAAAGGTAAGAAAGGTGTGATGATGAAGGCAACAAAGTGGAATGAAGACAAACCACGAGAGGACAGCTAGTCGACTTTCAAGCAACGGTAGTGAGCGCGCATCCAAAGCTGAAAAACAAAGTGGAGGAAGCTGGTTGCAAGATCTTCAGTGGTGCCCCAACGTGGGGCTACAAGACTGCGGGATAGGTGGAAGGAAGTGCGCATCCGCTCTCCGCTCCTCTCCTCGCGGTTCTCAGCTTTCTGTGGTGTGTCGTTCCGCGAGGAGTGGAGGAAGATGGTTGTACAAATCTTCAGTGGTGCCCCAATGGTCTACTAGACTCCGGGTTAAGTGAAGGTGAAGGAGGTGCACATCAACACCTAAGCTGGGATTTAAACCCCCCCAAAAAACCCAAAACATGAACAACAACCAAAGTGCAAGACATTTTAACTTATTTGACAGACAACAAATAATAGTTGCTGCTGTCTGAGCGTTCGAAGAAGAAGAAGAAGAAGAAGAAGAGGAAGAAGAAGAAGAAGAGGCCCAAACCAGCCCACGCCACAGTGAGACTGTATCGGAAATCATTGCAGCCACATTATATCTCAGACAGAAAGCGTCATATCCGGTCACACACCCCTCCCCCTCCCCAAAGAAAGCAAGCAGACTCTCTCTCTCTCTCTGTATCTCTCTGTCTCTCCGTCTCTGTCTCTCCCTGTCTCTCTCTCTCCAAGACACAACCATCTTGGGTCCGCTTCCTTACCACTCCCCAACCCAACCCCAACCCCCACCCCTCAAATATCCCAACCCCACCCCACCCCACACCTCACCTCCCCACCCCACCAAACAACACTGAGTCCTGCCTATTATGAGAGGAGGAGGAGGAGGAGGAAGAACAAGGTAGCCCAAGCTTGGGGGGGAGGGGGGGGGGGGGGGTGTAAAGTGTGTGTGTGTGTGTGTGTGTGTGTGTGTGTGTGTGTGTGTGTGTGGTGTGTGTGTATGGGGGTGTGTGTGTGTGTGGTGTGTGGAGGGGGAAGAGAGAGAGAGAGGAGAGGGGGGTCAGGCCCTGACGGATCATTTGTATCCCAACTCTCGTGAACCAGAAGCAATCAATCGACGCCTGTGCCTTTG
This sequence comes from Rapana venosa, assembly GCA_028751875.1. Lineage (NCBI taxonomy): Eukaryota > Metazoa > Mollusca > Gastropoda > Neogastropoda > Muricidae > Rapana > Rapana venosa. The sequence continues at coordinate 10,899,745 of CM054143.1, read as the reverse complement.
TCATCAGGGGTGCTCTCCCCCCCCTACCCCTACCCCTCCTCCCCCCCTCCAACACCCCCCCCCCCCCCCCCCAACCACCACCACCACCACCACCACCCAATCCTTGATGGAGGTCAATGAGAGAAGCCCCAGAAAAGTGTATTGATGAGAAAGAGGCCGGACAAGAGCCGCGGGCAAATTAAGCACCGAGGAGAGTTTATTAATATTCTGTATTTGATTTCGAATGGTAGTGTGTGTGTGTGTGTGTGTGGTGGGTGGGTGTGTGTGTGGGGGGGGGGGGGGGTGAGGGGAGGTGAGGGGGGAGAGAGGGTGGTGAGAAGTGGAGAGGGGGGATTTTCAGGAGGGATTCCTCCCCTCCTCCCCCCTCCCCCTTCTTCGCTTGCCCCTTCCCACCTAAAGTTGGAGAGATTGCTCCAAGAGGGCAGGGGTGGTGTTGTGGGGTAGGGGTGGGGTAGGGGTGGGGGTGAGGTCCGAGGAGGAATGGGGAAAGCAAGATGAAGTGTTTGAGCAAAAGGCGGAGGGGGAAGGGGGAGGTGGGTGGGGGGGGGGGGGGGTGGTGTGGTGGGGGGGTTGGGTGGGGGGGGGGGATGGGATGAAATGAAGAAAGAATGTGTCTTTTCTTTGTCGACCTTTTGCAGTCAATAAAGTTGTTGTGTGTGTGGGGGGGTGGTAACGTGTGTGTGTGTGTCGAGAATGGTGGAAGAATGAGTGTGTGTGGTGTGTGTGTGTGTGTGTGTGTGTGTGTTGTGTGTGTGTTGTGTGTGTGTGTGTGTGTGTGTGGTGTTGCATGTAGGGGGAAGGCAGTTGGAGAGTGATGAAGGCAGAGGGGGAGGGGAGCGGGGATGGATGGGGGGGGGGGGGGGGAAGAGGACAGAGAGAGTTTAACAAGAGATGGGTGAGTAGAGAAATGAGACTGGACCAAGCTAGACGATGAGTGAGAGGAGCATGATGATTCCAGAACAAAACTTTAAAACAGAACAAACAAACCAAACAAAAACCAAAGAAATCTCTGTTAAGTCAACGCTTCAGAAATTGCGGATTTAATTGCATTTCTCATGATTTTGTTTGGGTTTATACAGAACTTATTCAAGGAAGTGTCACACACAAAAATAGAAGCATACCTTGACAGGACAACAAGTATACTTATCATAGTCCTGTCATATTCACATACATACATTATGACGGGTGGCTTTACATTGCTACAGATGGCATACATGATAATTATACTAACCGTTGCATATATACTTGAAAAGTTTAGGAAACTCAATGAAAACGACTTTTTTGTGATTTTCTTTTCGCAGTGAATAACAACAATGAGAACTATAATGGTGAAGCTTTGGAGGTCCTATTTGGTTTCGGGCTACATCTCCTCCCCGAAGACGGAAAGCAGCTAACTCCTACATGGATAGACATCCCCAAAGTCGGAATGCGCTACCTAAACGGTGGGGAGAAAGAACAAAAAAAGGTCGCACACGCAGAAATCTCACAACTGGAAAACCTCAGAGCTCTCTAGTCGAGGAACGAGAGGGGAAAAAATGATAAATCAATGGTGGGGTTAAAAAAAAATTTTTAATCTTTTTTTAAAAACACCGTCGCAATTGGAAAACCCTCAACATTTGGATTAAACCTTGGAGCCCTAGCCGAGAAACGACAAATAAAATGAAATGAAATAAAATAACAAGGACTACATATCAAGGGCTGTACTCTCTCCGTCTTTTCCATGCCAATCCGGCCTAAGAGATTTAGTTTTCAAAAATACCTCCAGCGTTGGTCCGGTACGTTTGGCAAGGCAGCAATCAGACCTTGCAAGCTGTAAAGTAGATAATACTCCATCCACCGTGTGCTCTCTTGTTGTTTTTTTCCAAAAACGCATTATGACATCCAAAGAACTCGGAGAGAGATGAATGAAGTAAAGAAGAAACAAAACACAAAGTATGGGGAAAGCCAAAGAGAGAGAAAGAGACAGATACAGAGACAAAGACAGAGACAGACAAAAAGAGATAGGCAGAGAGACAGAGAAAGAAAGAGACAAACAGACAGACAGACAAACAGGGAGATGGCGAGACAGACAGACATACAGAGACAAAGACAGACTGAAAAGACAAACACAGACAAGAGACTATGACAGACAGACAGAGCTAGACACAAAAAACAGACGAGAGATAAAAACCAGACAAAAGAAACAAAGACAATCACTGACTGCCAGAAAAAAGACAAGACAAGACAAGACAAGAGAGCCAGCCCAAAGACAGACAGAGAGAGCCAAAGACAAACAAGAGACAGACAGCGAAACCAAAGACAGACAGAGAGAGAGCCAGAGACAGACAGCGAAACCAAAGACAGACAGACAGAGAGCCAAAGACAGACAGCGAAACCAAAGACAGACAGACAGAGAGCCAAAGACAGACAAGAGACAGACAGCGAAACCAAAGACAGACAGAAAGAGAGCCAAAGACAGACAGCGAAACCAAAGACAGACAAGAGACAAGAGACAGAGAAGAAAGTGAAGGAAAGGTCATAGGCAGGGAGGGGGCTCAGGCTCACGAAGTGATCACTTCTTAATTCGTCGCTCATGATATTGAACCCGCGCTCGGGGCCGAAGCCTTACGGGGCCCCCAGCAATTTGCCCCAAAGTATAATTGAATTTGCATATAGGACGGAGGACCTTCAAGTGTCGCACATACACTTGGCCTGCCTTCCCTTGCCTTGCCCTGCCTTGCTTTGCCTTGCCTTGCTTTTGCCTTGCCTTGCCTTGCTTTGCCTTGCCTTGCTTTGCCTTGCCTTGCTTTGCCTTGCCTTGCTTTGCCTTGCCTTGCTTTGCCTTGCCTTGCCTTGCCTTGCCTTGCCTTGCCTTGCTGCCTTGCCTTGCCCTGCCTTGCCTTGCCTTGCCTTGCCTCTGCCTGCCTGACACACCCCACCCCAAACAACAGCAGCTACAGCCGTACACACGCACGCACGCGCGCGTGCGCGTGCGCATATATACATACACGCGCATGCATGCATGCACACACTATCAAAGAATTATATGCATGTATACTTGGACACGCGTTCGCGTGCGCGCGCACACACACATATACATACACACACGCACTCACACACATACACACACACCACACGCACTCACACGCACGCACACGCACATGCACGCTCACACGCACACACACGCACGCACGCACGCATGCATGAGGTCATTCCCCAAAATATGGTAGGCAGCATTCTACAGAAAGTTTTTAGACTGAAGAGTGGGGAGGGGAGCAGTCGAGCCATCACCTCTTCTGTCAAGACGTCCACTTTACGACACCAACCACTTAAGGACATCACACACCACACACACACACACAC
>CM054143.1:10883903-10891403 GCA_028751875.1 Rapana venosa | reverse complement strand
ATTGCGAGTTTCGATTAATGTGGCGATAAGTCATTGCAAATGATTTTCTCGTTCTTCCCAACCCCACCCCCCACCCCTGAGGACTCAAATATTTTCCCCCAGATCGTCCCGTCCTATTCTATCCAGGGGCCCTCCTCCTCCTCCTCCTCCTCCTCCTCCTATCCAGTAGCGGGGAAGATGAAGGCGGCTGAAATGAAAACTGTGATGCGATGTGGTGTCGTGGGGTAGGGTGTGGGTGTGGTGGGGTGGGGTGTTGGTGTGGTGGGGTGGGGTGTGTGGGTGTGGTGTGGGCAGGGGTTTCTCCCACTCCCCTCATGCCTGCCAACGCCGGGCAGCAGCATATTAGTTTTTGATGGCGTCAACTGCTAAAAGGGGGTGGGGGTAAGGGCGCGACGCGTCTGTCTCTGCCTATGTCTGACTGTCTGTCTGTCTGTCTGTCTGTCTGTCTGTCTGTTGTGGTGTCTCTCTCTGACTGTCTCTCTGTGTCTGTGTCTGTCTCTCTGGTCTGTCTGTCTTCCTCTGCTCTCTCTCTTGTCTGTCTCTTCTCGTCTGATCTCTGTCTGTCTGTCTCTTTCCACGAATATTTCCATTCCTGTCCACACGTGTGTCTCTCTTGTCGTGTGTTGGTCTGTTCTTCTCGTTCTTGTTGTTGTCCCTGTTCTCTTGCCATACACTGATCTCTCCATTCCATCTCTTCTCTCTCCTCCTCTCGCTCTACACTCCTCTCGCTCTATCTACCTTCTCTCTCCCTCGTTCTCTCTCTCTCTCTCTCATCTCTCTCTCTCTCTCTCTCATCTCGCTCTCCCCCCCGCTCCCCCCCCCCCACCCCACCCCCAACTCTGCTCTGCTTCTCGCAGGCTCTATCTATACTGCTCTCTCTGCTTCTCTCTGCTCCCATGATTTACTCTCTATGGCCCGTGCAATCTACTGCTTCATTCCATCTACTCACTCACAGTACTAGCCCCTTCCTTCTTGCTCTTCTCCTTCCACTAATGCTCTCCCGCGCTTTCACACTTTAAGTTGTGCGCTAAGTCTCATTGCTTTCTCTTCTCTATTGTTCTCTGTGTCCTGTTTCTAGCTGTTCTCTTTTTTTATCTAATCTCTCACGTCTTCTTAACTCCCGAACTCTTCTCTCTCTCTTTTCTTTTCTTTGGGGGCCCCGGTCTTTTATTTCTCCTTTCTTTATCTGTTTTTTATTTTTTGTCTTTATCTCTATGTTCAGGAAAGTTCAAAGTTGCGCGCTTAAATATAAAACGCTGGTTCTCCACTTGTGTCACATGGTTGGATGGGCACGTTGCAATGCATACTGTTCTCTATACATACATCTCTTACAGTCCCCTTCCTTACTTCCTATACCTTCAACCAAGTCACTCTGCGCGCTTTGCACAACTTTTAAGTTGGGCGCATAAAAAGTCTTCATGGCTTTTTCCTTTTCCTTTGTGATGTGCTGTTGTGAGGTGGTTTTGCTTTTTTTTAAGAGATGAAGTTCATCACAGGAGCTTGCAAGATTAAACTGCCGAACTTTTTCTCTTTTTTGGGGGGGGGGGGGGGAGGGGGGGTGCTTTTTTTATTTGTTTCTTTTTTTTGTTATTGTTTTTTTTATTGTTTTGTATTTCTAACTTATTTTCAGGAAAGTTTCAAACGTGTGCACGGTATAAAAATAAAAAATCTCGCCATTGGTCCTCTCCCCCTTGTGATCCACCACTATTGTTGGCGCTAAGTTTTGGACTGACGTTATCTGTCTCTGTCTATCTCTCTCTCTCTCTCTCTCTCTCTCTCTCTCTCTCTCTCCTCTCTCTCTCCCCTCTCTCTCTCTCTCTCTTCTCATACTTTTGCTTTAAAGAGATATTTAGGTATAGATAAAAAGAACTCCTAATGATCTAGTTTATGGTGAAACGAACCGCCACCCCATTTGCATAGTATCCGCTGTTAATTGTATTCGCTACTGGTTTAAATTGCTGCACATGACTAACGATAGAATACCACGTAAAGCATATGATATGTTGTGTAATTTAGATGCTAGAGGTAAAGAAAATTGGGTAACCAGGGTGCGTGTATGTTTGTTTGAAAATGGGTTTGGCTTCGTTTGGCAAAATCAGGGCGTTGGCTATGTTGATAGTTTTATACGTGTTTTTCGTCAACGCTTGGTAGATTGTTCTTGGCAGAAATGGTCTGATCATATTCAGAATAGCGACAGATTTACTGTTTACAGAATGTTTTGCACCGTTTCTGACTTGAAGCCATATTTAAGGCTAGATATGGATAAGCATTTAATGTTTATAACGACAAGATTTAGATTAGGTGTATCAGAACTAGGTGTTCATTATTATAGGTATAGAAATGTTGGTAATGATGAATTGATTTGTCCTCTGTGTAAAGAGGCAGAAGAAAACGAAGTTCATTTCGTTCTATGCTGCCCTGTTTTAACAACAATTCGAGAACAGTTTATTAAGCCCAAATATTATAGACAGCCATCATTATTTAAATTAACCTTGTTGATGTCATCATCCTCTCCTGAAGTAGTCCGTAATTTTGCCTTGTATATATATAAAGCATTTAAGCTTAGAGACCTTGTTATGTCGTGAGAATCATTTTTATCATATGCAATCAGTCTGTATTTACTTTTTTCTTTTCATTTTTGGATCTTACTACATGTGTTGTAATTGTCATATCATGTTCGTATACCCCTTCATAAGGGGCCTTGGCCTATAAATGAATAAACAATCCGAATCCGAATCTCTCTCTCTCTCTCTCTCCCCTCTCCTTCTCTCTCTCCTCTCTCTCTCTCTCTCTTTCTCCCCCACACCTATCACCCACCACCTTTTTTTCACCATGTACAGCTTTTATATATATATATATCATAATAGTTGAAAATCACACACATCCACCCCACCCCTCACTTCACCCCTAACCCCTCTTTTTTGTTGTTGAATCCCTTTCTTTGTTCCTTTGCTTGCATGCTTGTTTACTTTAAGTTTGTTTTATTTTCTTTTTGACACATAAAAACAAAAAAAACAAAAACAAAACACAGAAAAGGGCAAGGGGACGTGGGTAGGTGGGGGTCGGGGTCGGTGGTTAGGTGGGATGGGGTGGGGGTGGGGGGTGAAAGGGGTGAGGGGTGGGGGGTGGGGGGAGCCTTGGAGAGTCATTTCGTTTGAAGACTCAGGTAAGTCATCAGCATACAAATGTACTCTTTCCGCCAGTTATTCACGCTAGAAACCTCAGCGTCTACTAGACTTCAGACAGTTTAGAGAGAGGGTTGAACAGTGAAGGAAGGTGAGAGAAGGGAGAGGGAGGGGGGGGGGGGGGGGGGGGGGGGGAAGGGTGACGAAATCTCTGTCTGTCTGTCTGTCTGTCTGTCTGTCTGTCTCTCTCTCTCCTCTCTCTCTCTCTCTCTCTCTCTCTCTCTCTCTCTCACACTCACTCCTCACACACAGTCACACACACAGTCACACACACAACACACACACACACACACACGTCACACACACACACAGATGCACACACACACACACACACAACACACACACACACACACAACACACACCAGTTTTGTGTGGTTTTTCGTTGTGTTTTGTTTAGGTTTTCGGTTGTTTCTTTCTTGTTTGTTTTTACTTTTAAGTTTCTTTTTCGCCACTCTCCTTATTTTTTTATTTTTCTCCCCCCCCCCTTCCCCCACCCCCCCTTTCCATCCCCAACCTCCTCTCCATCACCACCATCATTCCACACCCATCCACCCCCACCAACCCCCCCCCCCCCCCCCAACCACCACAACCAATACAATCCCATCCCTCTTCCCTTTTCGCAAAAGAGCAGCCGCAAAAATGAGCAATTCATTTCAGTGTTTAATAACAGCGCTGGGGAGGTGGGGAGAGGTGGGGGAGAGGGAGGGGAGATGGCGGGAGATGGGGGGAGAAGGGTAGCAGGCTCTCTCTCCCCTTCTTCTTCTTCTTCTTCTTCTCCTTCAACTTGATTTGTCGTCTGCCCAGTCCAGCTTGGACAGCCAGACCTGCCCCTCGCCTAGAATAAGCATGACGCGACGAATACCAACGAATACACCCCCCCCCCTCACCCCACCCCCCAACCACCCCCCACCCCCCAGATTCCTCATACTTCACCCCACCCCCCGCCCCTTTGCTTGTGAAGTGTGTGTGCTTGTGTGGTGTGTGTGGTGTGTGTGTGTGTGTGTGTGTGTGTGTGTGTGTGTGTGGTGGGTTTTGTGTGTGGTTTTTTTTTCCAAATGCATCATTCGCATTCGGCGGGGGACCCGCCCGCGCCCGCCCGCCCTTTGTTTCAACTTGGGGTCCCAACTTCATCTGCACTGGCCGGGTTACCCTAGGGAGCGACCCTGATGAAAGCGAAAACAACAAATTGGAAATTAGACGGACCCCACCCCCCACCCCCACCCCACCCCCTTAGCTTGATAGGCGGGAAGGGGTGGGGGGGTGGGGAGGGGTGGGGGGAGAGGAGGTCAGAAGAGAAAGAAGAGATGGATGAGGTAAGGGGGAGGTGGGAGGGGGGGGGGGGGTATCGGGGTAGGGGTGGGGGTGGGGGGGTGTTGTGGATGAAGGAGTTCCTTAGAGAGCTTGCTACCGGAAAAGGCTTGGAAGTGACCTAATCTGAGGTGGGGTGGGGGTGGAGGTGAGAGAGAGGGAAGGGAGAGACAGACAGAGAGACAGAGACATCGATAGACAGAGAGAGAGAGAGATGACGAAAATATGGACGAGAAGGGGGGGGGGGGGGGGGGGGGGGGGGGGGGGGTCACACATAAATCAATCTCTCTCTCTCCCTCCCTCCCTCTCTCTCCCTTTGGTTTCAATAAATCTTATTTATAATCACACTAAACACAGGCAAACAAACAAACAACACAACACAACACAACACAAGGACATCAAAACAAAAAGCTTTCCTTTGTAGCCTCATGCCCCCAAAGGAAAACCGCATCTACGCTACAAACCAAAAAAAAAAAAAAACCATTCTTGAGAAAATGTATGGGAAAATGTGTTTTCATTGCAAACACAAAGCTCTAATAAAACATATCCCCTCAAAACACAGCAACAAGCAAACTAACAACAACAACTATAACACCAAAGCAGCAGCAGCAGCAAAAGAAATCCATCAACAATAACCTGGGTTTTTTTCCAAATCATACAGGAACTCTATATACAAATTGCAAGTTTGGAATATCAACAACAAAAAATTTGTTAAGATATACAATACCTTGAGGAAATAGCTGATATGAGGAGAGAGTGGGAGGGGGGAAAGCACTAAACAAGAGGGAGAAAACAAACAAAGAGGAGACAGAGAGGGAGAGAGACACAGAGAGAGAGAGAGAGTGAGAGAGTATGTGTGTGAGAGTGAGAGAGAGAGAGGGGGAGGGGGGGGGAGCACTAAACAAGAGGGAGAGACAAACAAAGAGGAGACAGAGAAGGGAGAGAGAGACAGAGACAGAGAGACAGAGAGTGAGAGTATGTGTGTGAGAGTGAGAGAGAGGGGTGTGAATGTGTGTGAGAGAGAAAGAGACAGAGAGAGAGAGAGTGAGAGAGTATGTGTCTGTGTGTGTGTGTGAGAGAGAGAGGAGGGGGGGGGTGAATGTGTGTGAGAGAGAGAAAGAGACACAGAGAGAGAGGGTGAGAGAGTATGTGTGTGAGAGAGAGTGAATGTGTGTGTGAGAGAGAGAAAGAGAGTGACAGACAGACAGAAAGAGACAGAGAGAGTACATGACAATGAGAGCATAGGTTCAAATACCAACGTCCTGTGGTGAAGATCACAAACAGAGGAAAGATACTTAAAACTCGGAGGGCGAAACTACTTATTTCAATCCCTGTCTGCGGTGGTATCCGATTGGCTGTTTTCTCTCTTCCCTAACAGGAGTAAGCAAGAACCGTGAAATTAAGTCCAAGACTAAAATGATAATGCCTCTGTCGGGACGCTACTCCGCGTAGAGGTTTGCATCACTGAAGATGGACTCAGAAGCTAGAGCTAGGATCACCTTAAAACAATAGGCAGGATTACAGTGGACTCTTAGGAAAAGCTCATTTTCTGTGCGGGTTTGTTTTTTATTTCTTTCCTTAAAGAAAGCTTAAGTTTCATCCTCTAAAGTTTCGTTTGGCGAGTGCCTTAAAGGGTTGCTGTAAAAATTCTTGTGTAGTCTTTTAAGTGGATTGCTTTCGGGAATGTCAGTTATAGTAAAGACTTTTGCTATACAGGATTAAAAAGGTAAAGGTGACCATAATCTATGTGGTCGTAGGGGAGTGAGGCATCAGAGACCTCAACTTCTCAAGGGGCCAGCATATTGAGGGCGGCGCCAATCTCCTCCCCCTCGCTGTTTTACCTTCTCTGACCCTAAAGAGGCAGGTACCCGTTTACAGCTGGGTGAACTGGAGGACTGTACTGAAGCCAAGGCGCGCAAACGGTCACCCATCCAAGTGGTAACCACGCTCAATGCTGGTGGAAAGCGAGTGCTCTGACCACTGAGCTATCCCGTCCCATTGACAAAATTACACCATACAGACCGTTAAAATCAAATACCTATTCCTGGCACTTTGCTATCTTATGTTCAGTTTATGATGGTGTGAAAATCAATAGGAAAGTAGATTACCCATACTAACAAATCACTGTTCCGTATGTGTGATTTTTTTCGGGGGTGGTGGGGGGTGGGTCCTTTTCACAGATATTTCGAACAGTAATACTTCAACGTTAATTATGAGAAATTTTGAGGGTGTTTTCTTTTTAAGAGAGGAAACCTATGTGGCCATAGAGAAAAGAGGCGTCAGAGACCTCAGCTTCTCTAGGGGCCAGCATATTGAGGGCGACGCCCATCTCCTCTCCCTGGCTGCTTTACCTTCCCTGACCCTAAAGAGGGCAGGTACCCATTTCCAGCTAGGTGAACTGGGGGACTATAGTGAAGCCAAGGCGGGCAAACGGTCCACCTATCCACTTGGTAGCCACGCTCAATGCTGCTTTATACTGGCTTGGGGGAAGCGAGTGCTCTGACCACCGAGCTATCCCATCCTCATTTTGAATAGTAACGCCTAAACGCCTTCGTTGAAAAACCTATTGTAACAGAGTATGTCTAATTATCAGGGTGAAAACTGAATTTTGAACTCCGAGAATATGTGTCAATTCTGTTGTTTATTGGGCTTTTTCACCCCCTCCTATTCGTTTTCAAAAGCTTTATCCGTGCATTATCTTTAAAAAGAAAAAGATACAATTTCAAAATTGTACCACTTGATAGCGGGTCTCTATGGGCTAGAGACATGGTTGTCACATCAGCAAAAAGTGATTGAGACAATGTCCTTCATGACATTGCCAACACATCCAGGAATTAAATGAGGCCAAAGAATGGAACCTTGATGAACACCAATGTCATTTACTTTCTTGGTTAAAAACTCTCCTCTCTCACACATACACACACACACACACACACACACACACATACACACACACACACATACACACAATGAATGCCTGACTACACACAACACACACACACACACA
>CM054143.1:10863903-10878903 GCA_028751875.1 Rapana venosa | reverse complement strand
TCTCTCTCTCTCTCTCTCTCTCTCTCTCTAACCACACACACCCCCTACACACACACATCCCCCCCACCCCCCATCCCCACACACACACACACCACAGAACCCAATCCAAACCACTTATGTCACTTTGAATAGCCCCGCCGACCACAAAGGCCAGCCACATCAGGGGGCTGTCTGTCACCTCACAAGATGTTTAGACAGAACGCTTGGACAAAGACCCTTGATCGGCCGAAAAGGACACTGCATTGACCTACAGCACAGTGATGGCACCAATATGTCAGTGCCAATGGACACAGCGGCCAACACTGCACCCGGTAATGGCAACAGGTGAACAGGCGATACCGTGATGATTGCACCAATGTAATCACTGATATTTTTCTTGTATGTCTACTGTCAGCGTGAACGGGAACGGGATAGCTCAGAGGTCATCGGAGCACTCGCTTTCCCCCCAGCCAAGTTAAGCAGCATCGAGTGTGGTTACCACTTGGATGGGTGACCCGTTTGCACGACTTGGCTTCAGTACAGTCCACCCCCAGTTCTCCCAGCTGTAAATGGGTACCTGTCCTCTTTAGAGACAGGGAAGGTAGGGAGAGGAGATGAGCGCCGCCCTCAATATACTGGCCCCTGGAGAAGCTGAGGTCTCTGATGCCTCGCTCCTCTACGACCACATAGGTTATGGGAACACCTTTACTTTTTTCTTTTCTTTTTTTAACCAGTGTGAACCTTGTAACCTACGCTGTGGAAAAGCACTTAGGGAATCAGAAGAGCAAAAGCAAGAGCAAAAGCCCCTAACTTGAAAACAATACAATGAACAGCTTCAGGCTGGTTTGTTTGTTTGTTTGATATCCCTTGTCTGTTTGTGTGTGTGTTGGTTTGCTGATTTGTTTCTCCGTTTGTTTGTTGGTTTGTCTGTTTGTTCGCTTGTCTGTTTGTGTGTGTTGGTTTGCTTATTTGGTTCTCCGTTTGTTTGTCCGTTTCTTCATCTCATCTTGCAGCTTGTTGTTTGTTTATAAATTATATATGTCTGTCTTACGTTTAGCTTTTTTTTCAGCATTTACTTTTCCTTTTTTTTTTTTTTTGGTGTCATTTCTTAACTTTTTGGATAGGTTGAACAGCAAGGGATTCTGGCATTTTCCCCCAAAACGTTTCCTTATTATTTTATGCTATATACGTGTCTCTTGGAGAAATCGTCAATTACTTCATTATCTGTACATCTTAATGTTGCTATTATCCTTTTCAGTCATTTTCCTCTTCTTCTTTTGGTCATTGTAGGGATCACCAGCCGCCTTATGAATGTTGATGTTGTACTTGAGCACAAGATAAGCTACTTTCTTGTTACTATGCTGATTATATTCGACGTGTTATATTTGTTCTATGCTTATAGGAATGAATAAATCCTATTTAGACCAACAGCTTCAAACAGTGGGTGTAACTGCGAACAGCAGATGGATCCCAATCAGAAATCCTTTCCAGAACTGCACAAGCAAGCATCGGTTACAACTTTAAGGCTCTAGACCACCTGCAGTGACTTTCTCTCTTTCTCAAGTGACAATGATGCGCATAGGGTAACTGTGATTCCAGTCTATGTCGTCATTTACCTCTATGTTTGCAAAGCACAAAAACGTAAATGGTTTGCCTCAAAGGGCGGGACTAAAGCGGCTGGTGTGTTCTTCCCCTGTTGTGCTAATGATTATTGGCATGTGTTTTTGTAATCACAGTTGTGTAAAAACAAACACGTACATCTGCAAAAATGATTCAGGCAACTGGAAGTAAATGCAGTTGCTAGCAAGCTGCTAAACAAATCGAAGTAGCAATTGACCCACCTTGAAGACCTGTTGGTAACGGCCAAGAAATGGAAGTTTGGATGGTAGCATTAGATCATCTGAACTAGCTAAAATCATTCTGCAATAGTAACAATGATGACGACGACGACGACGACGACGACGATAATGATGATGATGATGATGATGAGATGATAAAATAAAAATACAGGCTTGGTCATTGTCCATTCCCAAACAGCAGAGAGGATTGACCTACCCTAAACCGGCAAAGAATTATGTAAACATTTCATGGAGCGCCTACAACCCAGTGTTTGTGTGTGTGTGTGTGGGGGGGGGGGGGGGGGGGGAGGGACGAGTGTAGGGAGGGGGGTTCAAGATATCAACCGACAAGTTGGTCGGCTGGTTGATCAAATGGTCGAAGATTGGTTGGTTGAATGATTGATTCTTTGATTGACCATGCATGTCAAATCCTCCTGAGTGTTCCATAACGGATTTCTTGATCAGTCCATCCATCTCAACAAACACACCTTCTTCCCCCCCCCCCCCCCCCCCATCCTTCCCACCCACACTACCCCCTCCCCACCCCACCCGTGCCCACTCTCCCTGCTTGCTCCTCCTGTCAATACCATGCTAATCAAAAATCCAGAAAGAAAACAACAAACACGACACAGGCCAACGAGCGAGAGAGAGAGACAGACAGAAACAGAGACAGAAACAGAGACAGAAGGGAACAAAGAAGCAAAAGGGGGGTAGGAGGGAGGAGGAAGAGGGGGGGGGCAGATCTTAATTTGCACGTAACAATGTTACATTCCTTTCCCCCCCTTAAAACGAATCCCATCCGCCAAAATCTCGCGGCGGCCAAATCTTGCAGACAAACAACAAAAACCAATCCCCAGCAGAGTTCTTCAAAACAACGTTATCTGCTGCCCTTCCGCTTATCTCTTCCATTTCTTTTTTATTTTGTTCGTTTTCCTCTCTCTCTCTCTCTCTCTCTCTCTCTGTGGGTCTCTCTCTTTCCCAGAGACTATTCTAACCACGGAAGAAAACAATCGCGACAAAAAGCGCCCGAGATTGTGGCGCGCCCTCTGATTGGACGGGGAGCATCTCGGGAGACTGCCTCACCCAATCAAGGATGCAACAGATCGCCTGATTGGCGGCCTGCGTGTTGAAATTCATATCAAGTCCCTTTTATTTGCTGGGCGTTTTTTTCCTTTTTAACCCCTTCTTCTTTTTTTTCAGGCCAGGGGGGAGGCACAGATAATCATAATGACGTGATTTGGTCCCCAGATAGCCACGACCTAGCGACAGAGTGTGAGTGAGGGGTGGAGGATGATGGCCGTGCTTCCGTTTGGTTCAGAGATGCGAGATTAAGAGCAAACATAGATTCTGAACTGTTTGGTGGAATGTTGACAACGCCTCACATCCCACAGCTGCGAGGCTGCTTTTTGGGTGTAGTGCTATAGCTATTATACCACATCAGAGAGCGGACTGGCCTTGAGTGGAAGATCTGCTACGGAAAGCAGAGGACCGACCAACTGCCAACTGCGGGGGAGTGCAGGAAGCTGGTTGCAAAATCTTTCAGTGGTGCCCCTACTGTCTACGGGACTACAGGACAGGTGAAGGTGATTATATCACACATGGTCAAAGTGATTCTTAGTGAATGTGGGATGACTCCTTCCAAACACGACTTCTACTCATCCTACCTACACCTAACGAACCAAATGTATACAAAAATCTAAATTGTGGAGAATGATCTGAAGCATCTTTTAAATCAGGCCAATAGTATATAATCATTCAGATGCTATTACGTTTGTGCTGTAACATGACATTCAAGAGATAGTTTTACGACACGTTTGATAAACACACACACGCATGCGCGCGCGCGCACACATGCACACACACACACGCGCGCGCGCACGCACACACACACACATCTTTTTCATTGAAAACAAATATAATTCGCTTTCAAACAGCACCATCCATGAAAAGAAAATGAATTAGACCGTTAAAAACATTTTCAAACTCTTCCAGCAAATTCATAATCATTTCATTTTTCAGAGCAACAGATTCCCTCTTCCTTCTTCCCCGCCCCCCTCCCCGGAAATATCAACCGTAAACAGATGGCCGAACCATAACTGATTTTCGTAAAACAGTTTTCCTTTCGTCACATGAATCAATCAATACATTTGATCACATTTCTACACCACATGTATTGATCAGTACATTTGCAGAAAAATATCACATATCTGTGTGCACTACACAATAAGGTGCAGTTTCCCCTATAAATGAAAATTGGCAAGAGAATAATGATACAACACAATAGTCAATTATAATAAACTGAAAGAAGAAGTTTGTGATCACTTTTTCGAAGATCACTCTTGACTGGGTTGTCGGAAACCATGTAATTTTTATATCATGGATTTGACGAACATGAGAGAGAGAAGAGAGATGAGATGAGGAGGTAGGGGTGGAGAGAGAGGGTGGGGTGGGAGGGTGGGGGGGGGGGAGGAGAAAGAGGTGGGGGACTGCAAGTGCCTAAAAATCAGTTTGCTTAATCATGTTACATTGTACCTAGTGATTGTACTCAGAGAAAATATCCTATGACTGATCTAAAAACAATAACAAAAAAGTGTATAATTATGTATTATACTCATTTCTAACATTTTGTTTGGTTGGTTGGTTGGCTGGTCGGTCAGTTGGCTGATTGGGGTTTTTTTTTGTTCCTCGGCTAAATCTCTAAGCTTTACCAAATGGTGATATTTTTGCGTTTGCAACCACCACCACCACCACCATTTAGGTAACCGCATTCTGACTTCGGGGACATACTCACTGGCTTAACAAACAAAAAAAACAACCATACATGACATCAGTCAGAGAAGGGGGTACCGGGTGGAGGAGGCCTAACCAAGCAAACTTAGAGTCTTCACAGACAGAGCTAGCTAGAGTCAATCAGCAAAGGCAAAAGCTCACCCACTCACTATTCGGGCTGTCAGCTGCTGGGGACAGCACAGGGCACCCGCCACTCACACTCACTGCTCCGCTGTCCCTAACTGGAACAATTCCCTAATGGCACGAGACATTCCAATTGCTCATGAGTATCTGACATACACCTACTTCAGAATGAGACCTAAAACTGAACAGTATTATCTTTTTTTGTTGGTTGTTTGTTGTTGGTTTATTTCTCTGTTTGTTCTCGGGTAAAGCTCCAAGGTTGTCCAACAATGGTGAGATCTCTGCTTGCTATGTTGCTGTGTTGGTGAGATTTTGCGTATGCAACAGCTTTTGCCCACCATGAAGGTGGCCACATTCTGACTTCGGGCCATGTATGCTGGATGTGTTCGTGTTTCCGGAACTCAGTGGACGCTAATGTGTTATGGGATTTTTAACGTGGACATTATGATCTTCTGCATTCTGTATATATACACGAAGGAAATTGCGGCACTGGCAGGTCTGCACTTGACGTTGGACTTGAGAGATCGTAAAAATACCCACCCTTCATTCGTCAGACGCTGCCTGAGAGTCGGACCCACGAATTCGAACTCGAAGTCCATCCTACTTATGAATGAGATATAGACACAGACTGGACAGTATGTCTTTTTTTAAAAATCAATCCAATCCATTCATGTTGTTTAATGTAGCCCCGCCAACCACTGAGACCATGATATATATTTATATATATATATATATATATATATATAATATATATATATATATATATATATATATATATATATATATATATATATATATATATAATCGGGGGCTGTCCTCACGATGAAATAAACAAGAAAAAAATCTACATTTAAATTTTTTGTTATCTACTTACGTCTGCCCTGTCATTAGCCTGTTGAATTTTTTTTTATTCAATTTAAAAAAAACAAAAAACTTTTACACATACACCGTGCCTTGTCGATAACGAGTACCTCGAATTTCAAACTGAAAAACTCTTGCCTGTAAGTTTTTTTTATAAATAATTTCCAATCATCCATCTATCTGCAACGACCCATTTTGTGAATTTCAAACTTCCTTACCCGTTAAGGACAAAAACTCCCCTTAGGGACACAACCTACCGACTGGCCCTGGCCTGGCCAGCGACCCCTCCTGTCAGTCAGTCTGTAAGTCTGGTCCTTAACACTGGACAGCACTGTGTTGTTTTTTTTCTTGCTGCTGAGTAGAGAGACAGAAAGAGGAAGAAGAGTAAGGTGAGAGGGGAAGGGGGGGGGGGGGGGGGCAAGGGAAGAGAGGGTGGGAAAAGGGGAGGGGGGGGTTAGCAAGGTCAATGACTTCTACCCTGTGTCCTCAATGGTTTGACTTAGCTATCGACTGTCGGTCCATAGTTAGCCCGTAGAGTAATGAGGGAGCAGGGTGGAGCCAATGTGACTACTCTCTTATCTTGTGGACTTGGGTGTTCTGGGGGTTTGGTTTTGTTTTTGGTTTTTGTTCAGAAGGTGTCACTTCACTGTGTATCCAGAAGTCCATGCATGTTGCATCTGCTGTCACAGAAAGAAAGAGAGGGGGGACAGAGAATGGGAGGGAGAAGGGGGAGAAGAGAGAGACAGACAGACAGAGACAGAGAGGCTGAGCGAGAGACAGAGACACAGAGAGAGTGTGAGTCAGATAGACAGACATATAGAGACAGAGACAGACAGACAAACAGACAGAGAAAAACTGAGAGACACAGAGAAAGAGACAGAGAAAGAGACAGACAGAGAAAGAGAGACAGACACAGACAGATACGGAGAAAGAGAGAGACAGACAGAGAAAGACAGACAGACAGAAAGACAGACAGACACAGGGAGAGGCAGAGACAAAATAGAGTAACAATGACAGTCATAAGTAATGTTGTTGTTTTTTAAACTAAATTAAAAAAACACCCACATCAACAAAAGAGTTGTTCCTGGCAAAATTCTGTAGAAAAAAAAATCGCTCTCCTAGGGAAAATAAATACACATGCAGACTTTTTTTTTTAATTCACCAAAAAAAGAAAAATGGTTGGCGTTGTTCTTGCGGCGACGCGCTCTCTTCAGGGAGAACAACCACGAATTACAACATACCAGAAAATAATACAATACAATGCAACACAATACAATACCATACAGTATCATACAATACCATTCTGCCTTTCGGAAGAGTAGGCCATTTGAGCTGGACCTAACGGGTGACAAAAAAATGTATTTAAATAGGAAAAAAAGGACAGACACATTAGCGTTGTGTTTAAACATCATCCCCGAAGTTGGAATGCGGCTATCTTAATACAATACAAACCAATGGAACACAAAACAATACAACACAATACAATACAATACAACACAATGCAACACAACTCAATGCAACAAAGCACAAGACAAGGCTGTAGTCCACGACTTTTTCCAGCTGGCCAATCCACCAATCACAAAACACAATACAACACAACACAACACAACACAATACAAGACGCCGTACTCCATGACTTTTCCTAACTAGCCCATCCCACCCATCACACAACACAATACAACACAACACAATACGAGTCAACACACTACAACTCAGCATAATATATAGCTCAACACAACACAAGACAAGGCTGAGCTCTATGACTTTTTTTTTCCAGCTAGCCAAGCCGCCAATAACACAACACAGTATAATACAACACAAAACAATACAACACAATGAAACACAACTCAATGCAACAAAACACAAGACAAGGCTGTAGTCCACGACTTTTTCCAGCTGGCCAATCCACTAATCACACAACACAACACAACACAACACAATACAAGACGCTGTACTCCATGATTTTTCCTTATTAGCCCATCCCACCCATCACACAACACAACACAACACAATACGAGTCAACACACTACAACTCAGCATAATATATAGCTCAACTCAACACAACACAAGGCTGTGCTCTATGACTTTTTTTTCCAGCTAGCCAATCCGCCAATAACCCAACACAGTATAATACAACACAAAACAATACAACACAATACAACAAAACTCAATTCAACAAAACACAAGACAAGGCTGTAGTCCACGACTTTTTCCAGCTGGCCAATCCACCAATCACACAACACAATGCAACACAACACAATACAAGACGCTGTACTCTATGACTTTTTCCTAACTACCCATCACACAACACAATAAAACACGTCAACACAATACAACTCAACATAATATATAGCTCAACTCAACACAACACAAGGCTGTACTCTATGACTATTTTTTTCCAGCTAGCCAAACCGCCAATAACCCAACACAATACAATACAACACAAAACAACACAATACAATACAACACAACACAACACAACACAAGGCTGTGCTCTATGACTATTTTTTTCCAGCTAGCCAAGCCGCCAATAACCCAACCCAACACAATACAACACAACACAAAACAACACAATACAACATAACACAACACTGTACTCCACGACTTTTTCCTAGCCAGCCCCCCAATCGCGCCCATCCTCTCTGATGAATGTATTAGCCTAACACACAGCAGACGACGCCAGGTCCTGGGAGGGAGGGAGGGAGGGAGGGAGGAACTGGACGTGTGCAAAGTGTCCAGCCATTTATGTCCCCTCTGTTTGTCCAGGCCTGGAGACCCTGGCCACCACCCGTTGGTCATCTAACGCTGGACACCGTCTTAATGTCTTTGGCCTCAAGGGGGAAAGGGGGAAGGTGGTTCCACTGCTGGTCAGTCGCCTGTTTTCTGTTTCTTCTGTTTCTTCTCTCTTCTTGTCTCTGTGTCTGTCTGTCCGTCCCTCCGTCTGTCTGTCCGTCCCTCTGTCTGTCCGTCTGTCTATCTGTCCGTCCGTCTGTCCGTCCCTCCGTCTGTCTGTCTGTCTGTCTGTCTGTCTGTCTGTCTGTCTGTCTGTCTGTCTGTCTGTCTGTCTGTCTGTCTGTCTGTCTGTCTGTCTGTCTGTCTGTCTGTCTGTCTGTCTGTCTGTCTGTCTGTCTCTCTCTCTCTCTCTCTCTCTCTTCTCTCTCTCTCTCTCTCGCTCTCTCATTTAAAACAAAAACCCAGTTAACATTTAAAATAAAAACCCCAGTTTTTCATCCTTTAAAACATCGTTTCAGAGATATTTGTTTCAGGTGATTTGACTGAGCTAAACAAATGGCCCTGTCATATATTACTAGGCCTATAGCCGAGAGGAAAGAATATCCAGAGGACGTGGACAGAGTGGGGACAAATCGGCAGAGAAGAACTTGAAGGAAGGACGAGGGAAAATGAAAGAAGATGTATAATATACTGTTTCCTATTCCTGCTTGGAACCATTTACGACTTTTGTCGGAATTATTGTTACACCATTATTGAAAATGTTTTGTATAATTGATTGTGAACATAATGTGTGTGCGAATGTGTTATATCTTTATTGCTCGTAATATTGTTTGAGAGTGTTCTGTCTTTTCATTCATATTTTTCCGTTTTGTCATTGATAATTGGGGCTTGGGTGGGTGGGTGGATAGGTGGGTGTGTGTTCATGCATTCTTCTTTGAATTCGTTTGGTTTGGATGAGATTTTGGTCCAAGGGAAAATTTGTACAGAAAGGGATGGGTGAGCGGCAAAGCAGAGATTCAGTGAGGGATAGTATGGAACATAAAAGGGAAGATTTTTGGTGTGATTGACTTTTTCTTACATTTCATTGCTTGGGTCATACCTATATTGACTAGTTTTTTTGCTGTAAGTTGCTTGCTTTGTTGTTGGTTGTATTCTATAATATTTTCCTTAGGAAAACGGGGAGGGGATTAGGGCATGTGCAAAGAAACTTTGTGCTTATTCATTTCCCTACAACATAGTGTCAAATGTATTTGTATATTCTCTGTATATCTGTCTGTCTCTCTATCTCTGTCTCTGCCTGTCTGTCTCTATCTGTCTCTCTTTGTCTCTGTCTCTCTGTCAGTCTGTCTGTCTGTCTGTCTTTCTTTATCCAACTATTATTAGTAGTATGTATTTCATTATGATGGTCATTTGAATCTTCCTTTGATTATTACTGTTTGCATTTGTTTGTTTATTTGGAGGGTTTTTTGCATTGGTTGTGTGTTTGTTGCTGTTGGGTTTGGTTTCGGTTCTTCTGTTTTGATTAGGAGTTTTGTGTGTGTGTGTGTGTGTGTGTGTGGTGTGGTGTGTGTGTGTGTGTGTGGTGTGGTTTTTCTTGACTTTTTTAGTAGTCTTTTTATCCCCTCTTTTTTTTCTTTTTTCTTTTTGTGTGTGTGTGAGAGCATGGTGTAAAGAAGCCCTGTGCTTATCCATTTACTCTCAATAACATTTCGAGTTCGAGTTCTCTCTTTCTCTCCCTCCCTACCAACCAGCCTACCTACCTATCTATCTATCTGTCATTTGTATACATATATACATACATATATATATATATATAATATATATATATATATATATATATATATATATATATATATATATATATACATACATAAACACAGTTATATGTGTGTACGTGCACGCGTGCATGTGCGCAGGCGTGCGCATGTGCGTACGTTCGTGCGTGCTAGTGTTCCCACTTTCTTCCCTACACTCTGAAAAACAAAAGAGATCTTTCATTTTTCAATCTCAGCATTCATGACCACACACTCCACTACCCAAACCAAGGCAACGTCCCAAACTATATTTCTACCAACCCCCCACCCCACCTCGCACCCACAACCACCACCACCACCACCATCATCATCATCAATACCCTCCTCTGCACTTTATTCAGCCACTTTCCAAGAAGAACGCACAGATTTTTTTTTGTCTTTTAAATTCGGGGGTGCAAGTGGTGCACCACACCATACCATCATTAAAAAACAAAACCGAGCTTTTTTACATTCAAGTGCCTTGTCAGTAATTCTCCACTAAAACCTCCAAATTCCCCGCCATCCTTTCTGCACCTTAGGGCTTCTTTTGAAGTTCACGATCGCCTGGCCTGGGCGAGCAACTGCAGCTTGGGTGGGGGGAGGCTGAAGGAAGGATGCTCGGGCTGTTTATAGCGGCTGCGCCTCCTTTGCTTAAAGCTGCAGCCAGGATATTCCGTCCTTCCTTTCATGTTGCTGGGATGCGTCTAACCTATACCCACCCACCCATCCCTTCCTTCCTCCCTTTATCTATGCTGTGCTGTGCTGAGCTGAGCTAGCCAGCGAGCAAGTGATAAGCAAGCGTGGACTTGTATGCAGACAGAATTTTTTTTTCCACTAAAAGTCATAAAGATGGTCATGGTTGGAAAGAGAATATAATATATAATATATGTCGATATCCCTCTCTCCTGAATTCCCTTTGAATCCGACTTTAAAAGCAAATCAGACTGAACATTCATGAATCCGCCATTCCCCTTAAATTAATCAGACCAAAATCAAAACGGACAAGATGGTCACTTATCACTCTCCTTAAATTAGACCAAATCAAAATATCAGACTCATCAGACCTCTCCTTCCCATAAATTGAATCAGATCAAATCAGACTAAATACTTATCCGCAATTCCCCTTCAAATCAAATCAAATCAGACAAAATATTCATCCGCCACAACTCCCCTTAAATCAGACCAAATCAAGTCAGACTAAATATTCACCCATCCCTCCCCTTAAATCAGACCAAATCAAATCAAGACTGAATGATCATCCGCCATTTCCCTTATATCAAATCAGACTTATCATCCACCCCTTCCCTTAAATCAGACCAAATCAAATCAAGGCTAAAAATTAATCATCTGTTACTCCGCTTAAATCAGACCAAATCAAACAAAATAATTACCCGCCATTCCCCTTATATCAAATACAATAAAATCAGACTTATCATCCGCCCCGCCCCTTGAATCAGACCAAATCAAATCAAGACTAAAATATCCATCCATTACTCCCATTATTTTTATCAGACTAAATTTTCATCCGCCACTCCCCTTAAATTAAATCAGACCAAATCAAATCAGACTAAAATACAATTCACCCGCCATTCCCCTTAACTCGGATCAGATCCAATCACAACCATCTACTGAACATCTACTGGCAGACGACAAAGTTGACAGACAGGAGACGACAGAACTGTACAGGGATGTCAAAGAGAGCGAAGAATGCCAAGCGCTGTCTGCTGCTTCCTACCACCTACCTACCACTGCTGCTTGCAGCCTTTGTACACTTCTACAGTATGTTCAAATTTCCTCTTTCTTCTTTTCCCCCATTTTCCCAGTCTCCCTGCTACTGCCACTAATGCAGTTCAGCGGTGAAATGGTCGCGTTGGCTATATAAGCAAAAAACCTGTTACTGTTATTCGTTAATTAAGGTACTGTTGGTCCTACTGTCTATTAGTGATGGTTCTCTCTCTGTGTCTGTGTCTGTCTGTCAGTGCCTGCCTGCCTGCATTCCGCTCTCTTTCTCTCTCTCTCTTTCTTTCTTTGCTTTCTCTTCTCTTCCCCCCCCCCCCCTCCCCATCCATCCCCCCCCCCCCCCCCCCAATTTCTTTCTCCCCGATTCTTTTTATATTCTTGACCTATTATCAAAATGAAAACAAACCCCCCACAGAAACAAAAGTTTAAAACACACACAGTCTCTCTCTCTCTCTCTCTCTCTCTCTCTCTCTCTCTCACACACACACACACAGTGTCACACACACACACACATACACAAAACACACAGTGTCACACACACACATACACAAAACACAAACAAACACAATCAAGCAAACAAGCAAGCAGGATTTCCACACTCCTGATGATGAAGGCTTTTAAATGCAAATGCGTTTTACACACGGATATTTCACCCACCCCACCCCACCCCCTTAAATCATATAGCTTGAGCCCCTTCCCCCCTCGACTTCCCCCGCCTCACCAATATCTTAGCTTTACCCACCAAAGTGAAAGGGGGGAAACGAAATCGATTGAATGATTTTGGTTTAGTTTGTCACAGAAATTAATGGCTAAGATACCCTCCCACGCAGCTCATTAATGAGAGAAGAGGGGGGGGGGGGGGGACAAGTTAGCCTGGTGGTTAGAGTGAAGCACGTTGCGTAGCGCTGGTGATCTGCTGACCCGGGTTCCAATCTCGTTCAAGAGGATTTTTCCTCTAGAGTTAACATCAGTGCCAACTCCACTCCCTCCTAAAAGTCCTTCGGATGAGACTATAAACCGAGGCTCTGTGTGTGCGAACGCACGCAGAACATCTTGCGTACATGTTAAAACCCGTTCCCTTTTCGGAGGGGTAGGCCATTGTGTGCCGTTAGAAACGGATGACAGCATTTACAAAACTGCATACATACGGTGACTGGATGTAAAAAATTTAAAAAGGCACACGAGGTGCTTATTCCATTATCCTCGAAACAAAACAAAAAATAAAATAAAATACAAGAAAGAAACAAACAAACAAACAAACAAAGAATGCTGTAGATTCGAACCCTCACTCCCTCACAAGTGTTCTACACACGATGTTCAGCGTGTGGGGGAGGAGAGAGGAAGCCTGGTGGTTAGAGTGTTGCGCTCGCGATGGGATGGCCCGCGGCATCTGGTTCGAGCCACCACCGAGACTGCCCGCGTTCGTGGGAAGTTTTGGTCCCCTAGGGTTACTACCATCAGTCGTCTGTGCTGTCTCCACTTCCTCGAGAGTCCTTCGGATGAGATAATTATATAAACCGAGGCCCCGTGTGCGAACGTGCACATTATATATAGTCGAACTCAGGCTCCTGCATCACTCTCATGCCTGTGCGGGCCTGGCACAGTCCAGTTGCTTATAGAATTGTACTGTTGTTGTTTTTTAGGTGGCCTGAGGAGCTCAAGTGGGATGACTTGCGACCACAGTCCCTAATAAATCGGATTATTTCCGCTGAGACTAAACTACAATTTCAAACACAAAACAAACGCGAACGCGCGCAGAACATCTTGCACACATACGTTAATTACATAACTCGGTTCCGTCTTTCTGGAAGAGTTGGCAATTCGTGCTGGTAAGAACTCACGACATTTAAAAAAAAACCAACAACCAATAACCAAAAAACAAACAAAACCAAAAAAACCAAACTCACAAAACGGCATGCACACTGGTGCTGTGGTTAGACCTCATCCTGGAAGTCGAAATGCGGCTGCCTTAATGGCGGGGGCCGGGTGGGTGGGTGGGAGGGGGGGGGGGGAGAACAAGTCGCACACGCATAGCAATCCATTGCAAACGCCAGCCGTTCTCTCACTGCAGAAGAAGTGATAACCGTGCGATAAAGTTCTGTCTCTCGCCGATTGTTAGACAAAGTTTACAAAATTAATGTACTTCCTTACCAAGGTAAAAAGGTAAAGGTAAAGGTGTCCCATAACCTGTAAGGTCGTAGGGAAGCGAGGCGTCAGAGACCTCACTTCTCTAGGGACCAGCATATTGAGGGCAGCGCCCATCTCCTCTCCCTCGCAAAAAGGAAAGGGGAAAAAATTGATATTTTTTTCAACCCAGTTTGATCTTGATCTAATCTGGCTTTGCTGTTTTGTTGTTTTTTTTACCTGTAACACAAGTTCAAGTTTCACATCATCTTTCTCAATAATAAACAAACCAAAACAAAAACCTAAAACAAAACCCAAAAATTCAGGAGAGTTTGTACGCATCATAGAGGCCCGGCATCCCTACAAGCAGCTAAAATCTACTTGTTTGTGTGCAAAACTTGCTCGTGCCATTTTGGGGAAGCATACTGTTTTCCTTGCAAAAAAAAATATAAAAGAACCACTATTATCATTTAGTATTATTTTTATCATTATTATTATATTTTATCAGATCATATTACATCACATCACATCATAAATTATTATATTATAATTATTAATCATATCATATCATATGATTTATTATTATTATTATTATTATTATTATTATTATTATTACAGTAGTAGTAGTAGTAGTAGTAGTAGTAGTAGTAGTAGTAGTTTTATTATTCTAATGTTCTACTACAACTATTACTGCTGCTGTTGCTGTTGCTGCTGCTGCTGCTGCTGCTGCTGCTGCTGCTGCTGCTACCGCTACTGCTGCCACTGCTGCTGCTGCTGCTACTGCTTGCTACTGCTACTACTTCTACTGCTGCTACTTCCACTTCTTCTTCCTCTTCTTTTGTTCATGGGTTGCAAGTTCTATTTGTATTTCCATATTCTGAGGCGAAGAAAATGTTTCAACTGTAAAATGATTGTCTTCCAATATAGTTTTGTTGATTTTGGTTGCTTGTTTTGTTTCATTTTGTCTTTTTTCTTTTATATGTTGTGTGTGTGTGTGTGTGTGTGTGTGTTGTGTGTGT
>CM054143.1:10848903-10856403 GCA_028751875.1 Rapana venosa | reverse complement strand
ACACTGCGTAACGCAGATGAAGAATAAGATCAGTTAAGAGAACTGTTACTATCTCTCTGGCACCATCACTATCACTGTAGCAGACAGTCGCAAAAAGGAGTTTTTTTGGTGAAGCTATTGTAGTGTATTGCACTGTATTGAAGTGCATTGTGTTGTGTTGTATTGAATTTGTAATGTATTGTGTTGTATTGTATTGTATTGTATACGACATTAAAGTCACACCAGATTTCTCTGCATTGAATTCAAGCTGCTCTCCCCAGGGAGTGCGCGTCGCCAAAAGAGCAGCGCCACTCATGGTTTTTTTTCCTGTCTGCATAATTATCTGTTCCATTTCCTATCAGAGGTGTTGTTTTTTGGGGAGGTTGTTTGTGGTTTGGGTTGGGGGGGTTTTTACAGAATTTCACCAGGGACAACTCTCTTGTTGCCCTGGATTCTTTTACGCGCCCAAAATGCATATTGCACACGGGATCTCGGTTTATCGTATCATCCGAAAGACTAGCACCCAGACCATCATTCACAGTCTAGTGGATGGGAGGAAAAAGTTTCAGACACAAACGGGGATCGAACCCCCACACACTTGAAACCCGGACTTTTCGCTTTTTAGGCCAGTGCGTCAGTTACCTCTAGACCACGGATCCACCAAATCAGCTTGTTGTTGCATCAAATGGATATATGTGCACGATGGGTTTCTTTTCTGAATAAACATTTGCTTAAACCAATAAAATTGGAAGATCATAAAACCCACATCCCCACAGCAAATGCACCATGCGCTCAATGCAAAAACACAAAAAAAGAATAAAAGATAAATAAACAAAATGAATCCGTAAATCCTTCCTTTCTAAAACCAGCCAGTTCATCATGGTAAACAGATCGTAACTCACGTCCCAGTGCTTTCGAACACTTTTGACATGAAAGGAAGTCAAGAACGAGGTGGACTTGAACACCACCACTACCACCAGCAACAGCAAAGCAGCGGCAATAGCCTACTACACCAAAGACACACACACACACACACACACACACACACACACACACACACACACACCACACACACACCGGGTTCGATTCTTGTTCAAGAGGATTTTTCCTCTGGAGTTAACATAAGTGCCGACTCCATTCTCCCCCAAAAGTCCTTCGAATGAGACTATAAACCGAAGTCCCGTGTGCAAAAGCACGCAGAACATCTTGCGCACACGTTAAAACCCGTTCCGCTTTTCGGGAGAGTAGGCCATTGTGTGCCTGTGGGAATGGGTGACAAAATTTACAAAACTGTATACACACGGGGACTAGATTAATAATAATAATAATAATAATTTTTTTAAAGCACATGAATGCTTATTCCATTCTCCTCGAAATAAAAGAATTTTTTTAAACCACCAAAAACACACACACCACACACACACACACACACACACACACACACCAACACACACACATACACCAACACACACACAGACCTTATAACGAAACGCCAAACATACAAAACAAGCTAGCTATAGCTAGCTAGCTAGCTAGCCAGCTAGGCTAGCCCCTAAACTAAAAAGTCTCTCGCTTGCCTACACCCTGCTCAGAGAGCTCAAGGTACGAGGGCCATTATCGCCTGGGCTCCAGGCAACGGCTCCAGAAGATGACACAACGCAGTTAATCCGGGCTGAGGATGTAAAACAAGGCTGCCAAGGTTACTGCAACCCATGGAAGGAAATACCGCGCTTAGGCACACGTACACGCGCGCGCGCGCGCGCATGAAAGTGCGAGCACGCGCGTGCATACTCACACATGTTCATTTTTCACACACACAAACTCACACACACATACATACTAACACACTAACACTAACACTAACCACACACTAACACAATACTACACACACACACACACACACACACACACACACACACACACACACACACACTAACACTAACACACACTAACACTAAAACCCACAAAAGAGGAGATTCCAAAAGTCTTCGAAATCAGGAAAAGAAAAGAAAAAAGTTTGCCAGTAAACAAAAGTTCGTTGAATCCAGCCGAAGTTGGACAAGAGTAAAAAATAAACACACACAAACAATAAAACAACAGCACGTACACACCACACACACACACAACACACACACACACACATACACACACACACATGCACAACCACACACACACCAACACACACACACACACACACACACACACACAACACACACACACACACACAACACACACACACACACACACACACACACACACAACACACACACACACACATACACACACAACACACCCAACCAACAACACACAAAAAAACCAAAACACACACTCACACACAAAACCCCCACCAGGAAAACTCCAAGCAAAGTGGCTGCATCTGTAGCTAAACAAGGACGACGACTGCGCGGCGGGTAAAGAAGAATATTCAGATCCCGACATTAACTGGGCAGCAAATAACCAGGATTACATCTGTCCACAAGGGAATGAGCAGCCAGGGCTTAAGCCGTATTAATGATCAAACATATGGACAACAAGTATGAGAGGGAGCCTGCATCGCGCAGGGAGAGAGAGAGAGAGAGGGAGAGGGGGAGAGGGGGGGGAGGGAGAAACGGCGGCGATGGAGAAGGTGGGATGATCCCGCCAACGGTCATAAAAGCCTGATGGCGGATCAGCGAAGGAGGATATGAATCACCCACACCGTCTCTCAGGACTGGTTGGCTTCATCCTCCTCCTGCTGCTGCTGCTGCTGTTGCTGCTGCTGCTGCTACTGCTGCTGGCCACTGCTTTGCCTTAAGATGCTGCTGGTATACATTGGCTTTAACGCACCTCCTTCTCTCTCCCTTCATTTCTCCTTCAAGCTTTTCCGAATTTCTCCATCTGAACATCTTATGGAGTGGATCTTCTCCGCAACTTTCTGAGCGGATACCGCTATAACATCCTATGCAGTGAATCTGATCTGAATGCCTGTATATGACCAGAAGCGAATATCTTATGTAGTGAACTTTTCTCCACAGCTCTCAGAATGTTGGCAACTAACTAGAAATGAACACTGTATGCAGTTCATCTTCTCAACAGCTCCCTGAATGTCTCCATCTGAACATCTTCTGCAGTGCATCTTCTCAATAGCTCCCTGAATGTCTCCATTTGAACATCTGCAGTGCATCTTCTCTACAGCTTTCTGAATATATCCATCTGAACATCTTATGCAGTGAATTTTCTCCACAATTTTCCAAATGTCTGTACATGACAAGAAGTGAACATCTTCTGCAGAGAACCTTCTCCACTGCTCTCTGAATGTCTCCACCTGAACATCGTATGCAGTGAAGTTTCTCCATAGCTTTGTGAATGTCTCCGTCCAACAAGAAGTGTACATCTTATGCAGTGTATCTTCTCTACAGTTCTCGGAATGTCTCCACCTGAACATCTTATGCAGTGCATCTTCCCCACGACTTTCTGAACGCCTGCACATGACGAAAAGTGAACATCTTGTGCAGTGAATCCTCTCCATAGCTTCTAAACGTACCCACCTGAACATCTTCTGCAGTAAATCTCTACAGCTCTCTGAATGTATCAACCGCTCTATGAATGTATCAACCTAAACATCTTCTGCAGTGAAACTTCTCCACGATTCTCTGACTGCCTCCATCTGATGAGACGTGAACATCTTGTGCAGTGAATCTTCTCCACAGCTTTCTAAATGTATCCACCTAACATCTTAAGCAGTGGATCTTCTCCACAATTCTCTGAATGTCTCCACCTGAACATCTTATGCATTGAATCTTCTCCACAATTCTCTGAATGTCTCCACCTGCACATCTTATGCAGTGGATCTTCTCCACAACTCTCTGAATGTCTCCACCTGAACATCTTATGCATTGAATCTTCTCCACAACTCTCTGAATGTCTCCACCTGCACATCTTATGCAGTGGATCTTCTCCACAACTCTCTGAATGTCTCCACCTGAACATCTTATGCATTGAATCTTCTCCACAACTCTCTGAATGTCTCCACCTGCACATCTTATGCAGTGAATCTTCTCCACAACTCTCTGAATGTCTCCACCTGAACATCTTAAGCAGTGAATCTTCTGAATGTCTCCACCTGCACATCTTATGCAGTGGATCTTCTCCACAATTCTCTGAATGTCTCCACCTGAACCTCTTATGCTGTGAATCTTCTCCACAATTCTCTGAATGTCTCCACCTGAACATCTTATGCAGTGAATCTTCTTCACAACTCTCTGAATGTCTCCACCTGAACATCTTAAGCAGTGTATCTTCTGAATGTCTCCACCTGAACATCTTATGCAGTGGATCTTCTTCACAACTCTCTGAATGTCTCCACCTGAACATCTTAAGCAGCGAATCTTCTAAATGTCTCCACCTGAACATCTTAAGCAGTGAATCTTCTGAATGTCTCCACCTGAACATCTTATGCAGTGGATCTTCTTCACAACTCTCTGAATGTCTCCACCTGAACATCTTAAGCAGTGAATCTTCTGAATGTCTCCACCTGAACATCTTATGCAGTGGATCTTCTCCACAACTCTCTGAATGTCTCCACCTGAACATCTTATGCAGTGAATCTTCTGAATGTCTCCACCTGAACATCTTAAGCAGTGAATCTTCTGAATGTCTCAATCTGAACATCTTAAGCAGTGAATCTTCTGAATGTCTCCACCTGAACATCTTATGCAGTGGATCTTATCCACAACTCTCTGAATGTCTCCACCTAAACATCTTAAGCAGTGAATCTTCTGAATGTCTCAACCTGAACATCTTATGCAGCGCATCTTCTCCACAGTCTTCATTCACTGTTGGATCAACTTTCTGATTTACGGTCTCTTTCTGTGCAAAGGTGGCTGAAATGGTAAGGCACTGTCCCCAGAAATTCCTAGATGGGGTCTTCTATTCCTCTACGACATTAAGTTAATCAACAAAATCAACCAATCGTGCTTTGAGGATCTGCTCTTATCATTACCTTAGTATTACACGTTTCTGTGGGTGCCTGGCAACTTGTCGATATGAATGTTGCCTGAAGATGACCTTTCTTTGTTGCGAGTTCAAGCAACCTATCGGCTACTGCAGTGCTGCCTGACAAACACCACTCTGCAAAAACAACGCCCAGGTAACATTTTTCCACATGACTTTCAAAATCTACCCTAGAGAAGGGGACTGTTGCATGATCTTGTAAAAGTTTGATTACGCTTTTGATTAAAACTAGACCAGTTACTGTTTCACACATGAAAGTTTTTACCTCATTCATATATGGTCATAATGTGTTTATTCTGCCCTTTCCTCTGACATTCAACAGTTTCAGCCATTGAAACAAACAATTCCTAAAGTAGCCTTTTTTCTTTCGAATAGTTAATAACCACTGGAGTCCATTATACAAAGGAGGGGAAGAACAAAATTATGTCACCTAGGATATTGCAGGCATTAAATCTGAGATAAAGAAACACGTAAACACCTGCAAGCATTGTGCTGGAGATTCCATTATTCCTTCAACACCTCAGCACCTCGCCTTCTTCCAAACTCCAAACGGACCTTCCTCCTGATCCCGTTAAACCATCAACGACTCAAAACTTTCCTGATCCTCCCACTTTAGCTTTTAAACAAATAATTCATCGGGCACACAGAGAGACAGAGAGAGCGCGCGAGAAAGAAAGGCCAGGATCCAAAAGGAGGCCAACAAAACGTAAAACCCCAATCTATCACAGAGGACGAGAGAAGGAGCTCGAGTGCACTTTCTCTCCCCCAGCTCGTCTCCAAAGAACAAAGCGGAGATATGGTTCCATCAGAAAACGCCGTAAGTCACACCGCCTGACGTCTATTGTCTGCTTGGTCCCCGACTTACGACTCCGGCCCCGCTCCCCAGAGAGGGGTGGGGGACTGCAGATCTGCTTTTATAATGATTTGATTTGGCAAAGCTGCAGTCCGCTGCGCCCGTAAACCACGGCCTGAGCGGGGGGTTATGGGTCTAAGCTGAAGCCTGGACGAGGGGCATCGTTATCAAATGCTGTATGAGAGTCGTCGCCAGCAAAAAGCCTTCCCTCCCCCCACCTCCCCTTGTCGTGCCGAATAAACACAGATCTTTGTCAGATAAGGGTTATGGCTAAAATAATCCCATAGAAAACCGTCTTGGGGGAGATGTGCCGCGAGCCGTTAACGCTGCTTGCTGTTGCTGCTGCTTGCTGCTGCTGCTGCTGCTGCTGCTGCTACTACTGCTGCTTCTGCTGCTGCTGCTGCTGGCTTCTAGGCTACAAAGCAAGCAGCTCGCTGGCATCTATTGCAGAACTAGATGTGTGAGGAAAGGACAATCCTTCCCTACCCTGCTGGCATAAAGCAAGATTCCTGTCCACGGGTGGTTATGGGAATAAGCTCTCCATCGCCCAGGGAGGTTTTGATGGCACCACGTAAGCATCGCACCGCCAAGTCTTCCTTCACTCACTCTTGCCAGTCCGACAAGGAAGGAAGGAAGGAAGAAGCTGTGCTCTTCTTACACAGCAGTTATGGCTCTAATCCCCAAGAGATAGATAATGTCTGCCGCGTCATTTTCTGCCCAGAGAGAGAGAGAGAGAGAGAGAGAGAGAGAGAGAGAGAGAGAGAGAGAGAGAGAGAGAGAGAGAGAGAGAGAGAGAGAGAGAGAGAGAGAGAGAGAGAGAGAGAAAAGGCCGAAGGAGGAGAAGGAGGAGGAAAAAGACAGGCCCGGCTTGACAATCCCCCCCCCCCCCCCAACCCTCCCTCCCTCCCTCTTCCCCATCACTCTGGGGACTTGCTACAAAGATGGTCGTCTAATGATGGCTTGGGGGACGCTGTCTGAGACCCACTCTACACCACCATATTCTGGTATGATCACACTACAAAAGCTGCTTTTCTACACTCTCCACAAACTTACCTCACACATCTCCATAGTGATTTTCTTTTTCTTCTCTGTTTCTTTCTGTTTTAGCCTCTGTGATGGTCATTCGCGCTGTCAAGGTATATGTGTATGGCGTGATTCCTGCGCGAAGCATCGCCTCACATTTCAAGCCATAGGCGAGTATGGTAAGATGGAAAGCTCCCCTCGGAGTTGTGTGTGTGTGTGTGACTGTTAAGTATCTTTTGTTTTAAATCCTCCAAGTCTTTTAATAGTTGTATGTTTTCCCCTCCTTAAGACTGAAAATGTTCCACCAGCCATTTTCTGCAAAGTTAGTACCAGAGGTTTTTTTTGTGTTTTTTTTAAAAAGAAAGCTATAATTCGCCACGAGCACGCGCGCGAACATACGCACGTTCTCTCTCTCTCTCTCTCTCTCTCTCTCTCTCTCTCTCTCCTCTCTCTCTCTCTCTCTCTCTCTCCACCACACACACAACACACACACACACACACACACTCATACACACACACACAAACACACACTCACGCACGCACGCAAACACGCATGCACGCAAACACACATACACACACACACACACACACACACAACCCCCCCCCCCCCCCCACACACACACACACACACATATGCGTACACGTACTTAACT
>CM054143.1:10836403-10838903 GCA_028751875.1 Rapana venosa | reverse complement strand
GGGGAAGGAGAAGACGACAGCCACTCACTCTCCACAAGAAGAACCCAATCACTTGCCTCCTCAAAACCTAAAGAGAGAGAGAGGGGGGGAGAGAGGGGGAGAGAGAGGGGGGGAGGAGGGGAAGGTGGGGGGGGGGGGGAGAGAGGGGGGAGAGGGGGGGGAAAGAGTGAGAGGGGGCGAGGGGGGGGAGAGGACAGAACGGGGGGGCGATGGTGAAGAGAGAAGGGGGGGGGGGGGCGAAAGGAAACAACACAGAGAGAGGGAAAAAGGGAGAAAAGAGGGGGCGAGAATAAGACAAGAGAGAGAGGGTGAGAGGGGGAAGATGGGAGAGAGACGGAGGGGGGAGAGAGACGAAAGTGGGGACAAAGAGGGAGACAAGGGGGGAAAGAGGGGGGGGGGAGAAAAGAGGTAGAGAAGAGAGAGGTAAGAAAGGGAGAGAAAGAATCAAAAGGGGAAGACAAAAGGGGAAAGAGACGGGAAAAGAGATACAGAACACACAGAAAGAAACCCCAGAACGAGCGAAAAGGGGGAAAAACAACAGACAAACAAAGAGAAAAAAGATGAGAGAGAAAGAATATTGTATATATAGGGGCAAGACAAGACAACAGAGAGAGAGACCGGGCCACCACGGGGCCCCAAAATTTTAAAAAAGAACCCCCCAAAAAAAAAAAAAGGAAAAAAGGAAAAAGAGGGGGGGGGGGGGGGGGGGGGGGGGGGGGGGGGGGGGGGGGGGGGGGGGGGGGGGGGGGGGGGGGGGGGGGGGGGGGGGGGGGGGGGGGGGGGGGGGGGGGGGGGGGGCCCACGGGAAGCCAGATGAGAGAAGATTTATATAACAAGAATCCCCGTCCACCGAAAAAAAGCAAAAAAAGAGAGAGAGAAAAAGAAAGTTTTTTTTTTTTTTTTTTTAAAAAATTATTCATCATCCAAAATTTCCCCCGCTCTGTCCCCCCCCTTTCAATAAAAAAAAAAACAACAACAAAACAAAAAAAAAAAAAAACCCCCACCAAACCAAACAAAAAATAAGCACCAAAAAGTTGATGATGACCACACCCCTCTCCCCCTCCTCCCCCTTTCTCCTCCTTTTTTCCCCTTTTCTTTTTTTTTTTTTTGGGGTTTTTTTTTTTTTTTTTTTCCCGGGCCAGCAAAAAAACGAAGGACGTTGCCCCCCCTCCAATAAACCCCCGGGTTTTCCAAAAAAAGGGAAAAGCCGGGGAAAAGGGGGGGGGGGGGGGGAGGGGGGGGAGGGGGGGGGGGGGGGGGGAAAGGGGGGGGGGGGGGGGGGGGGGGGGGGAAAAAAAAAAGGGGAAAAAAAGGGGGGGGGGGGAAAAAACCCCCCCAAAAAAAAAAAAACCCAAAGAAAAAAAAAAGGGGGAAAAAAAAAAAAAAAAAAAAAAAAAAACCCCCCCCCAAAAATTTTTTTTCAGCCTTCCCTCCCCCCCCTTTTTTCCAAACGGCTTTTTTCCCTTCGGGGCCTTCCCCCTGCTTTTGGGGTCCCCTTCCCCCCCCCCTCCCCCCCCCTCCTCCCCTCCCCCCCCCCCCCCCCCCCCCCCCCCCCTTTTACCTTCCCTTTTTTCTTTTCCCCCCCCCTTTTTTCCCCCCCCCTTTTCCCCCCCCCCCCCCCCCTTTTTTGGGGGAATTTTTTTTTTTTTAAAAAAAAAAAAAAAAAAGGAATGGTGTTTTGGAAAAGCAATTTTGGTTCCGGTGGGGGGGGGGGGTGTTTCCCTTCCCACCCTTTTTCCCCAGCAAGGGGGAAAACCCTTTTTTTTTCTTTTCCCCCCCCCTTTTTCAACCCTTCCAAACCCCCTTCCCCCCTTTCCCCCCTTCCCTTTTTCCCGGGAAACAAAAAAAAGGTAGTTTTTTTAAATTTAAACCCAAAGGGGGGGGAAAATTAGGGGAAAAATTTTTTCCCCTTTGGTTCCAACCCCCCCCCCCCCACTTTAAATGGGGTTGCCCCTTTTGGCGGGAATAACAGGGGGGGGAAAAAGGGGGCCCCCCCCTCTACCCCCCCTGAAAACTGGGTCGACCCCCACCCCCCCCAGGAAAGTTTAATTTTTTTTTTTTTTACTTACTTCCCTTAAAGGTTTTTCTACAGCTAAAATACACTGTATACTTTCGATCAGTATTAAATTTTTGGAAACCACACCCAAAATTAGCAAGCCATATCACGATTCCCAGGATTTTTTTGGGTTTTTTTGTTTTTTTTTGGGGGGGGGGGGGGGGATTTTCTTTTTTTTTTTTTTCTTTTTTTTTTTTTGGTTGGTTTGTTGTTTTTTGATTGGGGGTTTTTTTTTTTTTGGGTTTTTATCGGCCGAACTGCTAGGGGAAATTCCCCAAAGGGGAGATTTTTGTGCTTTTCAGGACCGCTTTTTTTTTTTCCAACCCCCGAAGTACCGCGTTTTTCCCGACTTCGGGGGTGGATGTGGGTATGTTCGTGTTCCCCAAGTACGACACTTAAAACTACGGAATTTTTAGCGTCCCCTATTATCAGAAACTCTGCATG
>CM054143.1:10828903-10831403 GCA_028751875.1 Rapana venosa | reverse complement strand
AGCCATAACGCCGTTTCCACTTTTCTCCCTAATTTTGGAAACAGAGAGGGTGGGGAAGACGAGACAGACACAGACACAACAAACAGACAGGGAGCAGACAAAAACGACAAGAAAAAAGATAAAGCAAGACACAGCAGAGCGTTCTGGCATTTTAAATTTTAAACCCAAAGACAATTTTTACCATCAAAAAAATTTTGTTTTAAAAGACCAAGAGAAAGCTAAAACAAACAACAACAAACACCGCCCAATCTTTAAATTCAGATCAAGCGAGAAGAACGATATTTTCTTTCTTTTCCTTTCTTTCTTTTCTTTTTTTTTTTTGGGGGTGGGGGGGGGTGGGGCCGGGGGGGGGGTATCTTGGAATCCCTCTCTGCCCTCACCCTCTTCGTAATTTCTTCTCTCCTCCTCTCTCTCTCTCTCCTCTCCCCTCTCTCTCTCTCTTCTCTCTCTTCTCTCTCACTCCAACCACACACACACACACAAAAAAAACTCACACACACACACTCTCTCTTCTCTCTCTCCTCTCTCTCTTCACACACCACACACATACCCACCAATAACACACACACACATACACACAAACACATACACACACAAACACACACACACCACACACAGGCACAACACATAACAAAAAACACACACACAATAAACGTACACACACACACACAAAACACACCACACACAGAGTTTTCTTTTTCTTTTCTTTCTTTTCTTTTTGGGTTATTCTTCGAATCAGCCCAGCCCTCATCGCTACTATACCTAAAGCTCAACTCTAAGCAAGCAAGCAGGGACATGCACTGTCAGCGGGGCTATGCAGGGAAAAAAATTGGTCACAAAAAAGATTCATTAAGAAGCAGCAAAACACTAATGCTTGAAAAGCACCAAGCTCGCTGCGGAACCCAACCTCCTTTCAATTTTTGCTTCTTTCTCTCTCTTCCCCCATCCTCGTTTCAATTTTTGTTGTTGTTGTTTTGGGGTTGTTGTTTGTTTTTGGGGGGAGGGTATCTTCCTCTCTCTGTCCCGTGTCTGTCTCTCTCTGTGTCCCGTCTGTCTGTCGTCTGTCTGTCTGCCTGTCTTCTCTCTCTCTCTCCTCTCTCTCTCTCTCTCTCTCTCTCTCTCTCTCTCTCTCTCTCATTACTCCAATGTGTTGGACCTTTTGTTAAAATGAGGATATATATATATATATATATATATATATATATATATATATATAATATATATATATAATATATATCAGTATTGGAATCGAATGTAATATAGAGATCATACTGATAGTCGTATATCTCTGTCTGTCTGCCTATCTGCCTGTCAATTTTCTCTCTCTCTCTCTCTCTCTCTCTCTCTCTCTCTCTCTCTCTCTCTCTCTCCTCTCTCTCTCTCTAAGACCTATCTATCTACTGCTCCCTTTATGTACTCGTTGAATGATAAAACTGGAGATAACTGTAACAGATTAAATTTACGATTTATTTCGCGAATTTATTACCTGCGATTAAAAATGGTGAAAATATCTTCTTTTTTAAACACACACACACACACACACACACACACACACACACACACACACACACACACACAAACTAACTAACTAACATGCTCCTCCAAAAAGCAAAGCGAGATTAAAACGAAACGCGATTCTCCCCAAGGACCACTGCTGTTATTTGTCTGTGCTTGTATGCCCTGGTGGATGGGTGGGTGGGTTGGTTGGTTGGTTGGGGTGGGTGGCTGGCTGGTTGGGTGACTGGTTGTTTGGATAGTTGGTTAGTTGATTGGTTGGTTGATTGATTGGTCATACACACACGCACGCGTGCGCACATACACACACACGCACGCACATATGTACCATCTGGAAATAAAAGTCTGACATTGACTTTGACACACACATTCACAAATAAGCACACACTGATTCAATATTCACTCAAAACTAACCTTTCCTCTCCTCCCCCGGGGGAAAAAAAATCCTTTTCCACTTCATAACGTATTTTTCCCATTCGACCGCCCCTCCCACCCCCACCCCCCACCCCTTCTTCCCCGGAAAAAAAACAACAAAACTCACATTCCCCACCCTACCCACCCCCTTTAACTACAGCAATATGAGCTCTCTCTCTCTCTCTCTCTCTCTCTCTCTCTCTCCTCTCTCTCTCTCTCTCTCTCTCTCTCTCTCTCTCTCATACACACACTTCAACAACAAAAATTTAAAGAAAAGAAGAAAAAAAAAAAGATCTGCCCATTCAAGACATTGGGGGTCTGATAGCCATCACCAAATTCTTCCACTCTGGTGTTAAGGGTTCGAATCTGGCTCGCATCATACAGCCTCTTTGCTCCACTGTCGTCATTTCCTACCGAGTGATTCAACCTGTGTGCACGCGCCGCCTATATATATGCCCATTCACTTATGATTCTGCTCGGGATGTTATGTGTGTGTGTGTGTGTGTGTGTGTGTGTGTGTGTGTGTGTGTGTGTGTGTGTGTGTGTGTGTGGCGCGCGCGCGCGCGCGCGT
>CM054143.1:10773903-10816403 GCA_028751875.1 Rapana venosa | reverse complement strand
AACAACAACAATTGTTGATTCTGCTGTCGGGGGAATTCCCCAGCTTAACAGTGACAGCCCTGGAGGTCTCCCAGAATATGCACTCTGTCTCACACATCACACCTGGGAATTGATCACTGTGAGACTGTAAGTACACACTGGATGAGAACTTTACATGCATAGCTGTTTTGAAGTGCTTTGCCACAGGAAAAGGTAAAGGTGTCCCTTAGCCTATATGGTCGTAGGGGAGTGAGGCATCAGAGACCTCAGCTTCTCTAGGGGCCAGCATACTGAGGGTGGCACCCAGCTCCTCTCCCTCGCTGCTTTACCTTCCCTGACCCTAAATAGGGCAGGTACCCATTTACAGCTAGGTGAACTGGGGGACTGTACTGAAGCCAAGGCACGCAAATGGTCACTCATCCACTTTGGTACCCACACTCGATGCTGCTTAACATTGGCTGGGGGAAAAGCGAGCGCTCTGACCACTGAGCTATCCTGTTCCCTTGCAGGCAGCTAAACTCTCAA
Organism: Rapana venosa; assembly: GCA_028751875.1. Taxonomy (NCBI): domain Eukaryota; kingdom Metazoa; phylum Mollusca; class Gastropoda; order Neogastropoda; family Muricidae; genus Rapana; species Rapana venosa. The sequence goes on along the minus strand of CM054143.1, from coordinate 10,815,899 downwards.
CTTCTGAGGAATCTGTTTTCACCCTTAATGCACAGTACAGGTTGTTATGATCATGGATGATGCCAATCTCCACATAATGTTTTCAAAGGATTATAGCAATATCTTAATGAAGGCCCTGGCACTTTGTTTACTTCAATATCAAACTGACAAAGATTTTGGCATGGGCCAACAACAATTATTACCAACACAAGAGTACTGTTATCTTTACCATGTTCCCCTCTTATTCCTACAAAGTGGATAAATCAGACCAACTGTCAGCCATTTAATAAATAAAATATGGCAAAATTTTCAACCAAAATTACAACTGACATCCCTTTCGTTAACTAGATAAGTCCTTTTTTCTAATGCACTAAACTTGAAAATGATGCTTCAGAAAACAGATTTGTGATATCCACGCTAACTCTTAGAGTTAGACACAATTTTTATTCCTTACAAGTGTAGATCTATCTATAAGACCCACAACACTGGGGTATGAATGTTTTTCTGCTTTACACAGTATGAAAAGCTAAGTCTGTGAGATCCACAAAGATCATAAAGCAAAGGTTATCTAAAAACAGCATTTATATATATATATATATATATATATATATATATATATATATATATATATATATATATATTATATTCAATCATTAACAAAAATGTTTGAAAATGCTTAATAACTTATCTGGATGATTCTGAAGAAAAAGAAAAAATTTCAAACCATTCTGACAGAAACTAAATTTTTCATTATCATGAGAAAAATGGTCCAGTCAGGCCCCTAAATTATGGTTAACTCCATGTCTAACATAAAAAATTTTGAATATTCCATCTACTTTCCTCCCTCTCTGAACTTCTCCAGCCCCCCCCCCCCCCCCCCCCCCCCCCCCCCCCCCCCCCCCCCCCCCCCCCCCCCCCCTCCTTCCCTTTCCTTCACCTTTCCAAGTTTTTGTTGTTGTTGTTGGTTAACACTGACAACTACTATTCTTTGTTTTCCCTTTCATTTGCTGTAATTTTTATTTCCATTCATGCCCCCTCCCCTTTCCCCCTCTCACCTATCCAAGCTCTCTTCAGCAGCGACGAATATTTCTTCCCAAGCAAACCGTTTTCATGACAGATATGTTTTGACTAAACAATGACTACCTTGTCCTGCTTTAAAAAATAAAATATAAAAAAATTAAAGTACTATACAAAGTAGCACAAAATGGAAATTTAACTCACTTGCTTTCAACACTCAAAACATCCTATAACCTACAACCATCCACAAAAAGGCAATAAGTTGTATGTAACCTCACCTATGCTGTGAACGGAATGCGGGGCGGTGGTGGTGATGCTGGGGGCCCCTCCGCTGACCACACCGGACACCGCGCCACCACTTGGCAGGCCCTGTGGCAGTGACACCACCCGCGCCACCGATTTGGCCACCGGCAGCTCCATCAGGGGTCGGATGGCTCTCGGGCGGGGTCGTGACGAGCGCCGCACTGACGGCACGGACGTGGTAGCTACAGCAGCCGCCCCGCAAACGGACACGATACTGGCGGGAAGGGAGGTGGCAGAGACGTGAGGCGCAGAGATGGAGCTCAGGGTGTAGGACGTGGGGACGAACTTCACCTCGCTGGCGTCGGGCTGCTGGACCAGCGTGATGTGCTGCCCCCCCAGACTGGCCAGGATCTGCTGGTGCTGCACTGTGGCCGGGGAGGGGGCCTGGGGCGCCGGGGTGCATGTGGACGGCGTCACGTACGTGATGAACGACGCCTGCGAAGCCGGGCACGGCATGACGGTTCCGGAGGCGGGGCTGGCCACGGCGGACACTGGGGAGGCTGCCGGCGGCTTTGTGGGACTGAGATACATGATTTTGCCGGGCGTGGAGGCAGGCAGCTGGATGGGGGACTTGTGAGTACCGCCGCTGCTGCTGCTGCTGATGCTGCAGCCTGCAGAAGACACTGAAGCAACTGACTGGGGAGGGGCAGCGTTGACCACCACCAGGTTAGAAAAACCTCGCTCGGAGGCTTGCGTCTGAGAACCGTCTGACAGGATGATGTTCTCCACCAACATGGGCGGCTTGGAATCCACGTCGCTCTTGCTGCAGCTCGGGTTCACACGCACGCCAGGGTCTGCAGGCTGCAACCCCTCAGAGGAGATGAAGTTGCCCACCACTGTCCCTTCCCCGTACTGGGCGGCCCCAAACTCCACAGGCAGCTCCACGATCTGCAAAGGCTGCGTGGAGGCCGCGCCGTCATCCTCCGACGTCTGGGTCTGGACGTCATACTGCTCTTCGTACAGTCGAGCTGCAGCGTCCACAATCTGATCCAGACCTCGGGTGGTGATGGTCTGGCGAGGCTGCAGGCTCCTCGGGGAGGAGGCGGGGTCATGAGGCGTCACGATGTAACTGGTTTTCAGCAAGTCACCGGCACTAGCCACGACGTCAGGTTCAGACTCCAGTTGGATGTAGAGGCCTGCAGGGGGCTGCACCGTGCTGAGCTTGTACACGGTCTCTGCACCACCAGCAGAAACTGCCGTCTGGGCCGTCTGCACTGGCGTCAGCACCGTCACCCCCTCCACCGCACCGCCCGTGGCGTGATGCCTCAGGTGACACCGCAAGGAGTGCTCCTTCACGAACGACGTTTCACACAAGTTGCACTTGAACGTCTTCTTGCAGTTGGCGCGAAGGGAGCGACTGTTGCCGGGCTCAAAGTGATGCTCCTCCTCCTTGATGGAGGTCTTCCCCATGTGGGGCACCGCGCTTCGCTTAGAACCGCTGCCACTGCTGCCACTGCTGCTGCTGCCCTTCGGCCGACCATGGCGTCTGGACACTCTCAGTTTGTCTGCATGCCGCTTCTTCATGTGCGCTTTGACGTTGCCACGCTGCTTTGCCGAGAAGGGGCAGAAGTCACAGCGGAAAGGTTTCTCGTCGCTGTGCGTGCGCAGATGGTTCTTGAGGGAAGCGGGTGTGGAGCAGATGTACTGGCACTTGGGGCAGGCATGGCCTGCAACAGGCAGCCAACCCAGCCAGGAGGTGAGAATAATAACATCTTCACAGGAGTCAGTGCACAAGTTTATCATTTCTCTTGGCTACAGTGATATGTTCAAACACACACACACACTCACACACACACACACACACCTGCTCAAAAGTTTCCAACATCACAGTACAGCCCCCTTCCAATCCCCCCTCTCCCCCCTCTCCCCGGAGAAAATACATACCCCAACTCCTGTTGTCAGTCCATAAAGCAGTTCTCTTTCTGTTCAATATGGAACGGACAAAGATGATAATGATGATGATGATGATGATGACGACGATAATAATAATGATTATATAATAATAAATAATAATAATAAATAATAAAAAATATATGGAATTTCTACAACACTGAATCTTGAAAAGCAAACAAATCAAAGCACTTGCACTCAAATCACTCACACACATGCGACCATACACACATACACACAAAATTAACAAATTTCAAATTTACAAACACAAACACTATACACTACACACACACACTACACACACACACACACACACACACACTACACACTACCCACACAACACCATAAGTCAGGGATGTCTCTTGAAAGCGGGAGCAAAGGTGTAAGCTGGGAAGGACTGACCTGAGGTGTGTATTTTCATGTGCTCTCTCAGCAGCTTCTGGGAGGAAGAGCTGAAGTCACAGTTGACACACTGCAGCTGGTTCTCTGGGGAATGGTTGATCCGGTAGTGGCTCTTCAGGTTCCCTGTCCACACATATGGTACAGTGTACCATGTATATATGTGCATGTATGCATGTATGCATGCACATGCACACGCACACAGACAATGAGACGCATAAACACACACATGATTTTTTTCCAGAAGAGCAAGAACACAGACAAACCGACACAGATATTCATTCACACACACACACACGATTCTTTTCCTGAAGAGAAAGAACACAGACAAACAGACACAGACACACACATACACACACAGAGACACACACACACACATTCCTACACATACACACACATTCACATACACACACATTCACACACATACACACACACACACACCATTCTTTTCCAGAAGAGCAAGAACACAGAAAATTGGCATAAATTTCTAAACCCACATCTTATAAGAAATGTTGACTGTTCGTGGTAATGTTTGGCATCAAAAAAGCCTCATTATGACTTAATGACAATAAACCATTCTGATTAACACACACACACATGCATGCATGTATGCGTGTATACACGCACGCACGTATGCACACACACACACACATACACACACACACATATTCAAACACACAACATATACATTACTGATAATTTTAAGCAGTCTCAAAATTCTTAAAAGCTGAAAACAAGAGTTAAAAATATTTATTTGTATGCAAAATGTTCCTGCGCTTTTTATGGAACAGACAGCTGAACATAATTTGTTACATTGTCCTTCATAAATCGTTTACAGTCACAAATCTCATCACAAAGACTTAATGCAGAAGGCAACACAGCCAGCTTTAAGTCAAACGCTAAAAAGACTAAAGCGATGCACTTAAATGGTAAAGACACTCCATACCAAAATGAGCGGAACAGATTAGGGATATGTAATGTTCCAGATTTCAAATATTTATGCTTTATAAAAGAAAATGATAGCTCAAGTCTACAAGATGTCAAGGCTATAACCGGAATGGTCAAGCAAAAGATGAATCAGTCAAACATTATTTGGAAGGACTCGGGCATACCTAAAAACCTCAAAATCAAAACTGTCGAACCCTTAATCTGGCCTGGACTGCTGCATGAGTCAGAAACCTGGACAGAAGACTGGAAAGAGACCAAACTAATGCAGCTGAAATGTCATTATACAGGCGGCTTCTAAGAGTCAAACAGTCAGACAGAAGATCGAATCAAAGCATTCTCCATGAACTCTCAGTAAAAACAACAACAACAACAACAACATTAATAAATGTTAGCCCAAATTGATAAGCACAGACTGAGACATGCTAGTCACGCAAACAGAAGCCCACACATGAATCTGATGACAATAGTTCTCCAAGGTAAGGTTGAGGATTGAAAGAAAGGAGGAAGACCACCTATATCCTAGATTGCCAACACCACAGAGGGACAGCTTCCCTTTGACAGGACACTTACAGTCACAAAATTCCCATTTGAACAACATTCCTTTGACAGAATACATATTATATAGTATCAAAATTCATATATGAACAGCTAATCTTTGATTTTACATTTATTGACAAAGGTTTTACCCTTCAAAGCCTTATCTTTGATGGAATATTTTTAGCCACAGAACTCACATTGGAACAACTTACCACAGAATTCACATCTAAACGGCTTACCTTTGACAGAACATTTGTAGTCACAGAATTCGCACTTGAACGGCTTACCTTTGATAGAACATTTGTAGTCACAGAATTCGCACTTGAACGGCTTCTCCCCAGTGTGAACACGCATGTGTCGCTTGAGGTCAGAGTTGATCTTGAACTTGGAGTGACAGAGGGTGCACTCGAACGGCGAGTCTCCAGTGTGGGTGCGAAGGTGGACGATCAACTGACTGGAATTGCGACTGGCATAGGAGCACATCTGGCACCTGTGTGAAGAGCAAGGAAGCATATATATATTATATATATATATATATATATATATATATATATATATATATATATATATATATATATGTCTGTGACTGAGCAAGTCTTCAAAAAAAAAGTACTTTCAATTGTTTTAAGATGATTTCTTTAGCATCTGTAGCGAACACACAACACTACAATACACTGAATCTCTTAACCAAGATGTGGTCATGGGGGTGCTGCACTGACAAACACACCTAGCTTCTCCATTTGTGGCAGTCATGTGCCAATGCCTGGGTCTCAGCAAAGCTCTTTTTGGGGTCCATTCAGTGATGTTGTCCACCCATGTCTGTCTCTGTCTGCCTCTTCTTTGTACCTCCCTGGTCTTTGTCTTGCAAGACGATCTTTGACAGGCTGTCAGAACTCTTCACATGACCGTGCCACTCCATTCTTCTCTTCTTGAATATTGCAAGGTCTTCACAGCAGTCTATGGTTTTTCTGATGATGTTTCACACATCCTCGTTGGTAATATATGGCCCAGAATGGAGATGCTACAACTTCTCCTACAACTTTCTAGTTCAACTAATTAATTTCATCCCTGCCAGGTGTGCTAGCTGTATTTGAAATCCAGGACTTATATGCATACAAGAAGGAAGGTGACAGGATGGTTTAAACGTTCATCTGCCTAACACGTTAAACCGTGAGGTTCTGGGTTCCAATTCCCAGCCTTGCCCTTTCTTCCCAGTTTGACAGGAAAATCGAACTGAATGTCAAGTCTTTCAGAGGAGACTCTGAACCAATCAGACCCATGTGCTTACAAACTTGTGCACGTCAAAAGAACCCACGACAGTTTGAAAATCAGAAAGAGTAAGCAGGTACCTCCCCACTGTTCCTGCAAAATTGGTAGGTTGGATTCCCAGCTGTATCCCTAAAGCCGGAATGTGGCTATCTAACCCCCCCCACCAAAAAAAAAACATGCATACATAGAGATAGAAAGAATTAGATGTGTTTCAGAGAGGACTGAATGTCACACAGTCATTTTAGCTTTGTCTTCTTCGTGTACTTTTATCTTCCAAGTCTTTTTTACAATTTCTATCACTATATTTCCTGAAGAAGTCTTGTGCAGTTCTGGGAATCATCTCTGATCTATATCCCTCAGTCCTCACAGATGATGGAAGGAACCTAGGTGCTTGAATGCACTGCCTGAAGCTCTTGTGCACTGATGGTGATCTTGGAGTGAGATGAAGAGGCAGACAAAGAAAACGATGGGAAGACAACATCAGAAAGTGGACTGACTGGCCTTGAGTGGAACGATTTGCTACAGAAAGCAGAGGACCATGGGGAGTGGAGGAAGCTGGTTGCGAAATCTTCACTGGTGCCCCCACGGTCCATGGGACTACAGGATAGGTGAGGTGAGGTAAGGAAATGTAATACTGAAATAATTGTTACAATACAAACTGGATATTCATTAGTTTGGGTTTTGTTTTTGTTTTGGTTGGGGTTTTGTTGTTTGTTGTTGTTGGGTTGTTTGTTTTTGGTGGGGGGGGGGGGGGGGGGTTGTTGGTTGTTGTTTGTTTGTGTTGGGTTGTTTTGTTTTTTGTTTTTTTTGGGGGGGTTGGTTTTGTTTTTTTGGTTTTATTGCTTTGTTTTTTGTTTTGGTTTGGTTTGGGGGGGGGGGGGGGGGGGGGGGGGGGGGGGGGAAGGGGGGGGTTACAGTACTGCCAGACACAATGCTTTGCAACTGTTCTCAACCACAAACACAAAGACAACACAGCAAAGTATCTCAAGCTCTACAACAGCCAGACAGATCAAAAAGAATATTTACACTATGAACTTTATGCAGACACTTTGAAAAAAAGGAACAACAAAGGTTATTTCAACCATAGATAATTATCATGGAGTAAAGAGATGCCAGCCAATTTCCACTCAGTTAAGATAAGTGAACAATAGCAAGAGGCAAATGAATGACAATGTCTGCAGCAACCTACTTGAAAGGCCGTTCATCCGTGTGAGTTCTGATGTGTTTCTTCAGACTGCTGCTGTCAATGGAAGCGTAGTCACCTGAAACACACACATCACAATCAGTGTCAGTGGTGCATCAAGCATGACTGTTACCAAGGATTGTTTAGGTAGGAAGATGTTTAGAGCAGAAAGGATGACATACTTCTTGAGTATAGTACTGGATGGTACTGAGCAGGCTTATGGATGAAAGTCACAAAGGTTTTTCATTCCTGAAACCATACATTTCTATGTCCTTTGAAATTCCTGTTCCAGTCAGGAAAGTCTCTTCTCATTCCTGAAAACATACATTTCTCTGTCCTTTCAATTTCTGTTTCCAAGTCTTTTTGCCTGTCTCTTTGTCTGTCTGTCTAATGTCTGCAACAATTCCAGGCTTGTAACACAAGGCACAATCTATTTCTCCCATCCCCTCCTTTTTATTTTTTTATTTTTTTAATTTTTTTTTTTATTCTTTTATATCGAGGATAATAGAATAAGCACTTATGTGCTTTTTTACATCAAGTCCCTGTGTGTATGCAATTTGTGAATTCTATCATCTGTTCCCACCGGCACACAATGGCCTACTCTTACAAAAAGCGGAACAGGGTTTAACGTGTGCACAAGATGTTCTGCGTGTGTTCGCACACGGGACCTCGGTTTTTCGTCTCATCTGAAGGACTTTTGGGGAGAGTGGAGTCTGCACTGATGTTAACTCCAGAGGAAAATATCCCCCTTGAACGGGAATCGAGCCCGGGTGGTCAGATTGCGAGCGCAATGTTCTGACCACCAGGCTATCCCGTCCCCCGTCTCCTCTCCTTTCCTCCCCTCCCCTCCACCCCCTCCCCCATCCCATCCCTCCCTCCCCCTCTTCCCACACCCCTCCCTTTTCTCCTCAATTATAATAATACTGCCCCCCCCGTAACTTACAGAGTTCACACTTAAACGGCTTGTCGCCAGTGTGCCAGCGGATGTGGACTCGCAGCTTGTCCGTGCGATTGAAGGATTTGCTGCAGTGGGGACACTCGTAGGGCCGCTCCCCGGTGTGCGTCCTCTGGTGGCGGTGAAGATCTTTGATGTAGGTCGTTTCGTAGCTGCAGCTGTTGCACTTGAACACCTTGCGCTTGATGTTGGTGGACCCCTCGTTGCTTGCTGGTGGTATAGGAGGAGGAGGAGGAGGAGGTGATGGATGTGGAGGCTTTTTGTCTGTAGTTCTGGCATCTGGCAGTCCTGTGAGTGAGTGAGATAGTCAGGTTCAATGTGAGTGCCAAGATGAAATTGTATTTTCGAGCACAGTTATGATGTCGCAAACCTAAAATGTAACAGATGTCTCAGGAAAAGAGAGGAGGAGGGGGGGAAGATGTGGATTGTTGGGGGGGTTTTGTGGGTTTTTTATTTTTAACAAAACAGAAGTCAACACACAATTATTTTATCATTCAGGCTAAATAAGATGATATATAAACTTCCGTCTTTTTTCCAGGCTAATTTCAATAAATTTTATTTATGCAGAAAAACAGGAAGGAAAGATGCTCCCAGATTCTCAGTTCATATAAATTCAAATGTTCATCAGACAAGGTATTTTTTTCTGAAAAAACAATCTTAAGTCATTCATTGATCAGTTTTCCTTATTTTTCAAAAGTTACACACTGATTTTTCTTTAAACTTTCTGAGGAGCCTGTATACCCATTTTTGCATGCATATTATACTAATATGGTGACATACTGACAAATTCACCAGCATCTGCAGGTATAGTCACCCCCCCTCTCCCCCCACATCCCCCAAAATTATACATGTTTGCACCAGTTACACACACACACACACTACACACGCACACACACACACACTTCTGAATTTGAGTCTCTCTCTCTCTCTCTCTCTCTCTCTCTCTCTCTCTCTCTCACACACACACACACACACACACACACACACACACACACAACACACACACACACTTCACAATCGAACTCCGCTAAAAAAAAAAAAAATTCTAAAATCAGAAACCACCACCACCACCACCACCTTCACCACTCAGCCTCACTTTGTCCACCATGACCTTTCCGGGGCTGCCCATGCCCGTCCTGTCCACTGGGCCTGGCACTCCTCTGCGAGGGACACCTCTTCCCACTGGACGCTGTCTTGGGGACAGCCCCTGGCTGTAGCGGCGGCGGTGGGGGTGGCTTGGCTTCAGACAGCTTCAGCACCGCCAGATTAGCGCTGAGCTGGGAAGGCTGAGGCAACAGCAGTTCCTGGGCGGAGTCCACGACCTTGAGAGCAGAGGGAGGAACCTCGGGGATGGAGCCTGGAGCTTCCGGGTGGGCGGCCAGGAGGTGGCTGGTGGCCAGGTTGTCGGGCAGGCTTTGGGCCAGCTCCGAGGCCTCGGCCGCCAGGTCTTGGAGAGTGGCGGTGGCATCGGCGGAGAGGACCGTGTCCGGGGCGTGGTCCCCGGAGAATTCTGCCGCCATTTCCGACAGCCTGTGCCTCCACTTGTCCTGCAGCTGGTGAAGCTGCTGCTGCTCCTGCTGCTGGACGTGCTCAGGGTCAGGGTCAGGGTCAGGGGGGTCTCTGTACGGACGTTTCGGGGCAGAGGGGCTGGACAGCAGCGGGGCTGACATGCCTGTGTCGGCGACAGTATGCCTCCGCCGCCGTTCAGAACTTCCGGTCCCCGCTATTCCACTTCCGGCGGTGAAGCCATGGTGAAGGGCCCGCTCTGCCAGTGACCTGAGGTCCTGCTCGAAAACGGCGTCTTCAGCGAGTTCTAACATTCTCCTGTCTAGCTGAGTCTGCACCAGCTGACTTGGGGGTTGGGGGTTCAACATCGCTCCGTCATCCCCAACACCGCCAGACTCGTGAGACGTCTGCCTGAAGACTGCAGCAGCAGAGACAGGCAGGGTGAGAGCTGGGTTGATGTCCTGGCTTCCAATGCCCATGCCAGCCGTTGTGGGAATGTCCAGCGCTTCACCAATGTGCTGTATGCACATCTGCCCTTCTTCTGCTGCCCCTGTGGACGGTGGAGGCTGTGTCTGACCGACGACAAATTTGTCCAGGTGCTGGTTGAACTGGTAGTCCACAACTCCGTCCTGGTCCTCTTTCAGCCGGGATTTTGGTACCAAGTTCATCATGGCCTGCTGAGACTGCACTTTGAGGTTGGTCTGGGCAATGCTTTTGTTGACGGCCTGCAGAAGAGATGCCTGCTCCGGCTGCTTGTCTGGGTCATGCTGGACCAAGATGGTATGAGACTGCGGCACTTTTCGGTGCAGGGAGGAGTGATCGAAGACATTTTTGGAGGGGTTCTGTTCCACCTGATTCAGCAGGGCACTGAGCTGGGCCTTTGGAATGTCCACGTCAGTCAGTGTCAGCTCATCAATCCCTAAAGGCACTTCTGACAAACTGGAGATATCGCCCACATGCTCCATGTCTAAACCTGAGGATGAGACGGCATGAATAGCTGGCTGTGCAGTATGAGTCGCTGGCTTTGACCTCCGTGCAAAAAACTTCTCTGTTCATGGACGGGCATGGCCCCTGGGTCACCCTTAGAAAGCCCATCACCTTCTGCACCGACGGCGGTGATGCCTGACTGAGGCAGAGTCATGTGTGAGGTGGTGCAGCTGACCTGCACCTGTTGACTGCTGCTGCCTTCCGTCACAACGCTCCCCTCGCAATGACGGGACTCCAGCAAAGTCTGCTGTGCCCCAGACAGCAGCTGCTGGGAGACCGCTGCACCTGGCTGTGCCTGCTGCATCTGCCCGGACACTGGGCCTAACCTCACATGCACTTGCTGCACAGGGCTCAGTGAGCTCCCTTCAGCATTCACAAGTGTACGTGTGTAGGTCTGATGGTCACTGTAACCCTGTGAGGATGAGGTGGTGGGAAGCTGATGCTGCTGCTGCTGCTGCTGTTGCTGCTGCTGCTGCTGCTGCTGCAGCTGCTGCTGTTGTTGCTGCTGGTGGTGATGATGATGCTGCTGATGATGATGTTGCTGCTGCTGTGACTGTTCCTTCTTCTTCTCCTGCATGTTGGCAATCAGCTTGGCCAGAGCAGGGCACTGTTTTTTGTGTTGCACAAACTGCTCCACGCTGTGGAACTCCGCTTTGCACAGGCCACAGATGTGGACGTCCAGCATTGCCTCTGGTATCTCCATCATGCAGTCTGAAACAATAATTCATTTTTCATTTTGTTTTATTTGATAGTTTTGTTTTTAAATAAATCTGTTCCAACCAGACCTTGGTCATCCCACCTTGCACAAGTCTTTCCTTCAAATAAAACAGTTTTATGAATCAGACTAAACGTTTCTCAAAACCTTATCAAAATGACTCTTTTCTAAAGCAAGAAGAAGAACAAGAACATATAGAAGTTTTACAGCCAGGAATCTTGTAAAGCAAACAAATAAAAGCGCTTGATACCACTATCATGACATTGGTCAAATTATGAATTCTCAACACACAGTCACTTCAAGATTTGTTCCGGAAGCCAACTGAAGTACATTTTCAGTACCTACCACAATAATATTTGGCAGGTCTTTTAAAAACCTCTTGCAAAATGCCAACAACAATTAACATTAAACTTTGCAGTGCCTATATTATATTCAAATTTAGAAGAGGCAGGCTAAGAGGAGAGATGCTTTATTTGTTTGGGATTTTTATCCATGCAAAAATTCTGACTGAGACTGGTATCCTCTCCTATCAGTATTATGCATTAGTCAATACTGTTAGACTGCTCACCACTACAGATGGCTGCTACTGCAACTGACCATACCAAAAAAACAACATGTCAACATTTGGCCTACATTACATAACATAACTTACTTTACTTAGCTTAGTTAGTATCTATTTTCACAGCTAATTCATCTTTGAATTCAAGGTTGGCACTTTTGTTCTTGCTTAGAATTCAAGACAGCAGCCTTCTTTTGTTGTTGTTGTTGTTGTTGTTGTTGCTGTTGTTGTTGCAGTCAGCACTGAGGAAGTAGAGCTTCTAACCACAGACAGAGCCATCAGTGATACAGGTCTGTATCTTCAGGACTTTGTCGCTTCATTTTGCTAACTTCAAATGTTCAGATGATACATTGTTTGCAACATGTATAAATGCACAAGCACATTTACTCAGGTTACTCTGTTTATAGTACATGTATACAAGGCATGATATTACACAAACACACACACACCAAACACACACACACACACACAAGACAATACCTCCCAAAATGAACATGTACAAGACTTTACCTCCCAAAATGTAAAATGTAGTTATCATGAAAAACAATACTGCAGAATTTTGTATTATAATACTAAGAACTTAAGAAGGAAAGCAAATTTTCACATTAAAAAATGTTTTAAAAACTGCCCCACTGTATGATTTGAAATAAACTTTTATCAATCAAAGGTCAAATAGAGTTAACAACCCTCATCAACAGTGTCATCATAATCACATCAATGAAGTTTGTACAGGAAATAAACTTATGCTGTTACTTACTATCTGAGTCCATGCCGACCACGTTCTCTACTCAATGAACTTGTCAATCTGAAGAAAAAACCAAAGTAAAAAGAAATGTTATGAAACAAACAAAAACATCACACCAACAAAAAAAACATTTTTTTAAACCGACAACTCTCATAAAATTGTGCATTCACATAATGCACATATGTATAATCCCACCTCCCTTCTCCTGATCCCCCCCCCCTTCTCCCCCAAAGATAAGTGGTATACACTACATTTGAAACACTTTATAATTATCATGGTACTGGTTCTTGTGTAGTGAAGAAATAACTTCTTGAGCACACCATAGATCTAAGCTTGTGTTCTGCTCTCAAAATGTGTATATTATAAATTCTAGTTACTATCATGTTCTGAATACAGATCTATTTAGAATTGAAACAAAGAAATAACTGGTGCAGGAACCTCAACATTTAGCATGCACATACACACACAGAGTCACACACACACACACACACACACACACACACGCATGCGCGCGTAAAAACCAGTTCAGCTTTTGGAAGAGCACACACACACGTGCGCTTAAAAACCAGTTCAGCTTTTACAAAGAGTAGGCCATTGTGTTTCAGTGGGAACGGATAACAAAATGTACAAAACTGCAAACACACTGGGACTGGATGTAAAAAAGCACATGATTGCTTATTCTATTATCCTCGAAATAAAAGAATTCACGGGGACTGGATGTAAAAAAGCACATGATTGCTTATTCTATTAACCTCGAAATAAAAGAATTAAATAGATATATATAAAAAAAGTTAATGTATACACACACAACACTAAAGTACACACACACATAGACATACATGTACACACAGTGACACACTTACACACACACTCACACACACAGAGACACACACACACATATGTATGCGCACACACACATACTCACACATGCATGCATGCACACACTGCACTCATACCACACACACATACACACTGCACTCACATCACACACACACACACACACCACACACACATGCACACATGTGTGTGTGCATGGGGCCACACACACTCTCGTCAAGATAGACATCTGATCATTAAATTTTAAATACAAGAGTAAAACTACCCCCCCCTCCCCCTAAAAAAAAAGTTTCTTTTTCTAAGGGAAAGACAAACCATTTTGTCAAGAATGTTAGCTTTGCTATTAAGAGACTTCTCAACATGCAGATCAAAACTTACACCTGATCCTTCTCGTCATCTCAGGTTCATGTACAAATTCCTGTAAATTGCTATCTACATACATGTATGTAAAATAATCTGATAATTAATAAATAAAGTCCTCAGTTACTAATATTAGGCCTACATTCTCGGTTGTCTCTTCCAATCTGCATCACTTTGACATATGACGAAATCGAGTTTTTCAAAGCACTCTCCATTCTGTTACTAGGCAGAGTTACATCTTCTCTCCCCCATCTCTGCTGCACAATCCGCAACACTAAACACGACTAACCCAAACAATCCATGTCGTGAACACCCCCACTTTCTGTTTCTCCAACAGACAGATAAAATAAACAAAAAACAACTTGCAACAGTGCATAGCATTCAAAGCCGATGAAAAATCTGCATATTTCAAAACCCACGCATAATGTTAAACCTGCTCGATCTTTTATGTGTGACACAGCATCCAAGTTTCTGAAAGCACTACCAAAGTATCAAGCAGACGTAAACCATTTTCAGTTGCATTAAATGATCAAAGGGACGTAAATGCAACGACTCTACGGGGAGGGATGCTCTGAATTTGTTACTTCAAATGTTCCATGGTTTCAACATGAAGTCAAACATAATGAGAATATTTGATCACTTGGTCAATCATCTTACATAGAATACAACCAGTTGCAAGAAGAAAAGATTCTGGTTTATTGAAAAAGAAAGGAAAAAGAAACAGACGCGAAATTGTGAATACTTTATACCTCCCTATTGAAGGGAAGCAAGTGAAAAGAGCCATGCATTCATGCATTGTTCCCCTTGTGGAAGAGCGAGTCAATTCTGAAATGCAATGTAGCCAGTGCAAGCACACTCTATATAAATCGGAAACATCCATTACTATGTAAATATTATCACAAAAAATAATTTTAAAAATACCTGCACATGTGTGTGCCAACTGTGGAGGGCCGATCGACATTACGTCTATTACTTCATACCATTGACGTAGTCGGTTTTGTTTATTTGGGGGAGTTTGTTTTGGGGATTTTTTTTATACAAAAACCTTTTTTGGTTTGTCGACAATGACAGTTTGGTAAGAGATTTCAACAGTTTTGGCATTCAAAATTGTTTGTAGTGCACAGTATTGCAGAATGGACGGATACTGGAACAATGAAACTTTTTTTTCCTAACACCCTGGCTTTGGCTCATCTGACTTTTTTTATTGAGGATAATGGAATAAGCACTTTTGTGCTTTTTTACATCCAGTCCCCGTGTGTATGCGGTTTTGTAAATTTTGTCATCTGTTCCCACCGGCACACAATGGCCTACTCTTACGAAAAGCCGAACAGGATTTAACGTGTGCGCAAGATGTTCTGCGTGCGTTCGCACACGGGGCCTCGGTTTATAGTCTCATCGGGAGGACTTCTTGGGAGAGTGGAGTCTGCACTGATGTTAACCCCAGAGGAAAATATCCCCTTGAACGGGAATCGAACCTGGGTCGTCAGATTGCGAGCGCAGTGTTCTAACCACTAGGCTATCCCGTCCTCCCGACATAAATAGATGAGTCTAGTATTTAAAAAAACAACACAAAAAAACAACAACAACAACATGATTTCAATGACTCCAAATTATGCAATAAGGAAGCTCTGAAAAAACTTCAGTGAGCAATATCCAGTAAAGCTCAATCAATGGGCCTCAAGAAGCACAGAGGGAAACTGTGAAGTAAGAGCGTTAGAATGAAAATAGGAAGGAAGGTGGCAGGATGGTTTAGACGTTCGCCCGCTAAGAATTGAAACCGTAAGGTTCTGGCTTCAAATTCCCAACCTTGCCCTTTCTTCCCAGTTTCTTGGGAAATCGAACTGAATACCAAGTCTTTTGGGACAGACTCTAAACCAGTTGGGCCGTGCCGTGTGCTTGACGGACTTGTGCACGTCAAAAGAACCCACGACAGTTGAAGATTAAAAAGAGCAGGGAGCCGGAGGTACCTCCCGACTGTCCTGGCCAAACTGCTAGATTCAATTCCCAGCTGTATCCCCGAAGTCGGAATGTGGCTACGTTATTGGTGGGGTAAAAACGGTCGCGTCGGCAAAAATCTCACCGGAGCTGTAGCCGAGGACCGAACAACGACGACAACAACAACAAAAGCTGAAGAAGATTTTTTAAGACAGAGAGAGAGAGAGAGAGAGAGAGAGAGAGAGAGAGAGAGAGAGAAGAGAGAGAGAGAGAGAGAGAGAATGACAATGACAAATTCTTTTATTTCGAGGATAATGAATAAGCACCCATGTGCTTTTTACATCTAGTCCCCGCCCTTAGGGATATATATGATAATAATATAAAACAGAATAAAGCCCATACCAATACACTCACACAGTATACGGGGGAAAATATCTACACAAACCCCCCCACAAAAATCACCCAAAAGAGAGAGAGAGAGAAAAAGCAACAACAAGTAACAAAGATAGCAAAACAGCAAAACACAGAAACAACAACAACAAATAGCAAAGAAACCAAGAGCAAAATCAAAGCAGCAACAACAAGGGGAGAGGGGCAACCGAAGAGAGAAGAAGACAAAATTTGAATGAGGTGGGGTGGTGGTGGTGATGGGGGGGAGGGGGGGGAACAGAGGATTGCCACAGACCAAGGGACTAAGAGTCAGTGGGTTGACAACACTGCAAAATCGATTCGGGGGCGGGGGGGGAGGGGGGGGTGGGGGGAACCATTCAGTTTGGAGAAGATCTGGCTTAGGTGACACTGATTGACACGAATAGTCGATATTACTGTATTGATATTACTGTTTGACTGAATTGATTTGTTTAAGACCTTTGAATATTTATTTGTTGTTTGGTTGTTGTTGGGTTTTTTTATTATTGTAAATTTTCCTTGACTGAGGGCTGGATGTAAAAAAAAAAATAATAAAAGTTATCATTTGTGTTTATTTTTTGTCCCTCAATAAAAAGTTTCAAACGTTTCAAAAATATCAGATTAGTCCGTGAATATAAACAACACACACACACACACCACACAAAACACAACGAAGCGCGCGCGTGCGCGCACAACATCAACACACACGCATACACACACACTATAATCATAAGTTAGCATGTCTTCCTTTTTCTTTTTCTTTTTTGGGGGTTTTCATTTTGTTTAATTTTAATGTTTTTCATCGGTTCCCAGAGGCACACAATGGCCTACTCTTCTAAAAAGCAGAACAGGTTTTATCGTGTGCACAAGATATGTTATTGGCAGTTATCTTTGAGTTTTTAAGAATGGGCGTCTATAACCTGGTGGAAGGTTGCCTAGATTGTTTTCCAAAGAATTTGTGATACTTCCACAAAATAATTATAGCTACTGGTTTCGCTGCAGTCTCAACTGTTTTCTGTCCATTTGTTGTTGTTGTTGTATGTTGTTGTTGCTGCTGCTGCTCTTGCTGTTGCTGCTGCTGCTGCTGCTGTTGCAGACAACCACCTTGACAAGGCAACGGTTGCTTCAAGGGACATAATAACGGACCCTGCGACAGCTTTGGACAATACGGTCCCCTCACAATTCCTTCCCTTGCTTCAAGACCCGACAACTTGCCTTTTGGCAACGTTCAAGTCTCGGAAGACTCTGGAGTTGGCTCTAGGTTCTTCATTCTGGTACAGCGTCGGGTGTGGCTGGCCAGTCCCACACGGGAATGACAGACAGTGCCTATGGCAGTGGGCACAGAGGAAGAAGTCTGTCACTGGCCTGTCTGCCTGGTCTGCAGCCTTTCTTCTCATTCTCTTTGCCTGTCTTGAAGCCCACGCTTCAAGACCAACATGTTGATGAATCCGAAAACTGTTTGAGATTCAAGTTTGCATGGAGGTGCCAACCATCCCCCCCCCCCTCCACAACACACACAACACACACACACACACACACACACACATACACGCCTCTTCCCCCCCCCCCCCCCCCCCCCCCCCATTTTAAAAATTTTTTTTATGTTTTTTTAGTGATTTTATGTGAGCCAGGACTGTCAATTCGAACAGGTGGCCCAGTTCTGGGGCATGAGGCAGGTTCAGTTACATGTATAACGTCAGGCTAGTGAGGCTTTTTAGGCTACGTATTCTCTTGTGGGTCTTCTCTTCTCTGAGTTCCTTTACCGGGTGGATGTGCGTAGAACCTGACGTTCTCCTGTGCTTGTAACTCTGCAGGAGCAGACACATTCCGACTTCAGAGCAGTTCATTTCATTGTACAGGTTGCATGCTGGGTATATTCGTGTTCCTTAGAACGCTGATATGCATTACAACAGGATCTTTAGTGTGTATATTTGATTTGATCTTCTGCATGTGTATATACACGAAGATAATTTATTTATTAATTTTATTTATACCACTTTAAGTCACGAGATTTCTCTGCGCGAAATTCGGGCTGCTCTCCCCGGGGAGAGCGCGTCGCCACAAGAGCAGCGCCACCCTTTTTTGTCTTCAACTGCATTTGTTTCCCTATCAGAGTGGCTTTTTTCTAAGAATTTTGCCAGGGAAAACTCTCTTGTTGCCGTGGGTTCTTTTACGTGCAGTGCACTGAATAATTTTGTGTACCCCGGTTTATCGTGTCATCCGAAAGACTAGCGCCCAGACCACTACTCATGGTCTAATGGATGGGGGGAAAGTTTGGGGCCCAAACGGGCTTCGAACCACCGCACATTTCCGACCTGGACTTTTCGCTTTCTAGACAGGCGATCCGAGAATTAAGGAACTGGCAGGTCTGCACTTGAAGTTTACCTGAGAAATCGTAAAAATCCTCCCCTTTGTTTTAATTCAGCAGATGCCACAGCCGAAAATCGAACCCAAGACTTCATGGACCCAGGGTAATAAATTCAAGCGGTCTTAACCACTCGGCTATAGCGTCCGTTACTCCCATGTAGACAATGTCTCTATGGTTTGGAAACGAAACACATCAGCAAGAAGGCATATGTGAGGCTCCACCAAATAATCAGTCACATTGCACCCAGGGTCAGTTTTAATTTGTTAACCTGTTGTTATCTGCAAGAAAAAGGCAATTCAATACAGAAAACAGATTGAAAATCGGACCATTCTAAGAAGAGTTATCAAAAATTGCAATGATACCCTGCAGAAAGTGACAAAAAGAGAAAGTGACAAGTTTTGCATTGTGATAGGTGGTCAGAATGAGGACCTACGTGATTTTTTAAATGTGTTTTAAAAGCAAAAGGAAACACAATTATGCCTTGATATTTCAGTACAAGGTGGAAGAATGGCTGTAGTTTTATCAAAATCTCAAAATCGGTAACTTGGTCCCCACAAACCTAAATTGGCTCCTAGCGGAAAAGTGGGTTAGATGCAAAGCGACTAATTTCGTGGTGTAAATATAATCTTCATAAATGAGTTAGCCAGAGTGTCTAGATCTGACACAAAAAGCCTTGAATATTTTGCTCCAACACGAAAATGTACGGACCTACACTATAGCCGAGTGGTTAAGACCCTTCGACTTCAATCCAACGAGTCTTTGAAGTCGTGGGTTCGAATCTGAGCGGCGTCTGGTGAAATCAAAGGCGAGAGATTCTTAAGATCTCCCAGGTCAACTAGGTTTCATATGGTTTCTTCAATATTCACACAACACAAGCAAACATCAATACAGCGGCAGGGGCAAGGCATCAAGCTACTGCTTATTTTAAAGCCCCCCACCCCACGAGGAGTTAACACATGATGCTTATGCAGACAATAGTCCTTCGGAGGAGACTATAAACCGAGGCCCCGTGTGCGAACGCACGCATAACATCTTGCGCACACGTTAAATCCTGTTCCACTTTTCGTAAGAGTAGGCCATTGTGTGCCGGTGGAAACAATGACAGAATTTACAATACTGCATACACACTGGGACTGGATGTAAAAAAGCACTTAAGTGCTTATTCCATTATCCTCAATATAAAAGAATACATTTATAAAAAGGTCAACTTCAAGTGCAGACCTACCAGTGCCTTAATTCCCTTCGTGTATAATAACACACGCAAAAGATCAAATATGCACACGTTGAAGATCCTGTACTTTTTGTCAGCGTTCAGTAAGGAAGGCAGGGAAACAGAAACATACTCAGCATGCATTCCCGAAGTCGGAATATGGCTACCTTCATGGTGGGTTAAAAACCAGTCACATAATAATAATAATATACGCAAAATCTTACCCTTGAGGAACCTCGAAGTTCCAGCCGAGGAGCGACAAAACAAAAAACAAAACAAAACTGAACCCACTCTACTATCTATATTGCAGTATACTTTCTCCTTGTTTTTGTGTGTGTGTCGTTCTACGACTAGAGCACTGAGGTTGTCCAATGGTGAGGTTTGCCTATGCCACAGTTGTTTTGGGGGTTGGAGGTTGTTTTTGTTTTTGGGTTTTGTTTTTGGATTTTTTTGTTTGTTGGTTGGTTGGTTTATTGTTGTTTTTTGGTGTGGGTTTTTTGTTTGTTTGGGGTTTTGTTTGTTTTGGGGTTGTTGGGGTGTTTTTTTTTTTGGGGGGGGTTGCCCACCATGAAGGTAGCCGCATTCCGACTTGGGGGCAACTGCAGTGGTTGAACTAAAAGTCCCACACCCATTCTTTTTACTGGCTGTTGACCTACCCTCTATGCAGGAGCGCTTGACTCTGACGATTGTCAATCAGCTGTGTCCCGATTGGGATTGCCTTCATTGTTTTGGGAGCACTTTTCTCACCCTACACACATTCTTTCCTTCTCCTCCCCTCCCTTCCCCCCTCCCCCCCCCCCCCCCCCCCCCCCCCCCCCCCCACCTCCATTCCTCCTCCTCCCCCCTACTCCCCCTCCCCCCCCCCCCCTCACCCACCTCCACTCTCCACCCCCCCTCTCCCATTACATTCCACCCCCACCCCTGTCCTTAGTGAATTTTATTTGTTCTTTCTCACTTTCTTACTTTTTCTCTTTCTTTCTTTCTTTCTCTTTCCTCTCAGGCCATTTTATTTTCTGTACTTTTCCATTGTTCTTGGAGGAGGAGGAGGAGGAGGAGGAGAAAGAGGAGGAGGAATTGGGAGATGGGGAGATCAAGAAAGTAGAGGAAAATTCTCATTCTCTTTACAATCCTATCATCACTCTAGAAGATATTAAAGACTGCACTCTAAGTTTTGCCTGCAGGAAAACATCAGTGGGCCTGGATGGTACTTCATACCAAATGCTCCAACTCTTACCACCAAATTTATTCCTTTTTTTTTTTACATTGCTTTTTTTTTCAAAAACGTTGGGAAGACGGTAGAATACCACAAGTCTGGAAACACTCCATAGTTGTTCCATTACACAAACAAAGAAAACCCTGAACAGACAAAAGTTATTATCATCCAATTGCCCTACCATCGCATATATGAAACTCACGAGAAAATGGTTATTTTACAAAGACTTGTTCATCACTGTAAAAAAAATAATTGTGAGGCTGAGGACCGGACACTGCAGACTCAGACATCACATGCTGACCAAGTTCCACAGTGGTGATTCTGAGGCGTGCCCCTGTGGCACTTCTCCCATGACAGTGGAACACTTCCTCCAGACCTGTCCAACACACCAAAACCTGAGGGCCGATATCTGGCTCACTGACCTGCCGATGAGGGACAAACTTTTGGAGGGCCTTCAGCGCACGGCAGCATTTGTCAGGGCCTCAGGAGTTGCTGTCTGAGCGTTCGACGACGACGACGACGTCGAAGAAGAAGAAGAAGAAGAAGAAGAAGAAGAAGAAGAAGAAGAAGAAGAACTTAGTAATACTCTATGTCCTCAATCCCCAAAACAAGTACACAGTGTATTTTTTCATACTTTAAAAATAAATTGTGAAAACCAGCAAACTTTTTTTTCTGACTGGCACTCTAAACAAGATACTACATCCCCCACAAGGTAACACAGGAGTGTAACCTGTGTTCCAGTGTGCCCTAACACTGCCCATGGACGCCTCTCAAATCGTCTTTGGTGTAGAACCTCTCCAATGAATCATATAAATTAAATGACTCATATGTCCCTGAAATCAGAATGCGGCTACCCACAGGATGGGTTTAAAAAAAATAAAAAAGGCACGGTCGTTAACGTTAAAATCTCCACCATTGGTGAACCTCAGAGCTCTAGCCGAGGTACGAACATTTTTAAAAAATAAAATAAAATAAAACCTCTGCCCGGGGCCTGTCAGTATAAACAGCATCCCCACCTTCTGGAAATCCTGTGCAAGGAATTCCCTCTTTTCCATCCCTCTCTTTGTTTTCTGCCTCGTTCCTTTTCTTCTTCTCACCCCCTTCTTGTCTATTTTCTGCCTTCCTTCTTGGTCCATTCTTCTGCCTTTTTTTTTTTTACCTAGAAAGACTTAAAAGATTTTCTCTCTCTTGCCCAAGTCGGATGTGCTGGGCCTGACTTGTCAGGCGCTTAACGTCAGCGCAACGCATTTTCGCTGGTATGACCGATTACAATAGTTGCTGTCTGAGCGTTCGACGACGACGACGACGACGAAGAAGAAGAAGAAGAAGAAGAAGACGACGACGACGACGACGAAGAAGAAGAAGAAGAAGAAGGAGGAGGAGGAGGAGGAGGAGGAGGAGGTGGAGTAGGAGGAGGAGGAGAAATCAAACCTCGGCAGATTGTGTTTCTAAAGTCATGGAATTTGACTAAAGAGGGAGTGCTGGGTGCAATGAGGGTTTGGGCAAGTGGGCGATTGTTAAGGGTGTGGTGGTGGTAGGGAGAAGGGCAGGTGGGGGGAGAGGGGGGGAGGGGGAGGGGGGAGGCAATGTCTATCCTTGTACCACCCTCACGCTTGTTTACAAAGTCATTCAATTTCTTCGGCAGCTCTTTCAACCAGATTTCTTTTTTTTTTTAAAGTCTGTACCAAAATGGGGTGACATGCAGAAGCAGCGGGGTTTGGGGGTTTTGGGGGTTTTTTTTGTTTTTTGTTTGGGTTTTTGTTGTGGTTTTTGGGGGGGGTTTTGGGTGTGTGTGTGTGTGTGTGTGTGTGTGTGTTTTGGGTGGGTTTTTTTTGTTTGGTTGGTTGTTTTTTTTTAGGGGGAGGGGTGGAAGCGGTAGGCCTACATGCTCAAGACTTGTCTGGCGAAAGGGTGCAAATCCGGTAAAGCCAATTTCGATCCCGTTGACATTGTGAGGGTGGTGCTTTTTTTGTTTGTTTGTTTTGGGGTTAGGGTTTTTTTATTTATTTTTTTTATATATTTTTGGCTGTGTAACAGATTCAGCGGCTAGAATACCCAGGGTTCGTTTTCTTTCTAGGAAAGAATAAGGGTGAGATGTTTGGAAAAGCTCAATTATTTCAGAAAAGAAAAAGAAAAAGTTGACTCTTTTTTTCATTTTTGAATCTACCGTATTGCTGAGCATGCTCGCGTAAGCGCTCACACACACACACACACACAAACCCACCCACATACGCACCCCCCCCCCCCCCCCAATCCACCCACCACCTCCATCACCCCCTCTCCCCCACACACACACATACCCACCCACATACGCACGCTCCCCTCCCCCCCCCCCCCCTACACACGCACGCACGCACGTACGCCCCACGCCCCCAACACACACACACACACACACACACACACACACACACTCTGAAAGAAACATCAGTGCCGACTCCACTCTCTCCAAAAGTCCTTCGTTGAGACTATGAACCGAGGCCCCGTGTGCGAACGCACGCAGAACATCTTGCGCACACGTTAAAATCCTGTTCCGCTTTTCGTAAGAGTAGGCCATTGTGTGCCAGTGGGAACAGATGACAACTTACAAAACCGCATACACACGGGGACTGGATGTCAAAAAGCAATAAGTGCTTATTCCATTATCATCATCATCATCACTCATCCCTTGGTCGGGACGACCGTTGGGGTACCCGCACGGACGCTGCAAGTGGACCGCCAAATGGTTCTGTCCTGGGCTGCTTTCAGGAGGTTTGGTACAGTGAGGCCGGTCCACTCCTTGATGTTGGATATCCAGCTTTTGCGTGGTCGTCCCTGCCTCCTTGCTCCTTCCACCATTCCCTGCAGGACTGTCTTTGACAGGCTGTTATGCCTTGTTGTGTGGCCAAACCATTTCAGTTTCCTCCGTTTGACTGTATCTAGCAATGGTTCTTGTTTGCCAGCCAGTGCCTCGATCTGCTGCCAGACGTAGTCATTGGTTTTACGGTCTCTGTAGGTGATGTTCAGGATCCGCCTGAGGCATTTCATCTCAAAGGCTTGAATGCGACGTTCTAAATCGGCAGTAAGTGTCCATGCTTCACAGCTGTACAAGGCAATGGATGTGACGAGTGCCTTGTAGAGTCTGACCTTAGTGTGGGTTCTGATGTTGTGGTTTCTCCACACTTTCGCCAGCTTAGTCATGGAGGAGAGTGCCACAGCAAGTCTGATCTTCACCTCTTGTGTGCTCGTACCTTCTTTGGTGATGACTGCTCCAAGGTACTTGAAAGTTTCCACCTCCTCTAGTGTCTCGCCACTCATCTTGATGCTGGTGGGAGTGGTTGGTGTGGTACTGTTCACTAGGATCTTGCTCTTTTCCGTGCTGATCTCCATACCGTGGGCATTGGCTGATGTTTCCAGTCTGGTGGTGAGATCCTGGAGTTCTTCTTCACTGCGGCCCATGAGATCAATATCCATTATCCTCGATATAAAATAATAACATAGATAAATAAATAAATAAATAAATAAATAAATAAAACACAAAGTGATGTTGGCAATGAAGGATGTTTGGTGGTCTGCCTCTTTTTCCTTCTGACCTCAACCTTACCTTGGAGAACTGTCATCATCAGACTGAATTGTCTGTGTGTTTCTGTTTGCATGACCAACATTGTATCTCAGCCTGCGCTTTATCAGTTTCAGCCAACATTTGTCTTTGCACTGAGAGTTCATCAAGAATGCTTTCATTTGTTCTTCTGTCTGACCATTTAACTCTTAGAAGTCGCTTGTGGAACCCCATTTTTGTGGGTTTGTGTGTGTGATAATTTTTTTGTAAGCTATCTTGGATGTTTATAACAATCTACAATTTTTTTTTTGGTCTTGTGAGAAAATTGATGGGTTCAATGTCCCTGTCGTGGAAATTCCCCTTTTGGGGTGTTTAAAAGGGTTTTTTTTGACTGGACTTGACTTGACTTGACTTGACATTGCTGCCTGTTTATTAGTTTTGCCTTTTTTCCAAATTGTTGGCGTCCATGTTTCTGACCCCTACAGCAAAAAAAGGGCCCGGTGAGTGTTTTGACCCTTGTTTTGTCGAAAAGGGTTTTGGGATGCCCTGTCTTCCCCAAAAGTTCCCAGAGATAATAGGGAAAGGGGAAGAAACGTGACCCAGAGGGGGCCAGAGAGGAGAGGGGGGGGGGGAGAGAAGAGAGAGAGAGAGAGGGGAGAGGGGGGGGGGGGGAGAGAGAGAATGACAATGATAATGAAAAATTTTTTATTTCGAAGAATAAGCAAACCAGTGTTTTTTTTTCATTCGTCCCGTCCTGAGGGATACAGAGACAGGACAGAGGGACAGAAAGAAAAGACAGAGAGACCAAAGAAAAAGACAACAAGAAGGCGGGAACAGAGAGAGAGAGGGGGGGGGGGGGGGGGGGGGAGAGAAGAGCAGAAAGACAGAGACACAGAGACAGTGACAGAAAAACAGAGACACAGACAGAGAAACCCGGGCACCAAAAAGAAGACGAAAGACGTGACGACAGAGAAGAGACAGAGAGACAGTGAAGCAGAGACACAGAGACTGGGCAGAGACAGGACAGACAGAGACAGAGGGACATTTGGGCGACATGAGCAGTGACAGCAGGACAAGAGAGAGAGACAGACGCACGATACAGACACAGAGACAAGAAGAGAGCAGAAGACACAGATACGACAAGGACACGAGGAAGAGAAAAAAGAAGGCTTTTATGTGGAATTCCCCTACAAGGGGTGGTTTTCCCTGGCCGGAGCACTGACTGACGTTCACCCCTTTCCAGTGAGGCTTTGCCTTTCCCCTCCTGCCGGCTGCGCTGTGTATAAGCACTGTGGAAAGTAGGGGAAACCCCATGGAAGTCGTTTGCCACCCTTTTCTTTTTCTTCTTCTTCTTCCAATGCTCAGACCACTCCACTCCTGTTGTTTATAGCCCCGCCGACCACAGAGGCCATATCAGGGCTGTCACCTCGCCAACTTTTAAATCTTGGATTAAAACTGTGTGCCAGCAATATACAGATTAAAACAAGGGTATATAAAACCAACTGTACTGTCGTTCCTTGTAGCAACGCCCTGGTCAACCATAAGGGTCAACTCAGGACGGTCACTACAAACCATATCAACCACACATAAAATGAGATAAAACCAAAACCAGATTCCTTAAAACAGCCTTGTTCTTAGTGACCAACTGTAACACTTTCACTCATATTAAACGGAAAATGCCGGACTCTCTCTCTCTGAAAGTTAAAAAAGGTGTCCGGTGGAACGTCACGACAAAAGGATCTTCAGGGAGTCTGCAGTAAAATGCTTGTTGTGCCTAACATCCTGGACATCTCGACACTCCAGAAGCAGATGCTTGATGGTCACCCGCACATCACAAGTCACACACCATGGGGTTCCCTCTCCTTTAAGCAAATGAACGTGGGTGATATGAGAATGACCCGTGTGTAGTGATATGAGAATGACTCGTGTGCAGCCTGGTGAGCACTGTTGCCTCCCTTCGGTTTCTGACACACAGAGGGAGAACTTCTTTCAGGTTAGGGCGAATCTGGAAAAATGTGTTGTCCGTCTGAGCGTTCCATTCCTCTTGCCAGAGGGAGTGGGCGTATTGTTCGCTTTTAGGTTTCAAATCCGTGTATGGCACAGTAGACCTGGAAATGTCCTTTTCCGTGGCGCCCTGTCGAGTCTGTCAACCGTTTTGTTGCCCCGAATGCCCCCGTGCCCCAGGATCCATATCAAAACAATATCACAGCTTATCCAATGAACCGTCTGCAAATAAAACTTTGACATTAATGGCCTTTCGCTTTGCTACAAACATAAGGGGGACGAGATAGCTCAGTGGTCAGAGCACTCGCTTTCCCCCTGCTAAGTTTAAGCAGCATCGAGCGTGGTTACCACTTGGACGGGTGACCGTTTGCGCGCCTTGGCTTCAGTACAGTCCCCCAGTTCACGCAGCTGTAAATGGGGTACCTGCCTCTTTAGGGTAAGGGACGGTAAAGCAGCCAGGGAGAGGAGATGGGCGCTGCCCTCAATATGCTGGCCCCTTGAGAAGTGAGGTCTCTGACACCTAGCTCCCCTACGACCGCATAGGTTATGAGACACCTTTACCTTTACTTACAAACATAGGGTAATAATACTAGTCAGCCTGATTACAGACTTGTGGCTTTATGTAGCCATTTTCTACAGCGTGTGTGTGTTGCGCGCGTGTGCGTGTGTGTGTGTGTGCGAGCGTGTGTGTGTGCACGCGCGCCTTTGTGCATGCGTGAGTTCGTGCGTGCGTGTGTGCTTGTGTGTGTGTGTTTTTATGTCTGTGTGCGTGCATGCGTGTGTATGTGTGTCCGCATGTGCGTGGTGTGTGTATGTGTGTGTTTCATAACACCCATCTTCAATATATATATATTTTTTAATGTAGGTATATTCACACTTAAAATGATGTATATGTGTGTGTGCGTGCGCGCGCGCGCTCGCATATGTGTGTGTGTGTGTGTGTGTGTGTGTGTGTGTGTTTTCAGGCACCCTTTGAAATACTACAATGAGCATGAACTACTCTCAATCTCTTTCCCGATCCTCTCCTCATGCCTGTAGTGTTTTTCTTACATTTCCTTGCAGAGTAAAAGGGGTGAGGTATTTTGCTGACAGACAGAGAACCAATTCAAAATCAAAGGCGCAAGATAGGTGTACGTGATAATGACGATGATGATAAAGGTAATATTAATCATAACAATAATAAGAAGAATAAGAATTATGTGGGCTTTTTTTCTTAGAGTGCTAAAATCTTGTAAAGCAAACAAATTAAAGCGCTTGCATTCGAATCATTCACGCACACACAAGCGACCATTCACAAAAGATTTAACAGATTTTAAATCTAGACTATCTCTCTCTCTCTCTCTCTCTCTCTCTCTCTCTCTTCTCTCTCTCTCTCTTCACACACACACACACACACACACACACACACACACACACACACACACACACACACGAGTTAACATTAGTGCCGACTCCACTCCCCACCAAAAGTCCTTCCGATGAGACAATAAAACGAAGTCCCGTGTGCGAACGCACGCAGAACATCTTGCGCACACGTTAAAACCTGTTCCGCTTTTCGGAAGGGTAGGCCATTGTGTGCCGGTGGGAACGGATGAC
This sequence comes from Rapana venosa, assembly GCA_028751875.1. Lineage (NCBI taxonomy): Eukaryota > Metazoa > Mollusca > Gastropoda > Neogastropoda > Muricidae > Rapana > Rapana venosa. Next base: position 10,787,441 of record CM054143.1, on the reverse strand, counting down.
AACATTTACAAAACTGCATACACACGGGGGCTGGATGTAAAAAAGCACACGAGTGATTCTATTCCATTATCCTCAAAATAAAAAATGAAAATAAAAGATGAAAATGAAAATAAAAATAAACACACGCACGCACGCACACACACACACACACACACACACACACACACACACAACACACACACACCATAATCAAATAAGCATAGACGAAACTCAGCGCCAGTGAACGTGAACGTGAAGAAAAGTGCTTATCTTACTTGGAGTACAGGAATAATGTAACACTGTGACATTAAATTTAGCATTATTATCTATGTGTAAATCATAATGTACTACTGCCAGGGATCCGGAATCCAGCCACCACCAAGGCACCCATTTTAGGGGGATTTTTATCCTGAAGTTAACATCAGTGCCGACTCCACTCCCCTCCCCTCTACAGTATTTCAGATCAGACTAATAAACTTGAGGCCCCCTGTGCCAACGCATGCAGAACAACTCGCTTACACTTTTTTTAATTCTTTTTTTTTTTTTGCTAAAGTTTCGTCTTACGGAAAAGTTAGGTCATATCGTGCTCGTAAGGAGTGCCTGACAATTTTTTTAAAATAAATAAAAAAAATAATCAGCGTATGCACACAGGCGTCCTGTTCAGACACTATCCCCGAAGTCGGAATGCGGCTACCTAATTACCGGGTAAGGATGGGCGCCTACGCAAAATCTCACCATTGGTAAACAAACTCCAGAGCTCTCACACCGACAGGCCCCCAGATACCCCCCACAGGGGGAGACGTGACTTGTCCTCAAGCCTTCCTGTCCTACACTCGGCATTAAGTAAGACGGGGACGGGATAGCCTAGGGGTTAGAACATTGCGCTCGCAATCTGACGACCCGGGTGCGATTCCGCCCGTTCAAGGGGTTAGTTTCCTCTGGAGTTAACATCAGTGCCGACTCCACTCTTCCCCTCAAAAAGTCCTTCGGATGAGACTTTAAACCGAGGCCCCGTGTTGCGAACGCACGCAGAACATCTTGCGCACACGTGAAATCCTGTTCCGCTTTTCGTAAGAGTAGGCCATTGTGTGCCGGTGGGAGCAGATGACAAAATTTACAAAAACCACATACACACGGGGACTAGATGTAAAAAAAAAAAAAAGCACGCAAGTGCTTATTCCATTATCCTCGATATAAAGGAATAAATAAAATAAATAAATTTTTAAAAAAAATCAAAGTTTGACTAAGGTAAAGGGGTAATGGTGTCCCATAACCTATGTGGTCGTAGGGGAACGAGGCGTCAGAGACCTCAGCTTCTCTAGGGGCCAGCACACTGAGGACGGCGCCCATGGCTTCCTCGCTGCTTTACCTTCTCTGACCTTAAACAGGGCAGGTACCCATTTACAGCTGAGTGAACTAGGGGGACTGTACTGAAGCTAAGGCGCGCAAACGGTCCCCCATCCAAGTGGTAACCACGCTCGACGCTGCTTTAACCTTAGCTTGGGAAAGCGAGTGCTCTGACCACTGAGCTAATCCGTCCCCGGGTTTGACTGTGGCCTATGATATAAATATTTTGACTGTGGCCTATGATATAAATATTTTCACTGTGGCCTATGATATAAATATTTTGACTGTGGCCTATGATATAAATATTTTCACTGTGGCCTATGATATAAATATTTTGACTGTGGCCTATTGTGGCCTATGATATAAATATTTTGACTGTGGCCTATGATATAAATATTTTCGGGTCTTCTTTTTCTTTGTCAAACGCTCAGACAGCAACTCCTGAGGCCCTGACAAAGGCTGTCTTGCGCTGAAGGCCCTCCAGGGGTCCGAAGAGTGTCTCGGGTCTATTGCTTTCATGCATGTGCTTAAAATTGTATAACTCCCCACCAACTGGGCACCCATCTTTCTGAGAAAAAGGAGTTGGGATCACGCACTCACGCACGAACACACTCACGCAAGTACACACGCACCAATCTTTTTTTTAAAAATTATTTATCAGGGTCCTGTTTGCAAACGCACCTATACTATCTTGTGCTAACCCCCTCCCCCCCCCAAAAAAAAATATATATATAAAAATAAACAAACAAAAAACCCTATCAATTTTTCATAGCGGAGAGGACCAGTTGTTGTCATCGTGTGTCATGGGTGACGCCAGCATACCCAGCATGCAAACTGCTGTCTGGAGAGGGATGGGCTCCGCCAGGTTCAACTAGCATCTCATTGTTTTGTATTGTATTGTATTGCACTGCATTGTAATGTAATGTTTTATAATGTATTGTCTTGTACTGTATTGTATTGTTCTGCACTGCATTGTACTGCATTGTATTGTATTGTATGTTATCATGTACCCCTTTAAGTCACAGCAGATTTCTCTGCGTGAAATCCAGGCTGCTCTCCCCGGAGAGAGAGTGAATGCATCGCCACAAGAACAGCGCCACCTTTTTTTTTTCTTTTCCTGTCTGCGTGTGTATTTGTTTCCTCTATCAGAGCGTTGTTGTTGGGTTTTTTCTCTCAAGAACTTTGCAAGGGGCAACTTTCTTGTTCTTGAGGGTTCTTTTACAAGATATAAGATAAAGGTGTCCCATAATCTATAAGGTCGTAGGAGAGAGAGAGACGTCAGAGACCTCACTTCTCTAGGGGCCAGCATATTGAGGGAGGCGCCCATCATCTCTCCCTCGCTGCTTTAACTTCCCTGACCCTAAAGAGGGCAGGTAGTCATTTACAGCTTGGTGAACTGGGGAACTGTACTAAATCCAAGGCACGCAAACACTCACCCATCTAAGTTGTAACCACGCTCGATGCTGCTTAACCTTAGCTGGGGGGAAAGCGAGTGCTCTGACCACTGAGCTATCCCGTCTCCTTTACACACAAGATACAGTGCTGTATACATTCCATGTGTTATTTTACATTACGTGCGCTGAATGAGTATTACATACGAGACTTCGATTTACCGTCTCATCCAAAAAAGACTAGCACCTAGACCACCACTCAAGGTCTAATGGATGGGGGGAGAAGTTCGGGTTCAAATGGGAATCAAACTCAAACTTCTCGCTTTCAGGGCAGGTGCATTACCTCTCGACCACCGATTCACTGAGAACAGGACCGTATTAGTTCTTTTTTTTTTTTTTTAGTCTTTTTTTCCGAGGATAATGGAATACAAGCACGCAAGTGCCTTTTTTCCCATCCAGTCCCCGTGTGTATGCAGTTTTGTAAATGTTGTCATCCGTTCCCACCGGCACACAATGGCCTACTCTTCCAAAAAGCGGAACGGGTTTTCACGTGTGCGCAAGATGTTCTGCGTGCGTTCGCGCAGGGGACTTCGGTTTATAGTCTCATCCCGTGGAGTGGTTAGAGCCTTACACTCGCAATCTAACGGCCTGAGTTCCAACCCCCACTGGAACGTTATTTCATGGAGAGTTTTCCCCCTGGAGTTAACATCAGTACTGACTCCACTCCCCCACTCCGAAAGTCCTTCCGATGAGACACTGAAAGAACCGAGGCCCCGTGTGCCAACGCCCCACACAGAACATCTTGTCTTGCCTTTGGGAAGAGCAGGCCATCCGTGCCATTAAGAACAGATGACAATATATATTGATATATATGGGGCCTATATAAAAACTGTGCCACTAAGAGTAAAGTACAAGATCAGTACCCTCTGTTGCAAATGCCTACACAAAACAGCACCCTCCTATCTATGTGAATGTCTTCACCTGTACACTCCTCGTTCCCTCCGCTCTGCTGCAGATACCCTGTGCTTACGAATACCTAGATTCAATCAATGCACTGTCGGCCGTCGCTCTTTCTCTATTTCTGGTCCATCAATCTGGAATGACCTCCCTATCGCCCTTCGTGTACTTACGACAGCTTTAAATCCAGCCTCAAAACATACCTATTTCAAACCTAAGATTTTCCCCTCCTGTTTCATCTCATACCTGTTCCTGCCTTTAACAGCCAAGGCTCCATCACCCTGCTGAATTATACAACCTGTGTGTGTGTGTGTGTGTGTGTGTGTGTGTGTGTGTGTGTGTGTGTGTGTGTGCATTTGAATTTGTTAAAATATTATTAATCATTATTGTTAGTTGCATGTGTAGGAGCGGGTTGAACGCAAGCACTCTGATTTGTTTTTGCAAGATATAGTGCTATATAAATTCCTATTATTATTATCATCATTATTATTATTATTATTATTATTAAACCGCATGTTCACTGGTGTCATGTTTAGATACCATTCCCCGAAGTGTGAATGTGGTTGCCTAAAATAGTGAGCAAAAATGCTGGCATACGCCAAACAAAAAAAAAGAAAGAAATCTCACCTGTTCTAGGAACGAAAAAAAAACACAGAAAAAATGAGTGGAGGGAGAAAAGAAGAAAAAAAAAAAGGCCTCGCAGCAGGAACAGAGGCGGAGTTACCTGCCCTTCAAGAGTAGATCCAAATTTTTGCTGGTGTGGGCAAAATCGGTAAAAACAACCTCTACTTTCCCCTCTCCCCCCCTCTCCCCACCCCTCCCTTCCAAACAAAAGCCATGGGCGAACGCATACTTAACAACAACCACAAAAAATCTTTAATAAAGCAAAGCAAAAAAAAAAAAAAAAGAAGACAGAAGAATATTAATAAACAACATTAACAAAAACTGCCAACCAACCATCAATACCGCCCCAACTACCACTACCACCAATAACAACAACAGTTTTAAACCTTGTTGACAACACACACACACACACACACACACACACACACACACACACACAATCTTGAAAATAACACACACACACATTGAAAAATAGCCCCCCCCCCCTCCCACACACACACACACATTGAAAAATAACACAACACACACAACACACACACACACAACTAAAACACACACATACACACACACAACTTGAAAAACACGCCACACACCACCACCACACACAACTTGAAAACACCCCCCCCCACCCCCCCCCCACCCCCCCCCCACACACTAACCCCCCACCCCCACCACCAAACCCACCCCCCCCCCCCCCCCCCCCCCCCCCCCCCCCCCCCCCCCCCCCCCCCCCACCCCCCACACCACACCACAACTTGAAAAATAGCCACGCCTACTACGCTGAAGGGCAGCACACGCGCTAGGCCTAACACGGCACATAAAAAATGCAAATTATATAAATAAAAAAACCCAGCAGCTTGGTCTGTTGCCCTGTTCCGATCTTGACTTGAGGCAAGAGCGGTTGAATCCACGAGACCAGGCTAGCTAGCCCACAGTAGACCTTACACCTGACCCTCTTGCCATTGTAGAGGGAGAAAGAGAGAGCGAGGGAGAGAGAGAGAGCGAGCGAGCACAAGGCCGTCTCTTTTAGCAGTTTTGCAGGTAGGCCTATGTTGTTGAGTTCATGTACACGCTTTGATGGTGTTGATAGTGCACTGCTATTAGGGTTATTATGTGTGTGTGTGTGTCGTTTTGTGTATGAGCCTACTAATGGACACCTTGTGTGTGTGTGTGTGTGTGTGTTGTGTGTGTGTGTGTGTGTGGAGAGAGAGAAATTTGGAGGTTTGTTTTTCATTTCTTTTCTGTATTTTCTTGTGGTTGGTAATCGTGTTGCAAGCCGGTGTTTTCGTATGGTACTTGCTTTGGTTTAAAACCAAAAAAACTGTATTTTAGAAAATCATCCATATTTAGTTTTTGCATGGTAGTTACGTAAATTGCTTGTTTTTGTTGTTTAAAATGAAACAGCAAAGATATTTTATGTGGGGGGAAAAAACACAACAAAAACTAACCAGTTATCTGAGAAACTAAATATTGACACAAAAATGAAAGTGAACAAACGTGATACTGGTTTTTTTTTAATAAATCAGGATTTAAACAACGTTTATTGACTTAGGGGACGGGATAGCTCAGTGGTCGGAGCACTCGCTTTCCCCCAGCCAAGTTAAGCAGCGTCGAGCGTGGTTACCAGTTGGATGGGTGACCGTTTGCGCGCCTTGGCTTCAGTACCGTTCCCCCAGTTCACCCAGCTGTAAATGGGTACCTGCCCTCTTTATGGTCAGGGAAGGTAAAGCAGCGAGGGAGAGGAGATGGGCGCCGTCCTCAATATGCTGGCCCTAGAGAAGTGAGGTCTCTGACGCCTCGCTCCCCTACGACCTTATAGGTTATGGGACACCTTTACCTTTACCTTTTTTTTTTTTTATTGACTTAAAGAATGAATGTGCAAAGAAAGGGTTCTCTCTCTCTCTCTCTCTCTCTCTCTCTCTCTCTCTCTCTCTCTCTCTCTCTCTCTTATCATTTTTCATCATGTTTTTCTTGTTGTTGTGTTTTTCATTTTGTTTGTTACTTTTGATGCTCAACTTTCCGTTAGTTATGATGGTATCTTGGAGTTATCCAGTGACGTATTCAAAAAGATAATCACAGAAAAAAAAGGCATGATCATTATTTCTGGCATGCTGTTGTTTCCACAAGCTTTTAAGTAACACTGCAATTTTTCTCGTGGAAATAATACAAACAAGACTGCCATACACACACACACACACACACACACACACACACACACACATCCACCACTGCCACCACCACCACCGTTATATTTTGTGAGAAGGTCGGCAATTCACAGCCGAAAGTGTGGATGATGCGAATATTTATGTATTTATTTATTTATTCTTTTATATCAAGGATAATGGAATAAGCACTCATGTGCTTTTTTACATCAAGCAATTTGTGAGTAATCCTCGACCTGCAAAGACGAGCTAGACCCGCTGGGACAGTAGGATACCCCTAAGAACAACAGATGAGATCGCTAGATTAGCTAGCCTAGGTTAACTTTCGTCAAGTTATTGATGTGAGCAAAGTGCACACGTCTGTATTAAATAACGTTTTTTTGAAATTTAAAGTGTTATTTTGGAAAATGTCTTCATCAACGAAAACTTTCAACCACAACAACCTATACTCTCCATCAAAGGAGAAAAAATATCCTCCGAAGCCAGAATACAGCTACCTATATCATGGCAAGATATTTGAAACAGCCACACACCCAAACAAATTCTCATCTAGTATCAAGTATGGTCTCACAGTGATTCCCAGGTAGATAGATGATAAAAATGAAGAAGAGAGGTTCTGAGAAACCCTGTAGACTGTTGATTACGCCAGAGAACGCCCAACACACCACGAAATAGCAAGTTTGTTAGTAAGAACATTCAAAACCAGCTTTCATACCCATAACAAGGCTTATTATGAAGTACTTGGGATTTAAATCTGATTACTGGGAACGGGTTAGCTCAGTGGTCAGAACACTCGCTTTTCCCCAACCAAGGTTAAGCAGCATCGAGCATGGTTACCACTTGGATGGGGTGACCGTTTGCGCGCCTTGGCTTCAATACAGTCCCCCAGTTCACGCAGCTGTAAATGGGTACCTGCCCTCTTTAAGGTCAGGGAAGGTAAAGCAGCGAGGGAGAGGAGATGGGCGCCGCCCTCAAAATGCTGGCCCCTAGAGAAGCTGAGGTCTCTGACGCCTCGCTCCCCTACGACCTTATAGGTTATGGGACACCTTTACCTTTTTACTGATGGGGGAGGGGGGGAGGGGGTGAAAGAGAGGGGTGGAGAGGGTGGGGGTAGTGTTACTATTTTAAGGTTCATTCTTCACTTTTTCTGCCCATACCAGTTTTTTTGTAGTTCCCCTACTCTCGCGCGTCAGGCTTAGTTAAGTACACCGAGTGCATTCAGAGCCAATCTACCGATTATCTGCCCTTGAGGTCAGATTATAATTATTGTACAAGCCTGCGTGAGCGAGTCTGGGTTTGGGTTTGGGGTTTTTTCGTTGGGGGAGCGGGCTGTTTGTTTTTGGTTTTTTTTGTGTTTGTTTTTGGGGATGTTTTTGGGGGTTGTTTTGATTTGTTTTGGTTGTTTGTTTGTTGTTGTTGTTTTTTGTTGTTGTTTTGTGGTGGTTGTTTTGGGGGTTGTTGGGGGTTTTTTTTGGGGGGGGTTGTTGTCGGTGGGTTTTTGTGTGTGTTGTTGTTGGGTTGGGGTGTGTGGTTTGTTTTTTTTGGGGGGGGATTGCTTGGGGGGTTGTTGTTGTTTGGTTGGGTGGTGGTTGTTTAGGTGGGGGGGGGGGGGGGGGTGGGATTGGGGGGGGGTGTTGGTGTGTGTTTTTTTTTTGGGGGGGTGTTTGTTGGTTTGGTTTATTTTTTTTTGTTTTGGTTGTTCCTTGGCTGGACCTCTGACGTTCACCAATAGTGAGATGTTGTGTATGCGATCTTTGATGGGGGGTTTGTTGTTGTTGTTGTTGTTTGTTGTTGTTTGTTTTTGTTTTTTGTTTTTGTTGCCCACCGTGAAGGTAGCCGCATTCCGACTTCTTCGAGGATGTTGTTTTAATGAAGGCATCCATACATTTATCTTCAAGAAGCTTTGGGAGGAAGGAAGGGAGGGAGGGAGGGAGGGAGGGAGGGGTGGGGATGGGGATGGGGGGTAGGGGGTCTAGACATGGCAAGGCAGAGAGGAAAACTCATTTATTTCTAGAATAACGGACAAGCACGCGCTTGTTTTATTTTTTTATGTGGTTTTTGTTTTTTTGTTTGTTGTTGTTGTTTTGGTTGTTTGTTAATATCCAGTGTCCGCCCTGATTAGGGAGATATTAACATCCTGAGAGAGAGAGAGAGAGAGAGAGAGAGGAGGACGAGAGAGAGGAGAGGCAGACAGACAGACCGACAGACAGACCGACAGACAGACGGACAGACCGACAGACAGATAGACAGACAGACAGACAGACATACAGAGTAGTTGCTGTGAGGAAAAGAAGAAGAAAAGCTTGAGAACAGGGAGTAAAGAAAGAAAGAAAGACAGAAAGAAGGAAAGAAGGAAGGAAAGAAAGAAAGAAAGAAAGAAAGAAGGAAAGAAAGAAGGAAAGAAAGAAAGAAAGAAAGAAGGAAAGAAAGGAAAAAGAGTAAACAGTGCCACAAGGATCAACCTTGTTTGAGGTAGAGGAGACGGGTAGGCAATGACAATGTGAGGCAAGATGAAAGGCAACGGATATTGCATATGTGAATGTGTGGGTTTTTTTCATGTACACAGTCCTTCGAATAACGGGGAAAGAGAGAGAGAGAGAGAGAGAGGAGAGAGGAGAGAGGAGAGAGAGAGAGAGAGAGAGAGAGAGAGAGAGAGAGAGAGAGAGAGAGAGAGTGGTGGTGGTAGTGGTGGTGGTGGTTAGAGTGATGTGCATTGCATTCGTGATCTGCTGACCAGGGTTCGAATCTCGTTCAAGAGGATTTTTTTCCTCTGGAGTCAACATCAGTGCAGACTCCACTCTCCCCAAAAGTCCTTCGGATGAGACTATAAACCGAGGTCCTGTGTGTGAACGCTCGCAGAACGTCTTGCGCACACGTTAAATCCTGTTCCGCCTTTCGGAAGAGCAGGCCACTATGGGACTTATGACTGAATTTACAAAACCGCATGCTCACGGGGACTGGATCTAAAGACAAAAGGGCATGAGCGCTTATTGAAATATTCTCGAAATAAAAGAATAAAATGAATAAATGATCTATGTGTCAGATTATGCAGTGCTTTAAAATACTAGCGACAGTGATGTGTCAGAAGAAAATGCACGCATTATGTTCATGCGCCTGCTATTAATTATTGTGTTAGGCCACCTGATGTGTGTGTGTGTGTGCGTGGTGCGTGCGTGCGTGGTGTGTGTTTTGTGTGTGTGTGTGTGTGTGTGTGTGTGTGTGTGTGTGTTGTGTGTGTGTGTGTGTGTGTGTTGTGTGTGTGTGTGAGAGAGAGAATTCAGATTCAGATTTCAGATTCAGTACATTGTATTGCCATTAAAAAAAAATTGTCGTGTAGACTTATTTGATACACAACGAAAAGAAACGTTCAATATTGACTCTGGTGTGTTGTGTGTGTGTGTGTGTGTGTGTGTGTGGGTTGTGTGTGTGTGTGTGTGGTGTGACGTGAGAGAGGAGTGTGTGTGTGTGTGTGTGGGGGGGGGGGGGGGAGAGAGGAGGGGAGGAGGAGTGAGAGAGGACAGACAGCAGACAGACAGACAGGACAGACAGAGACAGAGAAATTTCATTCCATGTTGTAGAAACTCGTGTCAACAAGTTCACCACATACATGCAAATGATATGACAGAAACGTTCATTAAAAAAAACCTCTACACTGGAAGAAAAAAACAAGGTTGCTTCCCAACCCCCCAACCCCCCCCCCCCCCCCCCCCCCCCCCCCCCCCCACCTCCGCTCCTCCCCCCCCCCCCCCCCCACCACTCTCCCTCTTCCCCAGCTTATACAGCCCCTTTTGCAAAGAAAGACCAACTAGTATACAATGCCACAGGTAGCATATAAAAAAAAAACACCTGTAAACAAAAAAATCTTTTTAGAAGAAACCCTGCTGTGATCAATAGTACCCAGGTCAATAAGTCATATTGTAGGCACCAACTCAGCCGGCTAAATAAAATAAAAAACCCAAACCATTGCTATCATGAGAGCAGAACCAAGCAAGTGTCACGCTTTCGTACGGGTTCATTGGTAGTACACAGATTTGGGCAAGTATTTAGGTAGTTGGTTGGTTGGTTGGTTGGTTGGTTAGTTGGATAGTCAGTCGCTCGCCCCTCAATAGGATTTCATTAAGCTGGTGTTGTGGTGATTCTGACTTTGGGGGCTAGTACAGAGAAAGAGAGAGAGGTGGTGGGGGGGAGGAGAGGAGAGGACAGTTTGGCGTGGAGAGAGAGAGAGTTGGCTTGCGCGCGCGCACACACACACACACACACACCCACACACACACACACACACACACCAGGAGTTGGCTAAGAGAGAGTTGTCTGAAGAAGAGAGAGAGAGAGAGAGAGGAGAGAGAGAGAGAGAGAGAGAGAGAGGGCTAGTACACACACACACACACATACACACACACACACACACACAACCGATGTAGCTGAGAGAGAGGATGAGGGCTAGTACACACAAACACACACACAACACACACACACACGCACACGCGCACACACACACACACACACACACACACACACACACAACACACGCCGATGTAGCTGAGAGAGAGAGAGTTGGCTAAGAGAGAGAGGGGGGAGGAGAAGAGAGAGAGAGAGAGAGAGAGAGGAAAAGAGAGAGAGAGAGAGAGAGAGAGAGAGAGAATTGGCTTACACACACACACCACACACACACACACACACACAGGGGAGAGAGAGAGAGTGGGTAGTACAGAGAGAGAGAGAGAGAGAGAGAGAGAGAGAGAGAGAATTGGCTTACACACACACACACACACACCACACACACACACAGGGGAGAGAGAGAGAGTGGGTAGTAGAGTGTTGATTATATACACACACCTTCATGAGGGGCCAAGGCCTATAATGAGAGAGTGAGAGAGAGAGAGAGAGAGAGAGAGAGAGAGAGAGAGAGAGGAAGGTCGACCTACATATTAATACATCTGAATACAACAAGAGCTTTGGTGTGTGGTTGAAATTGCCGACTGGGGTGTGCTCGTGTGCCTGGAAATATTGCTGACCATGTGCTTTCATTCTTGCGTCTTGGTTTTGGCCTTGTCTCGCTGTTGTTGTTATGTTGGTGTGTGTGTGTGGGGGGGGGGGGGGTGTTGAGGTTAAGATGTTGAAGTGAAGCTACTTTTGTATGGATGGATGCATTTTTTGTGTTGTTTTTTTAATGTTGTTTTATGTTGTTTTGCTTTTGTGTTGTGTTGGAATGGAGTGGAGTGTGGTGTGGAGTGGAATGTATTTCTTTATTTATTTATTTCGAGGATACTGGAATAAGCACTCATGTGGGGTTTTTTAAACACCAAGTCCCCGTGTATATGCAGTTTTGTCAATTTTGTCATCCGCTCCCACCCACTCTTCCGAAAACTGTAGTATAGTGAAGTGTAGTGTAGTGTAATGTAATGTAATGTACAGTAAAGTAGTGTAAGCCTAGTGTTGTTAAGTGAAGTGTAATGTAGTGTAGTGTAGTGTTTTGTATTAGCAATCTTTTGTACTATCATTGCACAATTACCACACATTTCTCCTTAAAACAAAAATCGATCTACTCTCCATTCTGAAAAAGCTTATCATTATGGTATGACAGTTTGGTTTTGTTTGTTTTGTTTATTTGTTTGTTTTGGTGTGATGTTTTTTTCTGTGTCTGCATTTACATAATGTGTTTGTCCTTGAAAGTAGACTCAGATTGTTGCAGAAGTCACTTTTCTTACTGCTAAAACTTTCTTTCGCCACATAGCTACATGCCTGTTCCATAGACGTGACATCGGAATTTAGTAAATGCAAAAGATTAGCACCATACCACACCACTCAAGGTCTCATGGATTGGAAAGAGAAGGGAGGGGAAGGGAGGGGGGTCCTGCTTAAGAGGGTAATCGGCCCAAGGACGGGTAGTTGGTTGGGGAATGGGGTTGGGGGGAGACATAGTGGTTAAAGCGCTGAGCTCAGGATTTGACAGCCCCCGGGTTCGGGTTCGAGTCACTATTGATACGCCCGTTCACGGGGATTTTTTTTTTTTTTTTTTTTTTGGCCCTGGAGTTAACCATCAATACTGACTCCACTCCCCTGAACGTCTTTCGGATGAGGCTTTAGACCGAGGTCCCGTGTGCAAACACACCCAGACTATCTAGCGTTAGAACCCGTTCTGCCTTTTGGAAGAGTAGGCCATTTCGTGCCGGTAGGAACGGAAGACAAAATTTGTTTTTAAAAAATGGCATGCACACTGGTGTCGTGTTTAGATGTCATCCCCGAAGTCGGAATGCGGCTACCTTAATGGTGGGTAAAGAGTCGCAGACGAAAAAATCTCGCCATTTCAGAACCTTAGAGATCGAGCCAAGGAACGAAAAAAACACAACCGAAGATAAATCTAAACACACACACAACACACACGCACACACACACACACACACACACACACACACACAACACCACACACCACACACACATAATACAACCTTAACAAAAAAAAACAACCACCTTCACCAAACAATTCTCTCATCAGACATACACCCAGTGTCAAGGAAGGTACAAGTCAGTTGACAGTCTTTTATGCTTACACAAAACTTCATGTGCTGACGCAGCCCTAATTGCTTCCCTTGCTGAAGGTGTTACCAAACTGGGACAGATCCATTTATAACTCAGAGGACACACTGTTTCCTTAGGTGATAGTTCTAGCTTTTTCCAGTACATCCTGTACCTTCACTGCAACTTGGAATAAAATACAAAGCCCTTTTTATTACGGCAACATTTCCCACAATTTCTACTCGTGCTCTGTAGCTCGGAGTATGGGAGATAATCTATCCATCCGCTTAATAGATGGGAGATAATCAATAATAGATGGGAGACAACATTATTACAGAGAATCTAGCTTGGAGATAATTGATCTGTATTTTCATAGATGGGTAATCATGGAGATAATCTATTTCTACTGTGTTAGCCAAAAATCTGCGAGTGTGTTAGCCGCCTGAATAATTAAAAAAAATGTTAAAAGTTAGAAAACATTTATTTTTAAAAAAAATATATATATGCATATTATATGCCAAAACTTGACACAGTGTGGATAGTGTCTTACACGTAGCTGCTG
>CM054143.1:10771963-10773403 GCA_028751875.1 Rapana venosa | reverse complement strand
CCCGTACGGGACAGAGTATCACTAGGATTGCATTTGTTGTCCTAAGGCACAGGCGAGACATGATGACAGGCTAGTTTAGAACAGAGACAGGGGGGGGGAAGGGCTTGTCAAATTTTCTTCTTTCCTTCCCTGTGTAATTTTTGTGTGTGTGTGCATGTTTGTTTCACACTCCCATCCTCCAAACCTCTGTGTGTGTGTGTGTGCACGAGTGAGCAGGATGAAGAGACAAACATACTGTGTTACACGCGTGCACGCACGCACACACACACACACACACAAACATACGCAAACACAACACACACACACACACACACACACACAAACAAACACACACATGCCCATTATTTGTTTAGCATCTTGCATACCACGATCTAGTCGTTCATATACCCCATCTTCTGTATCCACCCCTATACCCGGCTTGGCACATTCTTTACCTTCTCTGGCCACCCCATTTCTCTCTCTCTCTCTCTCTCTCTCTCTCTCTCCCTCGTCACCACAAGCCTATGTGTGTCAAGACCCTGAGATAGCCGAACAGACACCCCTTCACTTAGCAAACATTGCTTGGATAGCCTTCTTCTCTCAAACACACTTACACACACACACACAGAGTCTCTCTCTCTCTCTCATCTCATCTCTCTCTCTCTCTCATCTCTCTCTCTTCTCTCTCTCTGTTTCTCTCTCGCTCCGCTTCTCTCTCTCCAGCTCTCTCTCTCTCTTCTCTCTGGTTTTTGATTGTTGTTGGTGGTGTTTGTTTTTTTTGTTTGTTGGTGGGTTTTTTTTGAGAGCATGGTGTAAAAAAGCCCTGAGCTTATCCATTTTACTCTCAATAAAAAGTTCGAGTTCGAGTTCGAGTTCTCTCTCTCTCTCTCTCTCTCTCTCTCTCTCTCTCCCGCGTGCCTACTCTGCAATGAGTGTGTGTGTGTGTGTGTGTATGCATGCGTGCGTGCGTTTCTGAGTAATGCCTGCGTGTATACACGTTTGACCGTTAAATTAGGAAGTTGTCATTAAACTTATGAACTGCGTTTCCAGTTATTATATACACCGCCCCATTGTCTACAGGGCTTTGTTGTTGCTGTATAGCTTTTTTTTTCAAAAAATTTTCCCCTCTCCTCTCTCTTCTCTCTTCTCTTCCCCACACACAAAAACCACACACACCATACACCATATACACGCGCGCGTTGGTGCGAGCTTTGGTGCGTGCGGCCGATCTAAGGGCCGGGGTTTTGACCCCAATTCAACCCACCTGGAGACCCGTTCAAAGGATTTTTTCCCGGGAGTTAACTCAGTGCCCACTCCCTCCCTAAAAGTCCTTCGGATCGACTGTATAAACAAGGCCCCCATTTTTTCCAAGAACGTTTCCCCTCTTAAGAAGTGTTCGGGAGACTTAAAAACCCGACCCCCCCGTGTGCAAACGACGCAAAACACTTGCGCACACTTTTT
>CM054143.1:10746963-10754463 GCA_028751875.1 Rapana venosa | reverse complement strand
TGGTGGGTGGGTGGGTATTATGGGTGTGTATGTGTGTGTTTGTGTGTGTGTATGTGTGTGTGTGGAAGGGGAGGGGGATAGGGGAGGGGGGGCGGAATGGGGGATGGGTGTGTTGTGTTGTGTTGTGTGTGTGTGTGTGTGTGAGTGTGTGTGTGTGGTGTGTGTGTGTGTGTATGTGTGTGTATGTGTGTGGTGTGTGTGGGGGGGGGGGGGGGTAATGTATGTGTATGTGTGTGGTGTGTGTGAGTGTGTGAGTGTGTGAGTGTGTGTTGTGTGTGTGTGTGTGTGTGTGTATGTGTGTGTGTGTGTGTGTGTGTGTGTGTGTGTGTGTGTGTGTGTGTGTGTGTTGTGGTGTGTGTGTGTGTGTGTGTGTGGAAGGGGAAGGGTATAGGGGAGGATGGGGGATGGGTGTGTTGTGTTGTGTGTGTATGTGTGTGTGTGTGTGTGTGTGTGTGTGTGTGTGGTGTGTGTGTGTGTGTGTGTGTGTGTGTGTGTGGTGTGTGTGTGTGTGTGTGTGTGTGTGGAAGGGAGGGGATAGGGGAGGGGGGGCGGAATGGGGGATAGGTGTGTTGTGTTGTGTGTGTGTGTGTGTGTGGAGGAGGGGGGGGGGGGTGTTGTGTGTGATGTGTTGTGTTTGTGTGTTGTGTGTGTGTGGAGGGGGGGGATGGGGGTGGGGGATGTGTGTGTTGTTTTTTGTGTGTAGTGTGTGTGTGTAACAATAACAATAACAATAATTTTAATTCAGTTTTTGCAGGCCATATGGTGTGAATGTGTGTGTGTGTGTGTGGTGTGTGTGTGTGTGGGGGGGGGGGGGGTATGGGTGGTGTGTGTGGGGGAGGGGGGGGGGGGTGTTGTGTTTGCGTGTTGTGTGTGCAGCGTGTGTGTAGTGCGCGTAGGGGGGGGGGGGGGGGGGGGGGGGGGGGGGGGGGGGGGGGGGGGTATATGTTGTGGATGGGTGTGTTGTGTGTGTGTGTGAGTGTGGTGTGTGTGGGTGTGTGTATGTGTGTGTGTGTTTTCGTGATTATAATTATACGTGTGCGTGTACGCGTCTGAGTGCGTATGCATACATGTGCGGACGATGCAAATATGCGTGCATGCATGCGTGTGTATGTGTGTATGTGTCTGTCTATCTGACTGTCTCTCTATGTCTGCTGTCTGTTTATATTCACACACACGTACTCTCTCTCTCTCTCTCTCCTCTCTCTTCTCTCTCTCTTCTCTCTCTCTCTCTCTCTCTCTCTCTCTCTCTCTCTCTCTCTCTCTCAAAACATACCACCTACAGAGCATTTTCATTTCGAAAACTTCAAGGAAGACTTGTCGTTTCTTTTTGGTAACACGTTGTTGTTGTTGTTGTTGTTGTTGTTGTTGTTGTTGTTTGGGGGAAGGGGGGGGGGGGGGGCTGCACCATTCATGGAGAGATGTTTTCAGGGAGCTTTTGTGAAACCTGTCACAGTTTCAGAGAAAGAATGCACAGATTCTCTCTCTCGATCTCTCTCTCTCTCTCTCTCTCTCTCTCTCTCTCTCTCTCTCTAGGGGCCTCTCTCTCTCTCTCTAGGGGCCCACTGAAAGGGTTATTTCCCCTTATTTTTATTGTGAGACTGTATAAGTATTGGGTTATTATTATTAAGATGTATCCCTAACGGGCGGGGACTGGATGTAAAAAAGCACATGTGTGCTTATTCATTATCCTCGAAATAAAAGAATTTGTCATTTGTCATTTGTCATTTCTCTCTCTCTCTCTCTCATCTCTCTCTCTTCTCTCTCTCTCTCTCTCTCTCTCTCTCTCTCTCTGTCTCTCTGTATGTCTTTCTGTCTGCCTCTCTCTCTCTCGGTATGTATGTCTTTCTGCCTGTATGTCTGTCTGTCTGTCTGTCTGTCTGTCTCTCTCTCACTCTCTCTCTCTCTCTGTATGTCCTTCTGTCTGTCTGTATGTATGTCTCTCTCTCTCTCTCTCTCTCTCTGTATGTCTTTCTGTCTGTCTCTCTTTGTCTCTCTCTCTCTGTCTTTCTGTATGTCTCTCT
Source organism: Rapana venosa (assembly GCA_028751875.1). Lineage (NCBI taxonomy): Eukaryota > Metazoa > Mollusca > Gastropoda > Neogastropoda > Muricidae > Rapana > Rapana venosa. The sequence continues at coordinate 10,752,442 of CM054143.1, read as the reverse complement.
ATGTCTCTGTCTCTCTCTCTCTCTGTATGTCTTTCTGTCTGTCTGTCTGCCTCTCTCTCTCTCTCTCTCTCTCTCTTCTCTCTCTCTCTCTCTCTCTCTCTCTCCTCTCTCTCTCTCTCTTCTCTCAGTATGTATGTCTTTCTGTCTGTCTTTCTGTCTGTCTCTCTCTCTCTCTCTCTCTCTCTCTCTCTCTCCTTGTCTCTGTCTGTCTCTCTCTCTCTGTCTGTCTCTCTCTCTATCTCTCTCTTCCCTTCCCCCCTCCTCCCCACCCCCACCCCCCACCAAGGTGGTGATGTGGATCTTTTTTGCTTGGTTGGTTGTTGGCTTGCATTCTGCGGGGGTTTTTTTCTTCCTTTTTTTTCTTCATTTTTTGGGGGGATGGGTGGAGTAGAGCGGGGTATTGGCAACATTATCTCCTTGTTCCTTCCACTTATTGCATGTAACCAGAAATTCTCCACACACCAAGCGTAAAAGCGACGCTGATTAACATTTTCCTGTCGCCACCCCCCCCCCCCCCCTCCCCCCACCAAAAAAAAATACAACCAACAACAACAACAAAACCAACCCACCTGCACAGCGTGTCATAGGAATTTTTTTTTTTATTTGTTTGTTTTCGAAACTTGAGCGCACCTGCATCAAACAGAATAATAGAGCGCACACACACACACAAATGAGAAATGACTACGACAGCAACGACTAAAAAATATGTTTTAAAAAAAAAAAAAATAATAATAAACCAGCGGGTTGTTTTTTTTTTTAATATTATTATGCATCGAGGAAGAGACTTGTTTGCATAAGAGTGTATTTGTTGTTATTGTTGTTGTTGTTATTGGTGGTGGTGGGTGGGGGTTGTGGGGGGGGGGGGGGGCGTTATTATGCATCGTAGAAGAGGCTTCTTTACATAAAATTGTCTTTATTGTTGTTGTTATTGGTGGTGGTGGTGGTGGTGGTGGTGGTGGTGGTGGTGGTGGTGATGGTGGTGGTGGTAAAATTGTCTTTATTGTTGTTGTTATTGTGGTGGTGGTGGTGGGTGGTGGTGGTGGTGGTGGTGGTGGTGGTGGTGGTGTGTGGTGTGTGTGTGTGTGTGTGTGTGTGTGTGTGTGTGTGTAGGATCGCAGGGCTTGTTTGTATAAGACTGTCTTTGTTGTTGTTGTTGCTGTGGTGGTGGTGGTGGTGGTGGTGGTGTGTGTGTGTGTGTGTGTGTGTGTGTGTGTGTGTTGTGGTGTGTGTGTGTGTGTGTGTGTGTGTAGGATCGCAGGGGCTTGTTTGTATAAGACTGTCTTTGTTGTTGTTGGGTATCTAGTTTGGCAGGAAACACTGACATAAAGACAGCCGCGCGCGCGCACGTACGCGCTCTCTTCTCTTGATCTCTCTCTCATACACACGACTTTCTCTCTCTCTCTCTCTCTCTCTCTCTCTCTCCTCTCTCTCTCTCTCTCTCTCTCTCTCTCTCTCTCTCTCTCTCTCTCACACACACACACACACACACACACACACACACACACACAAAGCGATGGATGAACCAAGTTGGATCTTTCTTTTTTGTTTGTTTTCGGTGTTGTTTTTTTCTTCTACTCCACCATTGTAAAAAAAATTTTTTAATCGTTTATAATTCATTTTTCTTAAACCTCACACAGTAGTACACCTGGTTGATTCAAGCACTAAAACTGTCCAAATTTGGCCATACAAATCCTTTCTCGTAAAAGGTTTTATTTTAAAAACAAAAAAAACCTATAAGGTAAATGTGTCCCATAACCTATGTGGTCGTAGGGGAGCGAGGCATCAGAGACCTCAACTTCTCCAGGGGCCAGCATATTGAGGGCGGTATCTCCTCTCCCTCACTGCTTTACCTTCCCTGACCCTAAAAAAAATGCATGTACTCATTTACAACTGGCTGAAGTGGGAGACTGTATTAGAGCCAAGGCCCGCAAACGGTCACCCATCCACTTGGTAACCACGCTCGATGCTGCTTAACCTTAGCTGGGGGGAAAGCGAGTGCTCTGACCACTGAGCTATCCCGTTCCCTTCTGGTAGGCAAATTAAAATCCATCTCCTTCTCTTGCCTTAACTCCCTGAGGACTAGTTGGAGCAGTTGCACTGCAGTGAATTGTTCAGACTGTGTGTCTGGGCAAGTTTAACCTGCTGGAGCCCATCCCTCTCCAATAAAAGTAAAGGCAGACAGTAAACCATTCACTGGAAGAATGTCTATAGTGTCGTCTGTCAGCATTTGGAGTGATATGCTCTCTATAAATTAAGGAAAGACGGGATAGCCTAGTGGTTAGCGCATTGCGTGTCGCGCTTGCGATCTGAGGGCCTGGGTTCGAGCCACCACCCACACTGTCTGTCCCCAAGGGAGTTTTGTTTTACCCTGGATTTAACATCAGTGCCAACTCCACTCCCCAACCCTCTGACAGTTCTTTGGATGAGAATAATTATAAACCGAAGGTGTGAACCGCATGCAGAACATCTGGCACACACTTTATTGTTCGGCCTTTTGGAAGCGCAGGCTGTTGTGTTCTGGTGGGAATGGGTGATGAAATTTACAGATTGCATGAATGTACATGAGGGTGCTGGATGTAAAAATTAAAAAAAGCATATGAATGCTTATTCCATTATTCTCAAAATAAATTTTAAAAATAAAATAGAATGCAACAAAGAAACGAAACAAAGCGAATCAAAACGAAATGAAGAAATAGAGCTCCGAGGTTCCTCAATGGTGATGTTGTGCCTTTACGACTGTCCCCCACCTCACCCCTCCATGAAGGTTGCTGCATTCTGACTTCGGGAATGAATATGTGCTGCCTATGTTCATGTTTCCAAAACCTACCGAACGCTGACATGAATGACAGGATCTTTAACGTGTATATTTGCTCTTCTACATGTATATATACACATGAAAGAAAAAGACAGGGCAGTTCTGCAAATGGAAGTTGACCTGAAAGATCGTTTAAAAAAAAATCCCTCAACCCGTTTTTTATCCTTTAATTCTTTTATTTCGAGAATAATGGAATAAGCACTCGTGTGCTTTATTTTCATCCAGTCCCCTTGTGTGCATGCAGTTTTGTCAATTTTTTCATCCATTCCCACCAGCACGGAATGGCCTACTCTTTCGAAAAGCAGAACGGGTTTTAACGTGTGCGCAAGATGGTCTGCCTGCGTTCGCACACGGGGCCTCGGTTTATATATATAGTCTCATCCGAAGGACTTTTGGGGAGAGTGGAGTCGGCACTGATGTTAACTCCAGAGGAAAAAATCCTCTTGAACCCTTTATTCTTTATTCTTTTATGTCGAGGATACTGGAATAAGCGTTCATCAGCACCCTAAATTCTTCCAGATCCCTCCAACAAGATTGCAACTGAGGACGTGATGTTGTTGCTACGTCTGTTCACTCACAGTGATATTAGACGAATGGAACTGAAGATTTTCGCGAATCCAATGCATTAAAACTCCAATGGTCTTAACCACTCTGCTATTATTAGCCTCTGGGGTTCACTAGACAACAGAGATTTTTTTAAAGTGGAAGGTGTAGTGTTGTTGTCCTGGGGTGTAAACGATCATAGACTATAGGGACACACCTTACTCAGCTGAGGGGACAAAAGCTCATAGGGGGTATAGGGTAGGATACAGTAGAGAAACTGGTTGGGGCAGTAGGAAAGAATGAGTTAAAGAAAGTGGGGGTTAGGGGGTAGGGGGTGGGGGAGGAGGGGGGAGAAGGGTGAGAGTGTGATGGAGAGGGGAGTGGGTGTCGATGGGGTGGGTGGGTGGGAGGGAGGGAGGGAAGGGTATGGAGGAGACACAGAGAGAGAGAGAGAGAAGAGAGAGAGAGAGAGAGAGAGAGAGAGAGAGAGAGAGAGAGAGAGAGAGAATGAACAAATGAACACATTTTATTTATAGAGGGTTATAGAAAAAGCATAGCAATAGCTTTTTTTTACATCTAGCCAGAGAGAGAGGGGGGGAAAGAGAGAGAGAGAGAGAGAGAGAGAGAGAGAGAGAGAGAGGAGAGAGGAGAGAGAGAGAGAGAGAGAGATTGAGATGTTGGTGGGATAGGGTATGTAATGGGGCATGTTTTGGACTGAAGTCTATATAATTATATTATTGAAGAATACATTAAGTAGACATCCGTGTGTGCAAGCCAGCATAAAAAATATCGCACAGGCACGCGAGTGTCTATACACGCAGACATACAAACACACGGATGCACACAAACAGACAGAAAGACAGACAAACACACACACGCGCTCGCGCGCCCGCGCACACACACACACACACACATACAACAGAGAGAGAGAGAGAGAGAGAGAGAGAGAGAGAGAGAGAGAGAGAGAGAGAGAGAGAGGAGAGAGAGAAAAGGAGAGAGAGAAGAAGAAAGAAGACGAAGAAGAAGGGAGAAGAAGACAAAAGAAGACAAAGAAGAAGAAGAAGAAGGCAGTCAGTGTGTATTGACATTAGATAGTGCCTTAGAGAGTTCACAGTCTCCTTTATGAGACAAACAGACAGACAGACAGACAAACAGGCAGACAGACAGACAGACAGACAGACAAGCAGGTCCTCACAGTACCAGGCCTCTCCAATCCCAGTGACTTATCTACGCACAGGTACTGTGCAAACAAAACTGATTTTACACAAGCATGTACATCCTGTTGGGGTGGGATGGGGTGGGGTGGGGTGGGTGGAGGATGGAGTGGGGGTTGTTGGAGCGGGTAAAACTAGTGGTTAGGGCCCTGCGATCGTGATCTGACGGCCCGGGATCGAACCACCACCGAGACACTTGTTCCAGGGGATGTTAATAATAATAATAATAATAATAATAATAATAATAATAATAATAATAATAATAATGTATGGAATTTATATAGCGCTGAATCTTGTAAAGCAACAAATCAAAGCGCTCAGATTTTTTAAAAAATATATATCGAGGATAATGGAATAAGCACTGATGTGCTTTTTTTTTTACATCTAATCCCCGTGTGTATGCGTTTTGTAAATTTTGTCATCTGTTCTCACCGGCACACAATGGCCTACTCTTTCGAAAAGCGGAACAGGATTTAACGTGTGCGCAAGATGTTCTGCATGCGTTCGCACACGGGGCCTCGGTTTATAGTCTCATCCGAAGGACTGAATGTTCTCCCCCCTGGAGTTAACATCAGTGCCGACTCCACTTTCCCGAAAGTCCTTCGAATGAGACTATAAACCGGAGGGTCCCGCGTGCGAATGTACGCACGCACAACGTCTTACGCACAAGTTGGTTTAAAGCGCTTTGATTTGTCTCTGCAAGATATAGCGCTATATAAATTCCATTTTTTATTATTATTATTATTATTATCATCATCATCATTAGTATTATCATCATTATTATTATTATCATTATTATTATTAAATATGGTTTATTCATTGATAAGCATGAAATGAAACAAGCACCAGTTAAACCCCGCTCCGCCTTTCGGAAGAGTAGGCCATTAAGCGCTGGTAGGAATAGATG
>CM054143.1:10734463-10736963 GCA_028751875.1 Rapana venosa | reverse complement strand
GGACTGATGTATTGCCGAGTCTATGAAGTTGTTGTAATGGAAGAGAGTTTGTGTTTGGTCCCTACAAGCATGGCTTCGGTTTTATCTGCGTTTAACTGTAACTTGTTTTGTATCATCCGTTTTGGATATCTTGAAAGCAGTAGGCCATTTTATCAGAGAGAAGGCAGATTTTAGGTGTAACACTACTTTGAATCTGAGAGTCATCTGCATAAAGTGATGGTTGATATGATGACGGTTTTATATGTGATAGTGGAGCAGTATAGAGAGTGAAAGAACAGGGCCGAGAACTGATCCCTGCGGGACACCACATTCCAGTTTGGCGGGTATTGACCGTATCTTGTTTACTGCGACTGTCTGGAATCGGTCAGTGAGGTATGAACTGACAAGAGAGGGCTGTGCCAGTAACACCGAATGTTTTTTAAGACGGAGAGAAGAATTGAATGGTCAATAGTGTCGAAGGCTGCAGTAAGTCGAGTAGAGTAGAGTGAGAAGGGAGATTTTTTTCCCCGATCAGAAGCAAGTAGAGTGTAGTTTAGGGTTGGTAGGGTAGTTTCAGTGCTATGATTGACCGATAGGCAGACTGAAAAGGGGAAGGAGATATTTGAGTGAAGATGGTTGTTGAGTTGTTTCAGAACAACTTTTTCAAGGACTTTAGAGATGAACGGTAGGTTGGATACAGGTCTATAATTCTTCAAAGTGTGTTGAGTATCGAGGTCGTGCTTTTTTAGTAGGGTGTAACTATTGCAGTTTTGAGAGCAGTTGGAACAATTCCTGAAAGAAGTGCTGAGTTAACCATTTTTGTGATGGTGGGTATAAGCTGTGGAAGGCACTGAGTAAAAAGAGAAGCAGGTATAGGATCAAGATCACAAGATTTTATTGTCATTTCTTTCAGAATCGTCTTGATTTCTTTCCGCTTGTTGGGTGAAAGAAAAGGAGAGGAGTACCAGAGAATTTGGGGTTCTGGAGGCATAGGTAGCAAGAAGTCTGATCCAATCTGGAGCGATGTTGCGGATTTTATCGAGAGAGGAGAAGAAGAGATATAGCAGGAAGTTCAGAGGTGTTAACAGTAGGCATTGGGCTTGCCTTTGCAGATCCCAGGAGGGTTGATGTGAGGGAAAAAAGAGATTTCATGGACGTGGCATCAAGAACTTGAAGGCAGAGTAATAGTTTGTCTTTGCTGAATGAATCAGGGTTTGACTTTGTTTATTGTTTTCGCAAGAGCTGTTTGTTTATTTCAGTTTTTGTTTTTCGCCACTGCCGCTCAGTTGTCGGCGTTTGCGTCTTTGCAACAGGATATCGTGGTGTACATGGGGCGCAGGGCCTATCAGGAAGGACACGGTCAGTGGGAGGTGCATGCTCGTCAAGCAGTTGGTAAGAACAGATAGATAGACAGATAGACAGTAGATAGATAGATAGACAGATTATAGATAGTAGATAGATAGATGAGATAGATATGATAGATATAGATAGATAGATAGATAGATAGATAGATAGATAGATAGATAGATAGATAGATAGATAGATAGATAGGTAGATAGATAGATAGATAGATAGATAGATAGATAGATAGATAGATAGATAGATAGATAGATAGATAGATAGATAGATAGATAGATAGATAGATTAGATAGATCGATAGATAGGTAGATAGATAGCGTAGATAGATAGATTAGATAGGTAGATAGATAGATAAGGTAGATAGATAGATAGATAGATAGATAGTAGATAGATAGATAGATAGATAGTAGATAGATAGATAGATAGATAACTGGATGGATGGATGGATGGATGGATGGATGGATGGATGGATGGATGGATGGATGGATGGATGGATGGATGGATGGATGGATGGATGGATGGATGGATGGATGGATGGATAGATGGATGGATGTGATGGATGTGGATGGAATGGATGGATGGATGGCATGGATGGATGGATGGATGGATGGATGGAGAGATGAGAGATAGATAGATAGACCGACCGACCGCAGACAGACAGACAGAAAGACAGAGACAGAAACGAATAGACAGACAGACAGAAACACAAAACACACACAACACACACCACACACACAAAGTAAACACAGAGATCCTTGGAGACAGAAGACTGTCAACCGTTGCCTGTAGCCACTACTGTAATGTTTGTCATGCTTCCTTTGGCCTCTCGACACACTAGATAACATTTCTTCACACCAAGACATGGTCTGAGTATCAGAGGTGACGTGATGTGCCAGTACATTAAATACAAAGGAGGAACTGTATACATACACACCACAACACATACACACACACTCGCACGCCGCACGCAAGCACCACACACACACACACACACACACATATATATATAATATATATATATATATATATATATATATATATATATATATATATATATATAGATATATATATATATATATATATATATAATAACACATACAGCCTTCGCATCAGACTATAAAGCAAGGTCCGTATGTGAACGGCACATAGAACATCTTACGCA
>CM054143.1:10716963-10719463 GCA_028751875.1 Rapana venosa | reverse complement strand
TTTCTGTCACCTACACCATTTCAATTTTCTGCCCGCTTGGGCCATTCTCCTGCCTTTTTTCCAGAAAGACTAAAAAACGATATTTTTCTTTCCCATGCCAAAGTTAGATGTGCATGCTGGGCCTGACTTGTCAGGTGCTTAATGGCAGCACAACTTATTTTCTCTCATATGACAGACAACAATAGTTGCTGTCTGAGTGTCCCATGATTAAGAAGAAGAAGAAGAACAAGAACAAGAAGAAACGGGACTTGAACCGTGTATCTTACGTTTTCTAAACAAGACACGTACATCATTTAGCCACCAGAGCATCTGTTGAGGGCCAAAGTACACACAGTACATGATGAACTCCACAATCAATACAATCGCTACAGGTGTCCACAGAGTCCGTGAGCCATAAAGTACAGCCTTCTTTAGTAATTACCTCGACTTTATTGTGGAGTCTGTGCCTTTTCTCAGTCAGCCGTGTGTGGGTTTTTTACTGGTTGGTATTGATGTTGATGTTGATGTTGGTGTTGATGTTGGTGGTGTTAATGACCTCATTGACCTGCTGGAGGCTATTTCAAAGCTATCCAGGCATTCAGTGCAACCTGTTCTGCAGCCAACCACGTCAGTCTTGTCAAGCAGGTGGTTAACTTCGTCAGTTTGGGATGGAGCTTGGTTGTGGATGAGGGGGACGGGATAGCCTAGTGGTTAGAACATTGCGCTCGTAATCTGACGACCCGGGTTCTATTTTTGTTCAAGGGGATATTTTCCCCTGGAGTTACCATCAGTGCAGACTCCACTCTCACCAGAAGTCCTTCGGATGAGACTATAAACCCGAGGCCCCGTGTGCGAACCCACGCAGAACATCTTGCGCACACGTTAAATCCTGTTCCGCTTTTCGTTAGAGTAGGCCAATGTGTGCCGGTGGGAACAGATGACAAAATTTACAAAACCGCATACATGCGGGGTTTAGATGTTTAAAAAAAAAAAAAAAAAAAAGCACATAAGTGCTTATTCCATTATCTTTGATATAAAAGAATAAAATAAAAAATATTTTTTCATTTTTTTAATGGTTTCGTGGCGTGTTTAGTCTTGCTTGTCATGAACTTTCCTGTGGGCAAATATGACTCTTAAGAGTCCAGATCCTGTGGAAATGTGTGAATTGTAGTGTGCGCGTAATTTTAACACTGTACATGATGCTCTTCCTGTTCTGTCTCTGTCTGTCTGTCTGTCTGTCTGCCTGCCTGTGACTTTTTTTGTCTATTGTCTCTGAGATCATTTCCCTGTGTCTCTGTCTTTCTGTGTTTCTCGCTCTGTGTCTGTCTATCTGTCTGTCTCTCTCTCTCTGTCTTTCTCACTCTCCCTCAGTGTCTGTCTGTCTCTCTATCTCTATCTCTCTCTTATTTTATTATCATATATATCCCTAAGGGTGGGGACTGGATGTAAAAAAAGCACTTGGGTGTTTACTCATTTTCCTCAAAATAAAAGAATTTGTCATTGTCAATGTCATTGTCTCTCTCTGTGCCTCTATTTCTCTCTCTCTCTCTCTCTCTCTCTCTCTCTCTCTCTCTCTCTCTCCCCCCCCCCCCCCCCCCCCCCCTCTCCTTCTTCTTCTTTTGTTCATGTCATCTTCTTTCCGCATTGACCTGCTTATCTTCCAAAGCAATGAAAAAAACAGATTGATATTTTTCTTATCATTTTTCATAGTCATGCGTAACATGGTGACATCGATCATGTCAAAAACTATAGAAAAATAAAGGACCCCCCTATACCCATGATATCCCACCCTTCCTTTCCTTTAACCTATTACCCGCTGTGTGTACGCGTGCGCGCGCGCGCGCGCCTGCACGTGTGTGTGTTGACATTTGAATTTGTAAAATCTATTAATTGTAACTGGCTGCATGTGAAAGACTAGGATGAATGAAAGCGCTTTGATTTGTTTTTTTGCAAGATATAGCGCTGTATAAATTCCATGTATTATTATTATTCTCATTATTATTCTTATTGACAGAGCGAGCGAGAGAAGACCCTCGAACCCCACGCCACCCCCCAAATCCAAAATAAGATTTTTTTCTTTTTAAAAATGAATTGAAAAAATAATTTTAAAAACAATCCAGAATATGTTTATGTAACAAAAAATAAATAGAAAAAAAATCTGTGAAAGAAGTACTCTAAAATACATATAAGATTTGCCAACCAAGCAAATCAGACTGTAGAATGGCACTCGCATTTCTGCCCCGCTGTTCACAAAGGGGGGTGTAACGCCCCAATGAGCCCTTACATACCTTACCTCAATGGCTGTAAAGGGCGGGGGAGGGGAGAGAGAGACAGAGAGAGAGAGAGAGAGAGAGAGAGAGAGAGTGTGTGTGTGTGTGTGTGCGTGCGTGTGTGTGTGTGTGTGTGTGTGTGTGTGTGTGTGTGTGTGTGTGTGTGTGTGTGTGTGTTTCGGATTCGGATGTTAATTCATTAGGCCATAGCCCATAATGAATGGGAAAGTGAACCAAAAAAAACCAAATCA
>CM054143.1:10694463-10711963 GCA_028751875.1 Rapana venosa | reverse complement strand
CACTGTGGTCACAGAACTGATATGTGTTGGGGTTTTTTTGCCAAGCTTTGTGCTCGAAAAACTCACAGGCGCTTGCGATGTATAGTTTTAGCTGTGGACCAACGCTCCCTACCCCCTCTCCTCCGCCCCCCCCCCCCCCCCCCACCCTAAAAACAGAAAAAGGAAGTTAGAACCCGGAATATTGACAAGTGACTAAGGGTGACGCATAAACTGATAATAATAATAATAATAATAATAATAATATAGGGCATGTTAAGTGAGGCAGGATGAAAGTTTAATGTCTTTATACTCCAGTGGTTTGGGGTTTTTTTTTGTTTTGGGTTGGGTTTTTTTGGCTTTGCTGGATATAAGAAAGGGAAAGGTTGGGGGAAAAAGTTGTGTTAATGTTCCTTAACTTTGTGTGTGTGTGTGTTCATGTGTGTGTTCATATGTGAGAGAGAGAGAACTCCGAACTCTTAAATTGTTTAATGTACATCAGCCTTAGGTCACAATACACTTGAGAGAGAGAGAGAGAGAGAGAGAGAGAGAGAGAGAGAGAGAGAGAGAGAGAGAAGAGAGAGAGAGAGAGAGAGAGAGAGAGAGAGAGAGAGAGATGGTTGATGGTGGTTGAGAGAGAGAGAGAGAGAGAGAGAGAGAGAGAGAGAGAGAGAGAGAGAGAATTATCATTTGATTTGACGTCTTAAACCCCCAAAAAGTTTCTTTTCTTTTATTGTTGTGTAGTGTGTGTGTGTGTGTGTGTGTGTGTGTGTGGGTGTGTGTGTTGTGGTGTGTGTGTGTGTGTGTGTGTGTCCATGCGTGTGTGTGTGTGTATGCGCGCGCGCGTATGTGTGTGTCTCTGTGTGTGCGTGCACGCGCGCGCGCGCGCGTGTGTGTGTCTCTCTGTGTGTGGGTGCGAATTATGACAGGACTATCATAAGTTTCCTTGTTGTCCTGTCAAGGCTATGCTTGTGATTTGGGTGACACTCTTCTGGAATACATTCTGTTTCAACCAACACTGACGGACAGACAGCCAAACAGACAAACAGAGAGAAACACAGACAGACAGACAGACGGGCAGACAGACAGACAGACGGAAGAGACTAGTGGGGGAAAGGCCAAAGGAACAAGTACGTCATGTGTTGTTGCTGTTGATTGTTTCAGAGTCTGCAGCGTTGGTTTGTGTGTACCATTGTTCTGCCATCTTACTCCTTCACTTAAGTATCAGGTCAGTATCAGTGTAAGTGTAAGTGTGTGTTTGTGTGTGTGTGTGTGTGTGTGTGTTGTGTGTGTGTGTGTGTGTGTTTGTGTGTGTTTGTGTTTGTGTGTGTGTGAGAGTGTGTGTGTTTGTGTGTGTGTGTTTGTGTGTGTTGTGTTTGCGTGTGTGTGAGAGTGTGTGTGTTTGCGTGTGTTGTGTTTGTGTGTGTGTGTTTGTGTGTGTGTATTTGTGTGTGTTGTGTGTGTGAGAGAGAGTGTGTGTGAGAGAGAGAATGTGTGTGTAAGTGCGTGCGTGCGTGAGTGTGCGTGTGTGTGAGAGAAAAAGAGAGAGAGAGTGTGTGTGAGAGAGACAGAGAGAGTGTGTGTGCATGTGTGTGTGTGTGTTTGTGTGTGTGTTGAAAGTGTATCATACCATACCACACTATACCATACCATACCATACCAAACCATACCATACCATACCATACTATACTATGCAATTTCATAGCATTTCTATGGTATGCCATGCCACGCCCCACCATGCCTCACCACATCATACCACAACACACCATGCCTCACCACATCATACCACAACACACCTCACCACAACACACCACACCACAACATACCACATCACAACACACCACACCACACCACAACACACAACAACACACCACACCACACCACACCACACCAATTATCACATCCTCAATAATAAACCTCACAAACTCTCTCTCTCTCTCTCTCTCTCTCTCTCTCTCTCTCTCTCTCTCTCTCTCTCTCTCTCCTCTCTCTCTCTCTCTCTCTCTCACCACACACACACACACACACCCCACTCTCTCTCTCTCTCTCTCTCTCTCTCTCCTCTCTCTCTCTCTCTCTCTATCTATCTATCTATCTATCTATCTATCTATCTCTCTGTGTTGTTGCTTTTGTTTTGCTTTTGGATTGTTTGTTTGCTTGGGTTTGGGTTTTTGTGTTTTGTTTTGTTCTTTTTTTGTGTGTGTGTGTTTTTTGGGGGGTCTTTTTTTTCCTTTTTAAAAATTTGGTTGTTGTTGTTGTTTTAGATTTTTTTGTTTTACTGTGTGAGTGTACGGATATAGTGAGCTTATTATTTTCATTATCATAATGTATCCCTAAATGCAGAGAATGGATGTTTTTTTTTTTAAACCCCACAACAACAAACAAACAACAACAAACACACGGATGCTTAATCATTCATTATCCTCCAAAATAAAAAAAGAATTTTTTGTCATCCTTACCCTCTCTCTCCCCCCACCCCCTCCCCCTCTCCCCCCACCCCCCACCACCACCACCACCCCACCACCACCACCACCACCACCATCACCACCACCCAACCACACCAACCATAAACCCACCCACCACCCACCCCTTTTAGAAATGCCCGGACATCACCACAGAGGACGTCACCATCCCCATCGACGCCACGGATTCGGCGGGGGTCACCACCACCCTCACCACCCTCCTCCTCACCATCACCACCACCACGGCGGCAGCGGAGGCTACATCACCTCAGGAGATGACTACAGCCACGCTTTCGGCCGTCTCTTCGAATGGCCTCGCAGACCCGGTCGTTTCACTGGCAACCCCAACGTGTACTATTACAACGTGGGCGAGGATGGGTCGGAGGAGGAGGCTTTTTACCGGGGAGGCTTTGTAGGAGGAGGAGGAGGAGGCTGGCGCTCTCAGGAACCTGGTGAGTAGCGGTGATGAGGGTTGTGGTGGTGGTGGGTGGGGTTGGTGAGGGGGGTGGGGGGGGGGTGTGGGGTGGGTTGGTGGTGAGGTGTGGGGGTGGGGGGGGAAGGGGGTGGGGGTGTGGGGGGGTTGGGGGGGGTTGGGGTGGGGGGGGTGTGGTGGGGGGGTTGTGGTGGAGGGGGGGGAGTGAGGAAGGGGGGGGGTTGGTGGTGTGGTGGGGGGGGGGGGTTGTGGTGGGGATGGTGTGGGTGTGGTGGGGTTGGTGGGGTGGGTGTAGGGTTGTAGGGGTGGGATGGTGAGGGGGTGGGGTGGGGTGGGGTTGGTGGTGGGATGGTGTGGGGATGGGGTTGTGGGGGGTGGGGTAAGTGGTGTGGGGTTGTTGTGGTGTGGTGGGGTGTTGTGTGGGTGCGGTGTGGTGGGGTGGGGTGTGGTGGGTGTGGGGGTGGGTGGGGTGTGGTGGGTGTGGTGGGGTGTGGTGTGGTGGGGTGTGGTGGGTGTGGTGGGTGTGGTGTGGTGGGTGTGGTGGGGAGTGGTGGGTGTGGTGTGGTGTGGTGGGGTGTGGTGCGGTGTGGTGCGGTGTGGTGGGGTGTGGTGGGGTGTGGTGTGGTGTGGTGGGGTGTGTGCGGTGTGGTGGGGTGTGTGGGGTGTGGTGTGGTGTGGTGGGGTGTGGTGCGGTGTGGTGGGGTGTGGTGTGGTGTGGTGGGGAGTGGTGGGTGTGGTGCGGTGTGGTGGGGTGTGGTGGGTGTGGTGTGGTGTGGTGGTGAGTGGTGGGGTGTGGTGCGGTGTGGTGGGGTGTGGTGGGGTGGGGTGGGTTGTGGTGTGGTGGGGTGTGGTGGGGTGGGGTGTGGTGGGGTCGGGTGGTTTGTGTGGTGGGGTGTGGTGGGGTTGGGGTGGGTTGTGGTGGGGTGTGGTGTGGTGGAGTGTCGTTGTGTGTTGTGGTGGGGTGGGGTGTGGTGGGGTGGGTTGAGTGGGGTGTGGTGGTGTATGGTGGGTTGTGGTGGGATGGGATGTGGTGGGGTGTGGTGTGGAGTGTGATGGGGGTGGGGTGGATGTTGGGAGGGGTAGGGTGGTATGGGGGGTTGTGTTGTGTTGTGGTGTGGTGTGGCGGGATGCAGTTGGGCTGGGTTGTATTTTATTTATAGTGTTTACTGTAGTGTATTGCGTTGTATTGTAGTGTATTGTGTTGTTGTACTCTATAGTGTTGTGCTGCATTGTATTGCATTGTAATGTAGAGCAAGGTATAGCAGTTTGTTTTGTTGTATATTGTGTTATATTGAATTATGTTGCCTGGTGTTGCATTGTATTGCTGTGTTACATTGTATTGTATAGTAATGTATTGCATTGTATTGTCTTGTATTGTATTGCATTATATTGTATTATTTTGTATTCTATTCTATTCACTTCACAAATAGGAGAGAGAGAAAAATGATGACTAGGGCCTACTTGGTTTCAACAAGAGAATCTTCATTTTCCCATAACAACGAAACAGCAAATAGGAAATAATGAGTACAACAAGCATACCCTGGTATTTAATTATTATTATTATATTTCGGTATGAATAGCATTCCCACCTTCCTGGAAATTCTGCGCTAGATCTAGTCCCTTTTCTATCACTCTCTTTGTTTCTGTCTTTTTTTTCCCTGTACTTTTTCGTTCCATCTCCCTTTGATTTTACTTTTTGCTTTCCCAGTCCATTTTCCTGGATTTTGGTTTTTTTTCTCTCGAGCAAATCTTACACAATTTTTCATACGTTATATTATATTATATTATTTTATCTGTATTGTTTTGCTCTGGCAACTATGTAAACGCTAGAATTGGGCACGGGATGTTCATTCTACAGTGTTATTTTGTCCATATGGCATTTGTGCTAAATTTTATTTGTGTACATTAAAGTATGGGGACGGGATAGCTCAGTGGTCGGAACACTCGCTTTCCCCCAGCCAAGTTAAGCAGCGTCGAGCGTGGTTACCAGTTGGATGGGTGACCGTTTGCGCGCCTTGGCTTCAGTACAGTTCCCCCAGTTCACCTAGCTGTAAATGGGTACCTGCCCTCTTTAGGGTCAGGGAAGGTAAAGCAGCGAGGGAGAGGAGATGGGCGCCGCCCTCAATATGCTGGCCCTAGAGAAGTGAGGTCTCTGACGCCTCGCTCCCCTACGACCTTATAGGTTATGGGACTCCTTTACCTTTACCTACTTACATTAAAGTATTCATTATTCTACTTGACGCTTTTTTTTTAATAAAAAAAAACCCTGAGGACGATAAATCAAGCGGAATGGCAGACAATACTCAGCAGGGTGTGGTTTTATGGGCCACAGGGAATAAAATGATTAAGGCGGCTTTTTGTCAGTTAATGTTGGGTTTTACTTATGGATCCACGGTGGTGGATGTTGGGAAGGGATTAGACGGTGTTGGTTTTGAACTTGAGGCGACCTTTATTGGAGTCGCTGAAATTGAATGAAGATGACAGGTCTGATGTGGCTTTCGCTGTTGGTGGGGTAGTAAACAACATGACATGACAATGACATGAAATCTTTGTCTGGTTCTTACATCAGTGTATGTGTGGGGGGTGGGGGGGGTATGGGTGGGGGGGGGGGGGGGGGTGGTGTGTGTGTGTATGGGGGGGGATGTGTTGTGTGGGGGGGGGGGGGGGGGGGTACGTCTGTCTGTGGGTGTCTGTCTGTTGTCTGTCTGTTCTGTCTGTCAGCTGTCGTCTGTCTCCTATCTCTGCTCTTCTTTGTTTTGCCTATGTCTGTGTGCAATGTTCTGTACTTTTAATTTCGCCGTGTGCGCCCTCTCTCTCTCTCTCTCTCTCTCTCTCTCTCTCTCCTCTCTCCTCTCTCTCTCTCTCTCTCCTCTCTCTCTCTCTCATGCTCTCGCTCTGCACTCTCTCTCTCTGTCTCTCTCCTGTCTCTCTCTCTTTAATACACCTTATTTATCCAGTGCCTTTTGCTCTCCCCTATTTCGCCAAGTTATTTCAAACACAAATTGTGCTGACGTGGTTTCCATGTCAATTTTCGCATCACGGTTGGTTTTGTAACGGTAAAGGTGTCCCATAACCTGGTCGTAGGGGAGCGAGGCGTCAGAGACCCCAGCTTCTCCAGGGGCCAGCATATTGAGGGCGGCGCCCATTTCCTCTCCCTCGCTGCTTTACCTTCCCTGCCCCTAAAAGAGGGCAGGTACCCATTTACAGCTGGGTGAATTGAGGGAACTGTACTGAAGCGAGAAAGTGCGCAAACGGTTTTGTACATGATGTAAATTTTTTTTTTATAAATCGCGTCTCACTGAATCACAAGATGCAGTGCTGTATGGCTGTGTAAAGCTTTAACAGCAATACGTGTTGTTCATTGTTCTGGCTCTTGCTAAAGAATCACAGTAATCAATCATAGTTGACAATAACTGTGTTTTATTGAACCTGTTGAGCCATGACCGGGAATCCATGCCATGATGATTATCTGGGCTGTTGTCAATTATTTTTCTTCTCGTCTTAGTTGAATAATTATATTTTAAGTGTGCCCAGTCCCCCCTCCCCACTGTCCCCTTGTGAATGGGCTTGAAAGCTTACCACAATAAACCAGTCATTGTCATTGTCATTCTCTCTCTCTCTGTCTCTCTCTGTCTCTCTCTCTCTCTCTGTCTCTCTCTCTTTCTCTCTCTCTCTCTGTCTCTCTCTGTCTCTCTCTGTCTCTCGCTCTCTCTCTCTCTCTCTCTGTCTCTCTGTCTCTCCTGTCTCTGTCTCTCTGTCTCTCTCTCTCTCTCTCTCTCTGCTTGTGTCCAGCCATTTTTATTTTTAGTAGTTTTCTCATTTCTCAAGCCACCGAACCACTCAGTGGTCAAAGAAGGTATTTATGACCGATAGAAAAAGAGCCCCCTCTTTCCTCCCCCTCCGACCCCCCCCCCCCCCCCCCCCGGGCTGCCTAACCCCCACTGTCCAGTTTTGCCTGTCTCCACAGGCTGTGGGTCTTTTATATCAGGGGCAGGTTTTATTTCTAAGCCATCTCCATGGATCGTTAGTAACAGGAGTTTGGTGTCTGTGTTATTGTTGTTGTTGTTGTTGTTGAGTACGTGGGTGGGTGAGTGGGTGGGTGGATGGGTAGGTGGTGGTGGTGGTGGTGGGTGGTGGTGGTGGTGGGGGGGGGATAGGTGTGTGTGTGTGTGTGTGTGTGTGTGTGTGGTGTGTGTGTGTGTGTGTGTGGTGTGTGTGTGTGGTGGGGGTGGTGTGTGTGTGTGTGTGTGTGTTGTGTGTGTGTGTGTGTGTGTGTGTGTGTGTGTGTGTGTGTGTGTGTGTGTGCGTGTTCTGCTGACTAGGCTGTTCTGGAGGACGGGTTTGGAGGAGAGAGGAGGGAGGGAGAGGGGGGAGGGAGGATGGAGGGAAGGGAAAGGGTGGGGGAGGGAAGGAGGAATGTGGAGCTCAGGAAAGTAGAGAGAGAGAGTTTCCAGAAGGTGAAGATGCTATTTACACAGACAGCCCTCCTCCCCCCCCCCCCCCCCCCCCCCCCCCAGGAGGGCGAAAACGATATGCTAATCGGTTTAGAAATAATTTCAGGTTTTTTTATTTTGTTTGTTGTTGGGGTTTTTTAATAACACCACACACACTTCTTTCCCACTTCGTCCAGAGACCCATAAAGGACGATAATTCGGTATGGATGATTGTATTCAATGAGGATGATTATAGTCTCCCCTCGCAGCAGGGTTTGGTTTTTTTCACTGGTACGTACATTGAAAGCTATTCTTCAAGGGGGTGTTTTTTTTCTCTCCATTAAATGGGCTTTATGTTACGGTCGATGGGCACTTGACCAGTTAAAGAAAAGAAAAAAGTTTCTTTGTTGTTAGTCTATACAAATGTGTTTTTGTTATTGGGCGTTCCGTAGCTTAAGCATGGTTGGGGAGGTTTGTCCAGAATATCCATTCACTGTGAGACTGTAAAAAGCAACGCCCCGTGTCCGAACGCACGCAGAACATCTTGCGCAAACGTTAAAAACCCTGTTTCCGCCTTTTTAAAAGACTAGGCCATTTCGTTCCGGTAGGATGGGATAGCTCAGTGGTCGGAGCACTCGCTTTCCCTCAGCCAAGTTAAGCAGCGATGGGTGACCGTTTGCGCGCCTTGGCTTCAGTACAGCTCCCCCAGTTCACCCAGCTGTAAATGGGTACCTGCCCTCTTTAGGGTCAGGGAAGGTAAAGCAGCGAGGGAGAGGAGATGGGCGCCGCCCTCAATATGCTGGCCCCTAGAGAAGTCAGGTCTCTGACGCCTCGCTCCCCTACGACCTTATAGGTTATGGGACTCCTTTACCTTTTTCCTTTAGGAACAGATGACTTTTTTTTTTTAAACCGTATGCATACATGTGTCATGTTTAGACGCCATCCTCATAATCGGAATGTGGCTACCCTAAGGGCAGGTAAAAAATAAAAAATAAAAAGTCGCATACGCAAATCTCATCGTTGGTGAGTTAACGTGGGAGCTCTAGCCGATGAACGAAAAATGAAGAGTCGAGGTATTTTGTCCGGGGAGGACGATTTTCGGGGTGGGAGGCGTTGGAAAGAGCAGGACAGGGACGCTGCAGAAGATGGGACAGGCAGGGAGGAAAAGAGAGATGATGGATGAATATGAGGAAGAGGATCAGCAGCAGCAGCAGAAGCAGCATCGTGATTGTCACGAGGAGATGAGGAGAAGGAGATAAATTGGCACAGGAGAACCAAAAAGAAGAAAGAGTTAAGAAGGAGAAGAAACAAACAACTGGACAACAAACGAAGACAATAAAAAAACAACACTAATCACAAGAAAGTCATAGCCAGTTCCGAAAGATAATGGAAAAGAAGAACTGACAACAACAACAACAAGAATAATAAATGATAATAATAATAATAATAATAATAATTTTTAAAAAACAACTTAACAACTAACGAAGACAACAAAAAATAGCCATGACAACAACGAAATGATAACCTGCCTGTAAGTTCCAAACAACAATGGAAAAGAAGAACTGACGACAACAACAATAAAAACAACAACTTAACAAAAAACAAAAAAAATAGCAATGACAACAACAAAGTGATAGCCCGCCTGTAAGTTCCAAACAACAATGAAGAAGAACTGACAGCAAAATACAACAATAGTAACAGCAGCAACAATGTAACAACAATATAACAACAACAGCAATAGTAACAACAATAGCACAACAACAATAGCAACAACAACAAAAGAAACAGCGCAACAATAGTAACACAACAATAGTAACAACAACAATAGTAGAAACAAAAAAACCAATAGTAAAACAACATAGTAACAACAACAATAGTAAAACAACAACAACAATAGTAAAAAACAACAACATAGTAACAACAACAACAAAATAACAAAAACAACAATAGAAACAACAAACAATAGTAACAACAACAACAATAGTAAAACAACAATAGAAACAACAACAATACTAACAACAACAATACTAACAACAACAACAATACTAACAACAATACTAACAACAACAGCAATAGTAACAACAACAGTAACAACAACAACAATAGTAACAACAAGAACAGCAAACAATAGTGACAACAACAATAGTAACAACAACAACAACAATAGTAACAACAACAATAGCAACAACAACAATAGTAACAACAACAACAACGACACATTAACGAAAGCAAACGACATCGACAATAAAGTTGCTGACCCGTCATTTCCCAAAGGTCAAGCAAAGGGTCAAGGCTGCAATGATGATAGCACTGCATTAATTTTGTCACGCTGCCCCTCTGTGTTGATTGTGTGTGTGTGTGTGTGTGTGTGTGTGTGTGTGTGCGTGTGTGTGTGTTTGCATGTTTTTCTACCTCCTACCCCTTGCTCCTCGCCCCTACACACACAACACAACACACACACACACACACACACACACACAACCACAAACACACACCACAACACACCACACACACACACACCCCAAAACACACACAAAACAACCAAACACACACACACACCACACACTTTTAAATCCCCCCCCCCCCCACCCCTCTTTCTTCCTCACTTAATTTTCCCCACTTTACATTTCCCAAAAACCAGATTTAGATCCCACCCCCACCCCCACCCCCCCCACCCACCCTCTCCCTTGACCCCCCCCCCCCCTTCGTCCCCCTTCTGACCTCCCCCTTCCTCAAACCCTCCTGCCCCTTGACTAACCCCTCCTCCCTCCTCCTCCCCCTCCTTTCCCTCCGCTTCCATAAGTCATCATGACACCAATCGCTGGTGTGTTGTTTTTTTCTATCACTAGAATTAATCGTCTTGGTATTCACACAAACCAGCACGACCCCGTACCCTCCTAATCCCCCTCCTCCCCTCCCTCTCCCCCTCCCCCTCCCCCTCCCCTCCCCCCTCCCTCCCCCCCCCCCCCCCCCCCCCCCCCCCCCCCCCCCCGGGCGCCCTCCCTTTCCCTCATTTTCCCCCCCTTTACTCACCCCCTCTTTCATTCTCTCATCCTTTGGCATTTTGTGGAAACGAAATGAAGAAGAATCATTGCCGATACCCTTACCACCATCCTCCACACTCCCCCACTCCCTCTCCCCCATCCCACTTCCCCCACTCCCACTCCCACTCCCACACCACACCCACACCCACTTCCCCCAACCCAAACCCGCCCCTCTCCCCCCACCCCCGCAAAAAAAATTGTTTCTTGCAAGGTGGTGGTGGTGTGATATTATTCGGATGAATGTAGTACGTTTTTATACATAATCACTTTTTTCCGGCGTAGATAGATAGGAGAGAGAGAGAGAGAGAGAGAGAGAAGAGAGGAGAGAGAGAGAGAGAGAGAGAGAGAGAGAGAGAGAGAGAGAGAGAGGGCAAGAAGAAGAAGAATGAAAAAATAATAATAAAAGCTGATCTGTGATTTTGGTGTTTCTCCCTCCACCCCACCTCTCATCCCAATGTGTTTGGGTTAGGTTTGGGGGTTTTTTAAGAGGGGACGAGGGGGGGGGGGGGAGGGGCTATTTGTTTTGGTGGGGGGGGGGAGGGGAAGGGGTTGTTGGTTGGTTGTTTTTTGTGGGGAGTTCTTTTTTTTTGTAGGGGGGGGGGGAGGTAGCTAGTTTTGTTTCAATTTTGCTTTACTTTCTTTCATTTTTTTCATTCGAGGTGGTGGGTGGGGGGTTAAGGGAGGTTAGGGGAGGATGCGGAGAGGGGATAGTGCTTTCAGAAAGGTTTTTTTTTTTTGTTGTGTTTGGTGGCTTTTTGCTTTCAGAAAGTTCATGATATTATTGTCTGGGGGGTTTTCTGGTGTGGGGTGGGGTTTTTCTTTTTTTTTTTAGCTCACGGTTAAGGTCGCGGCATTCTGACTTCGGGGATATTTTTTGTTTGTTTGTGTGTTCTGTCTGAGACTGATTCTTTTCTTGTCTGGTCTGGTTTTGTTTTTTGTTTGTTTTTCTCTCTTTAGCTTTGTTCTCTTTTTCTGTCTCTCTAGTCTGTCTCTGTATCTTTCTCTCTCTTTCTCTCTCTCTCTCTCGCCCCCCCTCTCTCTCACGCACGACACACACACACACACTAAATATCACTTTTATGTGAACAGACGTTAATTTGAAAACCAACCAACCAACACACACACAGACACACACACACACAAACACACAAACACACACAAAACACACACACACGTACACACACACGCACACACACACACGCACAAACACACACAAACACACCAACGCACGCACACACACACCCCACACACACACACACACACACACTCAGGGGATAGCCTGGTGGTTAGAGCATAGTGCTTGTGAGCTGACGGCACGAGTTTGACCCCGGATTCGAGCCACCACGAAACTCCCTTCTTTCAAGAAGATTTTTCCCCTGGAGTTAACATCAGCGCCGACTCCACTTCCCCCAAAAATCCTTCGGACTGAGACTATAAACCAAGGTCTTGAATGCGAACGCACGCAGAACATATTGCGAACACTTTAAAAAAACTTTTTTCCAACTGTCGGAAGTGTAGGTCATTTCGTGCCAGTAGAAACAGATGACAGTCTTTAAAAAAAAAAAATTTTAAATAAAAAAAGAAACCCGCATGCACACGCCGTAAATGGGTACCTGTCCTCTTTAGGTTCAGGGAAGGTAAAGCAGCGAGGGAGAGGAGATGGGCGCCGCCCTCAATATGCTGGCCCCTAGAGAAGTGAGGCCTCTGATGCCTCACTCCTCTACAACTACATAGGTTATGGGACACCTTTACCTTTACCTTAATAAGTGGCAATTGCATCAGCAACGACAACTAATTTTCTTGATGTAGGCATCAAGGGATGTTTTCAATACATATGTACTCTGTGTTGTTGTCTGAAGCAGTTGTGTTATCTGTCACAAGCTGATGCTTCTTCCATATCTCTCCACTTTACCTCAAAGTTCATTATATTTTTTCTGTTCTTACCTAGTCTTGTTTTCTTCTTTTTTCTGACTTGCACATTATATGTTATATTTCTATGTAAATATGTAAGAGGTTTGAAATTTTCCACAAGTGTACAGGCAGCAAGTTTAGAAATGATGTCTTTCAATTATCTACTTTTCAATAGGGTTGATTTGTTGGGACAATGTTTTTTTCAGCTGCCAAACAGCATGTTCCTTTTTTTGGATGGAGGAGTACACTATATGCTATTAGCTTGTTGCTGGTACAAACGTATTTGTATAAAAAGTGGGGGTTTTTCCTTTCTGAAAAAACATTTGCTTCAAACAACTAATCTTTTTTTTCAATGAATCTTTTTGTTAATTTTGCCATTTCTAAATATACAAATTGTTTGCTTCGAAACAGAACTGGATTTTTTGTGGAGATGTCATTTTTTTAATTTTAATAAATTCACATCTTTACATCACACCATTATTTTGTAAAGGTCGTACTTCTACGTTGTGATTTTTCTTACCGCAAAAAAATTCTTGGAACATGCATAGTTGACACGTGACAATACTCAATCTTTCTTGACGACCGAAAAGAAAAACTCATCTTTAATAATAATAATAATAATAATAATAATAATAATATTATAATAATAATAATAATAATAATAAAAAATGGAATTTATATAGCGCTATGTCTTGCAGAGACAAATCAAAGCGCTTGCACTCAACTCATTCTTACACAGTCATACAACCAGTAACAAGTAATAAGACATAACATTTGTAACAAAACACATCTACATCACAAAATTATATCAGACACGTCATATATATATATATATATATACGTAACAATACACGCCTTAAAGCAACTACTCTTATTCACAATCTGTTTCTCAGGTCGGCAGCAGGCGGCTAAAGATGTGCTGAAGGTGACGAAGGTGGATCTCAACGTGGCGCAGAACACCAAGCAGCATCACACTGATGAATTCGACATCACGGAAGGCTTTGACCCCCAGCTGGTGGTACGTCGAGGTCAGCAGTTCACCATGCAAATCACCTTTAACCGAGACTACGACACCAAGAAGGACGACCTTCGCCTTGTCTTTGAGATCGGTAACTGTTTTGGTTTTTTGTGGTTTTAAGTTAAGTTTCCTCCGTGGGGATGCCGGGGCCTGTCAGTATAAATAGCATCCCCACCTTCTAAAAATGTTGTGCTTGGAATTCCCTCTTTTCTATCCTTCTCTTTATTTCTGCCTTGTTTCTTTTCTTCTTGTTACCTTTATCTTGTCTGTTTTCTGCCTTCTTGGTCCACTCTCCTGCCTTTTTCCAGAAAGACTTAAAAGATTTTCTCTCCCATGCCGAAGTCGGATGAGCTGGGCCTGACTTGTTAGGTGCTTAACGGCAGCGCAACGCGTTTTCGCTCATATGACAGGTAACAATAGTTGCTGTCTTCGACGACGAAGAAAAAGTTAAAGTCAAATTATAAGTTTCTTTCGTGACTCTGATGGACACAACGAGTCAAGAAAGTAATTATATTTTCATCATTTAAAAAGCTAATTCAAGTGGTAAGTTCGTTTCAGAAAGGTCATAAGGGGTATACGACTTAATGAACACAGCAAATCGAGAAAGTAATGTATCTTTATTAATTTACAAATATTCATTGATTTAAAAAAGAATGTTAAATCAAAGAGGTGAGTAAGTTTTCTTGAAAGGTACCGGATGAAAACAAAAATGCTTCAAACAATAAGGATGAACGTAATGGGTGATATGCAATTGTAGTGATAAGTATAGGATACACTGATTAGTACCTACATTATAGATAGATAGATAGATAGATAGATAGATAGATAGATAGATAGATAGATAGATAGATAGATAGATAGATAGATAGATAGATAGATAGATAGATAGATGCGAAAATCAGGGGACGGGATAGCTCAATGGTCAGAGCACTCGCTCTCCCCAAGTTCATTAAGCAGCGTTAAGCGTGGTTACCAAGTGGATGGGTGACCGTTTGGGCGCCTTTGCTTCAGTACAGTCCCCCAGTTCACTCAGTAGTAAATGGGTACCTGTCTCTTTAGGGTCAGGGAAGGTAAAGCAGCGAGGGAGAGGAGATGGGCGCTTCCCTCAATATGCTGGCCCCTTGAGAAGTGAGGTCTCTGATGCCTCGCTCTTCAACGACTGCATAGGTTATGGGACACCTTTACCTTTTATAAAATCAGTATTTTAAAATGAATATCTGAGAAACTTCAGAAAAAATTTTCACTTTACATACCTGGCATTATACAAGTAGTAACGTACGCATGTATAATTGTATACATACATAACAAAACATAACCGATTCTCAAGGAACACACACCTCCAACAACCTTACCCTACCTACCTACCTACCTAGCTATCTACCTATATACCTACTTACCTACCTACCTATCTACCTATATACCTACCTACCTATCTGCCTATATATCTACCTACCTACCTATATACCTAACTACCTATCTGCCTATATACCTACCTACCTATATACCTATCTACCTATCTGCCTATATACCTACCTACCTATCTACCCATATACCTACCTACCTACCTACATACATACATACATACATACATACATATATACATATCTCCCTACTTATCTGTCTACCTCCCTACCTCCCTCCCTACCTACCTACCCACATACATACATACATACATACATACATACATACATACATACATACATACCTACATACCTCCCAACCTAACTCTTCCCTCCCTCCCTCCCTCCCTCCCTATCTACCTCTCTACCTACATACATACATACATACATACATACATACATACATACATACAATACATACATACATACATACATACATACATTTTTAAGCTATCTTGGAATGTTTACAACAGTTTGAAATATATTTTTCTTGTGTCTTTTGATATAATTATAGGTATCAATGTGCTTGTCAGTATTGCAATTGCCCTTCATGGGATGATTGAAGTGTTTTTGACTTGACTTGACTTGACTTGACTTGATACATACATACATACATACATTCCTACTTACTACATACATACCTATACATCTCTTCTCCTACTTCTATCTACTACTACTACCTACCTACTACCTACCTCTCTAATATCTCCTACTCTACTCTTACTCCTCCTACCTCCCTCCCTACCTCCTTACTACTCCAACTACCTTACTACTACCTACTAATTACTCTACTCCAACCTACTCCTCCTCCCCCTCCTCCCCCTTCTCTCCCTACTACCTACCTACCACTACTAACTACTACAAACTACCTACTCTACCTACATACCATCACTACTACTCTCTACCTACCCTCATCCTACCTTAACTATCTTCCTCTACCTACTACCTACTCCTACTCATACACACTTGCTCTGTCACTCCTCATCCCTCTCACCTACCTATCCTACTACTACTCACTTACATACTACTACTACATACCAACACAACCATACCTCATCAACTACAACTCTACTACCTACCTACACACTTACCTTACATACCTACTCCTACCTCCTACCACTCCTACCTACATACCTCCTCTACCTCACCTAACCTCCTACTACTACCACCTACCAACTACCTACTCACCTCTACACTTCTAACACTACCTCTACTAACTACCTACCTCCACCTACCTCCTACCACAACTACCTACCTAACTATACCTACCTACTACCCTACTCCTACTCTACTCCTACCTCACCATCCCCCTCTCCTCCTCTCCTCCTACTACCCATCCTACTAACTTCTCCTCTACCTCCACTCACCTCCTCTACCACCCTACCCTTCTACCACCCTACCTACCAACCTACCTACCTTCCCCTACCTCTACTACCACTACCCCTCCTACTCCCTCCTCCATCTCATCCACCACCTACACTATACAACTCCCCACCACCATACCATCCACTACTACCTTCCCTCCTACCCACCCCCCTACCACCTACCTCCTCCTCCCTCCCCCTACCTCCACCACCTACCTACCTCCACCTCCACCCTTACCCAACTCTCCTCCCACTACCCACTCATCCCCTCCTACCTCCCACCACCTACAACCACCTACCATACCCACCTACACCACCTACCCTCCTCCACTCCCCTCCTACCACCTCCACCTCCCTCACCCCCCTACCAACCTCCTACCTCCCCCACCCCCACCCACCTCCCTACCCCCTACCCCTACCCAACCTACCAACCTACCCCAACCCCACCTCCCACCTACCTACCTCCCACTCACCCACCTACCACCACCTACCCTACCCCACTCCACCTCCCACCTCACCCCCTACAACCTACCTCACCCCACCTACCAACCTCCCCACCTCCCCACCCACCTACCTACCTACCACCCCTCCACCTACCTACCCCCCCTACCACACCTCCCTCCCTCCCCCACCAACCTACCTCCTCCACCCACCTACCAACCTACCACTCCCCACCACCTACCAACCTACACCTCCCCCACCTACCAACCCTCCCCACCACCTACCAACCCACCTCCCCACCCACCTACCAACCTACCTACCCCCCACCCAACCTACCAACCTACCTACCCACCCCTACCAACCATCCCTCCCTCCCCACCCACCTACCTACCTCCACACCTACCAACCTCCTACCCTCCCACCACCTACCCTACACTCTCCCCCCCACCACCTACCACTCCACCTACCACCTACCACCTCCCCACCACCTACCACCACCTACCAACCTACCCCCCACCCACCTACCACCACCTACCCACCACCAACCTACCTCACCTCCCCACCCACCTACCTACCTACCCACCTACCAACCTCCCTCCCTCCCCACCACCTACCTACTCTCCACCCACCTACCAACCTCCCCACCCACCACAACTCCCCACCCCCACCTACCAACCTACCTACCTCCACCCACCTACCAACCTACCTACCCACCCACCCACTTCCCTCCCTCCCCCTCCCCCCCACCCACTACCTCCCTACCCCACCACCCCCCACCCACCAACCCACCCACCTACCCTACCTACCTTACCTACCTGCCCGCAGGTGACGACCCCAAGCCCAGCAAGGAGACCCGGGCCGAGTTCGTTCTCTCGGACAAGGACGAGGCGGGCAAGTGGGGAGCCAAGACCCTTCAGCAGGGCAAGCACCTGCTGACCATCGCCGTCTTCACCCCGCCCTCCTGCTACGTGGGCAAGTGGGACTTGAGCGTCAACACGGTCAAGAAGACGGCCACCGA
>CM054143.1:10689463-10691963 GCA_028751875.1 Rapana venosa | reverse complement strand
ATAAATCTTTACTTTTTTGGCATTTGCTTTGCCAGTTATATGAATTAACCTATTGTTTCATCCCAAGCCCAACAAACGTATTGTGGCCCAGGACCAATGTACATTAAATCATTTCAGAGTTCAGAGTTCTCCCTCTCTCTCTCTCCCCCCCCTTCCCCCCTCTCTCTCCCTCCCTCCCTCCATCCCTCCTTCCTTCCCTCCCTCCCTTTCTAACATTTCCTTGAAAATGCATTAGTTTTCCTCCTTGGAAAAAAAGCAAAAACATACCCATTCTTAATCAATCGAAAAAGTAATGAGAAAGAAATCAATCAATTCCAATCTTGGACTCTGGTGTCCATACCTCCCCCGCCCCCCCCCAACCCCCAACCCCCTCTACAAACGTCACAGACAGATAGACAGGCAGAAAGACAGACAGACAGACAGAGATCCTAAAGCATCAAGATTACAAAACTTAAATCCTCAACAAGATTACTCACTTCAGTCCTGTCCTGTACGTAACCCTGATTAAGACACGGCTGAATTAAAACTTGTACTTTTGAAGACCAAAGGTTTACTGAATCCACCCGCGCGCCCTCGCTAGGCTAGTTCAATACAGATGGCTCTCATCTGATCTCCGTGCTCGTTCTATTCTTGATTGATTTCCGTGTTTCAGTTCTCTGGCAAAGTTCTGGACTGCTGCATGTTTCTGCTGGACCTGTCTGAGATGAAGTACACCGCGCGGGGCAACCCCATCCTTGTGGCCCGAAAGCTGACTGCAATGGTGAGTCTGTCTCCTGCTTCTTCCTCTTCCTCTTCTGCTGCTGCTTCTTCTTCTTCTTCTTCTTCTTCTCCTCCTCCTCCTCCTCCTTCTCCTCCTTCTTCTTCTTCTTCTTCTTCTTTTTCTTTTTCTTCCCCTTCTTCTTCTTCTTCTTCTTCTTCTTTTTCTTCTTCTTCTTTTTTGAACGCTCAGACAGTCACTGTTTTTGTCTGTCGTATGAGCGAAAATGCGTTGCGCTGCCATTAAGCGCCTGACACGTCAGGCCTAGCGCATCCGACTTCGGCATAAGAGAAAATTGTTATCTTTTAAGTCTTTCTAGGGGGAAAAAACAGCCAGGAGAATGAACCAAGACTGCAGAAAATAGACAAGAAGGAGGTGACAGGAAGAAAAGGAACATGGCAGATACTAGGAGAAAGATAGAAAAGAGGGAATTCTTAGCAAAGAATTTCCAGAAGATGGGGATGCTATTTATTCTGACAGGACCCGGCATCCCAACCGGGGAGTGAGTATGTCTGAAAGAGAGCTTTGACTGCTATGGTGAGTATGTCTGAAAGAGAGCTTTGACTGCTATGGTGAGTTTGTCTGAAAGAGAGCTTTGACTGCCCATGGTGAGTATGTCTGAAAGAGAGCTTTGACTGCTATGGTGAGTTTGTCTGAAAGAGAGCTTTGACTGCTATGGTGAGTTTGTCTGAAAGAGAGCTTTGACTGCTATGGTGAGTTTGTCTGAAAGAGAGCTTTGACTGCTATGGTGAGTTTGTCTGAAAGAGAGCTTTGACTGCAATTGTGAGTTTGTCTGAAAGAGAGCTTTGACTGCAATGGTTTGTCTGAAAGAGAGTTTTTACTGCAATGGTGAGTATGTTTGAAAGAGAGTTTTTACTGCAATGGTGAGTTTGTATGAAAGAGAGTTTTTACTGCAATGGTGAGTATGTTTGAAAGATAACTTGACTGCAATGGTATGTGTATGTGTGTTTGTGTATCTGTGTGTCTGTGTCTGTATCTGTATTTCTGCCTGTGTCTGTATTTGTATCTCTGTGTCTGTTACTCTGTAACTGTGCCTGGGTCTCTGAGTGTGTGTCTGTGTCTGTGTCTATATTTCTTGGCACCTATCAGTCTCGAAAGACTATGGAGTTGCGCTCTAGGTCTTAACTCTCCAGAGCGCAAAGCCTGGGTAAGTTAGTATGGAAGGCAAGCTTTTACCCATGCAGCAGACACCCCCCTACCACCCCCCCACCCCACCCCACCCCGGCCTCTCCACGTCGCTGGAATGGTCCATTGGAAAGGCAATCGCCAATACACATGGTTCCAGTGCCGTCGCAGGAGTTGCTGACAAAACGTTGCTGTATACAGCCTCGGGCTGCCTTGGGGGACTCCGACTCCCGATTTTTTCTCAGGGTTGACTCCCGAAGCCTTTCCTGTGAGTAGGTATGGCTAGGCCGCAAGGCAGCGGAGGTTTGAAATCAGAGTTTTCCTTCTCCTAGATGGACTGTCTTCCCAGACTGATGAGCTAGCTCCATCTGCCCACATGACACAGGTAATAATAATAATAATAATGTATGGAATTTATATAGCGCTGAATCTTGTAAAGCAACAAATCTTACATAAAACTTACGTAAAACTGGCTTACATGGTTACCAGTTAGCAGAGGAGACCTCTGACCTGACTCCAGCACATCTATAGCTCTGTATCACTCTATCTGTATTTCTGTATCTCTATGTCTGTATATCTATATTTCTGTATCTCTAT
>CM054143.1:10634463-10686963 GCA_028751875.1 Rapana venosa | reverse complement strand
GTGGGAGCGGGGGGTGGATGGGTGGATAGATGGGTGGGTGGGTGGGAGCGGGGGGTGGATGGGTGGTGGAAAGAGGGAGGGTGGTTGTGTGAATGGATGAGCGGGTTGGTGGGTGAGTGGATGGGGGGATGGAAGGGTGGGTGGGTGTGGTAGGGAGGGAGGGAGCGAGGAGTGGATGGGTGGTGGAGAGAGGGAGGGTTGGTGGGTGGATGTATGGATTGATGGGTGGGTGGGTGGGTGGATGGAAGGGTGGGTGGGTGGGAGGGAGGGAGGGAGCGAGGGTGGATGGGTGGTGAAGAGAGGGAGGGTTGGTGAGTGAATGGATGAGCGGGTTGATGGGTGAGTGGATGGGTGGATGGAAGGGTGGGTAGGAGGGATGGAGGGAGGGAGGGCTGGATGGGTGGTGGAGAGAGGGAGGGTTGGTTGAGTGAATGGATGAGCGGGTTGGTGGGTGAGTGGATGGGTGGGTGGGGGGGGAGGGAGCGAGGGGTGGGATGGGTGGTGGAGAGAGGGAGGGTGGGTGGGTGGATGTATGGATTGATGGATGGATGGGTGGGTGGTTGGAAAGGGGGGGTGGGAGGGAGGGAGGGAGCGAGGGGTGGATTGGTGGTGGAGAGAGGGAGGGTGGGTGATTGAATGGATGAGCGGGTTGGTGGGTGAGTGGATGGGTGGGAGGGAGGGAGGGAGCGAGGGGTGGATGGGTGGTAGACAGAGGGAGGGTGGGTGGGTGAATGGATGAGCGGGTTGGTGGGTGAGTGGATGGGTGGGTGGGAGGGAGGGGTGGATGGGTGGTGGAGAGAGGGAGGGTGGGTGATTGAATGGATGAGCGGGTTGGTGGGTGAGTGGATGGGTGGGAGGGAGGGAGGGAGCGAGGGGTGGATGGGTGGTAGACAGAGGGAGGGTGGGTGGGTGAATGGATGAGCGGGTTGGTGGGTGAGTGGATGGGTGGGTGGGAGGGAGGGGTGGATGGGTGGTGGAGAGAGGGAGGGTGGGTGGGTGGATGTATGGATTGATGGGTGGGTGGGCGGGTGGATGGAAGGGTGGATGGGTGTGTGGGAGGGAGGGAGCGAGCGAGGGGTGGATGGGCGGTGGATAGAGGGAGGGTGGGTGAGTGAATGGGTGGATGGAAGGGTGGGTGGGAGGGAGGGAGCGAGGGGTGGATGGGCGGTGGATAGAGGGAGGGTGGATGAGTGAATGGATGAGCGGGTTGGTGGGTGAGTGGATGGGTGGATGGAAGGGTGGGTGGGAGCGAGGGGTGGATGGATGGTGGAGAGAGGGAGGGTGGGTGGGTGGATGTATGGATTGATGGATGGATGGGTGGGTGGATGGAAGGTGGGTGGGAGTGAGGGAGGGAGCGAGGGGTGGATGGGTGGTGGAGAGAGGGAGGGTGGGTGATTGAATGGATGAGCGGGTTGGTGGGTGAGTGGATGGGTGGATGGAAGGGTGGGTGGGTGGGAGGGAGGGAGCGAGGGGTGGATGGGTGGTGGAGAGAGGGAGGGTTGGTGGGTGGATGGATGAGTGGGTGGATGTATGAATTGATGGATGGATGGGTGGGTGTGTGGGTGGATGGGTGAATGAGTGGGTGGATAGATGGATGGATGGATGGATAGATAGATGGGTGGGTGGATGGATGGATCATTTCATTTTCTTCTTCTTTTCTTGTTGTTGTCTTTTTTTCTTCCTATTCTTCTTTTCTTCGTTCTCCTTCCTCCTTCTTCCTCCTCCTCCTCCTCCTCCTTCTTCTTCTTCTTCTTCTTCGTCGAACGCTCAGACAGCAACTATTGTTATCTGTCATAGGAGCAAAAATGCGTTGCGCTGCCGTTAAGCGCCTGACAAGTCAGGCAAGCCCCCGCGCAACAGATTTTGGCGTGGGAGAAAATTGTTATCTTTTTAAGTTTTTCAAGGGGGGGGGGAGTGGCATGAGAATGGACCAAGGAGACAAACAAAAAAATAGACAAGTAGGGGGTAACAGGAAAAAACGGAAGAAGGTAGAAACAAAGAGAGGGATAGAAAAGAGGGAATTCTTAGCACCAATTTTCCTGAAGATGGATCCCGGATGCTGTTTATACTGACAGATCCCAGGCATCCCCATAGAGGGGGGGGGGAGAGAGAGAGAGAGAGAGAGAGAGAGAGAGAGAGAGAGAGAGAGAGAGAGAGAGAGAGAGAGAGAGAGAGAGAGAGAGAGAAACAGAGACAGAGAGAAAGAAAGAGAGAGAGAATGAGAGAGAGAGACAGAGAGAGAAACAGAGAGAGACAGAGAGAAAGAGAGACAGAGAGACAGATCATTTCATAACATAGTGAAGGAGAGGAGAGAAGACGCCTCGCGCCCTCAAAATGCTGGTCCCACTGAAGAAGCTGGGCTGTCTTGACACTTCGCTTCCCCAATGACCGCATAGGTTATGGGAGCCTCACCTCACCTATCCCGCAGTCCCTTGGACTTTGGGGCACTAATGAAGACTTTGCAACCAGCTTCCTCCACTCCTCTGCTTTCCGTAGCAATTCGTTCCACTCATGGCCAGTCCACTCTCTGATGTTTTTACAAGATATAGCGCTATATAAATTCCATTTAATATTAATATTATTATTATTATTATTATTGTTATTATGTTGTCTTCCCATCGTTTTCTCTGTATACCTCTTCGTCTCCCTCCTTGTACTGTTCCCTGTAGGACAGTCTTGGCCAGTCCAGATGCCCGTACACTTTAGTTTGCGTCTTTTCACTGAAGTCAGGAGCTCTTCCTATGGTCTGATGGCGTCTTCACGTCCTCATTAGTGATGTGATCTCTGTATGAGATACCAAGGAGTTTGCGAAAGCACCTCACCTCCATTGCCTGTATCCTCTTTTTTCTGCTGTTGTGGTCTACGTTTCACAGGCGTACCAAAAAAAACATGGACACGATCAGGGAACGCATCAGTCTGATCTTGAAGCTGATGGCGATGTTCCTGTCGTTCCAGCTAGAGGACTTTCAGTTCGGTCATTGCAGCCGTGGTCTGGGCTTTTTCTGTGTGTGCCAGTGTGCCGGGCCCTGGGTCTGCCTGCCCGCAGTGTGACCAACTTTGCCTCTGCCCACGACGTGGACACGTCCATCACCATCGACATGCACTACAACTCTGACGGCGATCCCCTGGAAGACCGCAACGAAGACTCCATCTGGTGCGTGGCTTTTGTCTTGCTCAGCCTTGTCTCCCGTGTCGCGTAAACAAAACGATTACGTGACTTTTCTGGCAATACAATATTTCTGAATCTTAATCGCACACACACATATACAACACATACGCACGCGCACACACACACATAAACACATACGCACGCACACACACATACAACACACGCACGAACGCACGCACGCACAGGCTCACACATAGATAGATAGATAGATAGACAGACAGACAGACAGACAGACACAGACAGACAGACAGACAGACAGACGATAGATAGATAGATAGATAGATAGATAGATAGATAGATAGATAGATAGATAGATAGATAGATAGATAGATAGGTAGGTGGGTAGGTAGGTAGGTAGACAGACAGACAGACAGACAGACAGACAGACAGACAGCCCAGACAGACAGACAGACAGACAGATAGATGTATGTATATATACCAAGGTGTGTGTGCTTGTTCGTTCGTTCTTTTGAAAAGACTCAAATCAAAAGGCCCCCACACAAAACACACACACACACACACACACACACACACACACACACACACACACACACACACACAGATATACACAAAACACTCACACACACACACTCACACACACACACACACACACACACACACACACAAAACACACACACACAACACAACCCCAACACACACTCTCACACACACATACACAACACACACACACACATACACACACACAAACATACACACACACACACACACACACACACACACATTTGGGTACCCACCAAAGTCACATTTTCCTCTTGCCTGAAGTCCTTTTAGCCCTCTCTTTCCCTGCCACTCCCCTGCCCTATCAACTTGAAAAGGCACTGATGGCCTCTGTCGCAGGAACTTCCATGTCTGGAACGAGGTATGGATGGCCAGACCTGACCTTCCTGCCGGGTACGGAGGCTGGCAGGCCTGTGACGCCACCCCACAAGAACTCAGCGAGGGTAGGTACCTGTACCCGTAACCATACCCGTACCCGCACCCCTGCCGCTGTCTGTTGTCAGTCCATCCCAATGATTCTTGTCTTCCGTCTTGCAAAGCGCACACAGTGGTAGAAATCACACTGAAAGGAAAAGAAGGAAGATAGGATTTTGTGACTGAAACAGTTTTTATGTTTTATTTACTTTTTTTAGTTTTTTATAACGGTCTATTATTAGATTGTAGTTAAACGTTTTTAAAATCACCAGTGTTGATGTGTTGTTGTGTCTACAAAACCCTTGTTTTGTTGCCAGAGATCAGCCAGTATTGTATATTTTGATATTGTGTTTTAGGTTGTGTTAGTTTCTACTAATAAGTCGCTGTGATTGTATTTTCATTACAACATTCATGCGCTACCAAATTATTGTATATCATCTTTGTTATTATTGTTTTGTTGTTGTGTCGTTCGTTGTCGTCATTGTATTATATAATCATTTTATATTTAATATCATATTATCATCATCATTATTATTGTTAATATTCTTTTATTCGTCGTCAACAAAATATTATATCATAACATTATTATCATCATATCATCATTCGTCATCATCACAGTTATTATCACAAATCATAATCATTATTATTATCATTATCATTATTCATAATCATCATCATCATATCATATCATATCATCACTACACCACTCATCTCATATCATCAACATTATATTATCATTCATCATCTCATCATCATCAAATCAAGACAGGTCAGTTGTCACCGCCGTTGTGTTAAGCGCTCTGATTTGTAATTGCAAGATATAGCGCTCTATAAATTCCATATATTATTATTATTATTATTATTGTCCTCACACAGGAACCTACTGTTGCGGCCCTTGTCCCGTTCGCGCCATTAAAGAAGGGGACGTAACCCTGCCGTATGATGGCGCCTTCATCTTCGCCGAGGTCAACGCTGACCGCATGTACTGGGTGCAGCAGGAAGATGGCTCCTGGAAAAACGTCTACACGGACAAAAACACGTGAGAGACAGTGACAATGATAAGGATCAGTTTAGTGTCTTGCTGTTGTTGTTGTTCTTGTTGTTGTGCGTTCCCCAGCTTTTACACTCTGGGGATTGTCACCCAGAATAGTAACCCGCACTCTTGACTCACTCATCCCACCTTGGAATCACTGTGAGATAGGAAGTACGCTGGATGAGAAGTTTTCGCGTATGACTGTTTTCAAGTAGCCTACCTCGCCATATAGGCATCCGTACTCCGACTTCAGAGGATTTTTCTTCTTAATGGGAGAGCGCGAGTTGTTTATTTTTATTCTTGTATTTCGGTTTAAAAATCTTCTAAAATATCACTTTTTTAAAACTAAAAACAGAGAGAAAAAATACACAATACAAGTTAATTTGTTTGTTTGTCTATTAAACTGTGTTGATGTTCCATTATCCAAGCACTTTGATTTGGGTTGGGGTTTTTCACCAGATATAGCGCTATATATATTCCATGTATTGTTAATATATTATTATCATCATTATTATTATCATCATCATCATCATCGTTGTTGTTGTTTTTATTATTATTATTACTGTTGTTGTTATGATTATTATTATTGTTGTTGTCAATATTATTATTATCATTATTGTTGTTGTTGTTATTATTATCATTATTATTGTTGTCGTTGTTGCTATTGTTGTTGATATCATTATCATTATCATTATTATTATTGCTGTTTCTTTCAGAGTTGGCAAGTTCATCAGCACTCTGTCCAAGGTGGAGTCAGGGCAGGACCAGAGAGAAGATGTCACCCTTGGCTACAAGTACCCTGAGGGTAAGAGGATTCCTGTTGCACCATTCTTGCTGTCTGTGCCCTTGTTTGGGTTTTTGTTGTTGGTCGGTTGTGTCATTTTGTGTGGAAATGTCCACCTTCATTTGTTGCAGCTCTTATATTTTGCCTCCGTTTCTGTCTGTGGTTTGGTCTCTGTCTGTCTGTCTGGTTGGCTGTCTGTCTGTCTGTCTTGTCTGTACTATCTGCATATTACCTTTTTTTGTCCGTCCATCCTGTCTGTCTATATCTGTTTGATATACCTATAGTTATCTGTCTATCTATCTATCTGTCTGTCTATCTGTCTATCTATCTCTGTCTATCTGTCTATCGATATATCTAATCTATCTGATCTATTTATCTATCTATCTATACCTATCTATCTATATTTCTATGTTTATCTCTATCTATTTATATCTAGCTGTCTATCTATCTAGCTGTCTGTCTATCTGTCTATCCATCTACCTCTCTACCTATCTATCTATCTGTCTGCCTATCTTTCTATCTACCTATCTATTTATCTCCATCTATATACCTATCTATTTATCTCCATATATCTATCTATCCATCTACCTATCTATCTCTATCTACATATATATCTATCTATCTATCCTATCTCTCTATCTATCTATCTACCGATCTATTTATCTCCATCTATCTATCCATCTCTCTATCTATCTCTCTATCTATCTATCTACATATCTATCTATCTCTATAGATCTCTATCTCTGTCTATCTATCTATCTCTCTATGCTGGGTATGTTCTTGTTTCCGTAACCCATCAAACGCTGTCTTGACTGACGGGATCTTTTAAGGCGAGTACTTGATCTTCTGCACGTGTACATACACACACGAAGGAAAATAAGGCAGTGGCAGCTCTGCGCTTAAAAGTTGAACTGGGAGATCGACACACAACAAAAACATTCACCCACCCAACACGGCTACCGAGATTCGAACCCACCACTTCATAAACACGCATGGTTAAGTCAAACTGTCCTTACCACTGGGCTATAGAGTATAGAGTCTATCCCGTTATCACTGTGAATGCTATAACAATAAACGTTAGCATGGTTATTTTGCCCACACTACAGAAAGTTAAGCGTACTTGCTTGTTGTTTTTTCTCATTCCTCGGCTAGAGTTCCGAGGTACACCAACGGCCAGACTTTTGCTTATGCGACTGGTTTTCGCGCATCATTAAGGCAGCGGCATTCCGACTTCAGAAATAAGTTTTCCGTTAATGTACGATGACTCACCGAGTGAGGGAAGGGCCCCACCAGGTTCGACTTGCCCAAGATACACGGCCTGAAGATTGAGTGCAGAGCCCCAGGGAGTTGATAGAGTGACAGATAGACAGACAGCGACAGAGATTTTTATTGTTTTATTTCGAGGATAACGGAATAAGCACTCATGTGCTTTTTTTCATCCAGTCCCCGTGTGTATGTAGTTTTGTACATTTTGTCATCCGTTCCCACCGGCACACAATGGCCTACTCTTCAGAAAAGCGGATCAGGTTTTAACGTGTGCGCAAGATGTTCTGCGTGCGTTCGCACACGGGACCTCGATTTATAGTCTCATCCGAAGAACTTTTGGGGAGAGTGGAGTTGGCGCTGATGTTAACTCCAGGGGAAAATATCCCCTTGAACGAGAATCGAACCCGAGTCGTCAGATTGCGAGCGCAATGTTATAACCACTAGGTTATCCCGTCCCCCCTTGGAGAGAGAGATAGAGACAGAAACAGACAGACATACAGAGAAGACTGTGACTAACAGGTTCATGTACCTGTGTTGACAGGTAGCCCCGAGGAGCGGGTAGCCGTGCGTAAAGCCAATGCAGTGGGCTCCAACCGCAAAGATGCATACGTCTCTGGCCCTTCGGTAAGTTGATAATGTTTACTGCTGCTGCTGCTGCTGCTTCTGCTGCTGCTACCGTTACTGATTGTTTTTCTCCTTATAAAATTAATGAGAGTGCAGGTTGTTTGTGCCCTACAAGAAGACAATCTCGCTATGATATTGTAAAGCATCTTCATCTTCTTCGTCGAACGCTCAGACAGCAACTCCAGAGGCCCTGACGAATGCTGTAATACACTTAAAGGCCCTCCAAGGGGTCCGAAGAGTTTGTCCTTCATAGGCAGATCAGTTGGCCAGATATTGGTCCTCAGGTTTTGGTGTGTTGAACAGGCCTGGGGGAAGTGTTCCACTGTCATGGGAAAGGTGCCCGCAGGGGCACATCACAGAATCACCAGTGTGGAACTTGGTAAACATGTGATGTCTGAGACATGATGCTCATCTCATCTCATCTCATCTGCTCCCATAACCCCCTCCGGGGTCGTAGGGGCACTGCAGTGACGAACGTTGCACCAGTTGGCTCCATTTGCGGCGATTGTGGGCAAGTGCCTGGGTTGTGGAGAAACTCTTCCCGGTCCATTCAGTGATGTTTGTCTGCCCATTTCTTCTTCTTCGGTCTGCCTCGCCTTCTCTTCCCCTGCACTGTTCCTTGCAGTATGGTCTTGGAGAGCCCATCAGATCTTGTCACATGCCCATACCATCTGAGCTTCCTTTTCTTAACTGTGGTCAGCAGGTCTTCATAATGCTTTACTTGTTGGGTAATGGTCTGTGGGACTTCTTCGTTGGTAATGTGGTCCGTGTATGATGAAATGCCAAGGAGTCTTCTGAGACATCTCATCTCCAAACCCTGGCTCCTCCTTTGTAGATCTGGCATTCGATGTCTAGGATTCGCATCCCATGTATACAGATATGATATTCATTTTTATGATACTAATCATAATATCGTAGATTTTCACCATAAGATCGTCGATTTTTCACCACACCTCGCTCGCTCCTTCACTCTCCGTTGCAGGATGTGGACTTTGACCTGTGCTTCGACTCGGAGAACACCTTCGTGGGCAACGACTTCGTGATGGAGCTGCGGTGCAAGAACACCAGCAAGGAGCAGAGGACCATCCAGGGCCGCTTCAGCGCCAGCACATGTACTACACGGGGGTAGTGGCCGACCCTGTGGCCAAGCAGGACATCACCAGCGTCCCCCTCAAGCCTGGAGAAAGTACGGGGCGTGCTTGTTGGTAGCTGTGCTGGGGCTGGGGCTTGCGTTAGGAAGGACGGTGGCAGGACGGTTAAGACATTTGCCTGCCAACAAGTAAACCGTGAGGTTCTAGGTTCCATTCCCAGCCTCCTCGCCCTTTCTTCCCAGTTTGAACCACACACAAAAAATCGAACTGAATGTCAAAGTCCTTCGGATGAGACTATAAACCGAGGCCCCGTGTGCGAACGCACGCAGAACATTTTGCGCACATGTTGAATCCTGTTCGGCTTTTCGAAAGAGTAGGCCATTGTGTGCCGGTGGGAACGGATGACAAAATTTACAAAACCGCATATACACGGGGATTGGATGTAAAAAAGTACATGAGTGATTATTCCATTATCCTCGAAAAAAGTCATCTGAGCGCTTTGATTTGTTGCTTTACAAGATTCAGGCTATATAAATTCCATACATTATTATTATTATTATTATTATTGTGCCTGCCTTGGCTGGGTTTAGTTTTGGTTGTGGTTGTGGCTGGTTGTTGTTTCGGTGTGTTGTTTGGTTTACTAGTTGTTTTGTTGTAATGATTGATGTTGTTGTTTTTGTTGTTTGTGGGGTGGTGGTACGGGCGGATGATGACGATGGTGATTGTGGTGGTGGTGTATGATGATGGTGGTGGTGTGGCGACGGTGGTGTAATGGTGTGATCGTGGCGACGACGACATGATGAGGAAGAGGACGACGACGACGACGACGACGAGAAGACGAAGACGACGACAACAACAAACATGATGATCACGAGTGCAAACAGGCAAATGGATTTCATGCCGACCTCAAGTATGATACAACTGATCATCATCAGTGCACGACCGAGAAAATGCTCGTGGCACCTGACAAGACCTTTTTGTTTCCAGAACCTGGACTATTTTGATGGGTTCGTTATTGTCAGTAACACATACTGACCAGTGCCCTTGTGGCACAGACCCGCCTACCCCCACCCCTCACCTTCCTTCCCCATATCCTGCAGTCCTGTGTTACCTCCAACACTCTGAGACACCAGACGTGGCCTAGCCCTGTAGAGTTTTAGGAGAGAAAAAAAACCAACTGTGGAGACGGGCGAGGTTGCAGCGCAGATTGCAGACTTTGCCATTCAGATCGGGTAGAATAAGAATATTAGCGTGCCAGGAAGCGCAGAAAAAAAGAAAGATTGTCAGTAAAATAACGTTGTGGGCATTAAAATGGGTTTATGTCAATAAAAATGACGTTGTGGACATAAGAAAGGGTTTATGTCAATAAAATGACGTTGTGGACATTAGGAAGGGTTTATGTCAATAAAAATGACGTTGTGGACATAAGGGAGAGTTTATGTCAATAAAATGACGTTGTGGACATTAGGAAGGGTTTATGTCAATAAAAATGACGTTGTGGATATTAGGAAGGGTTTATGTCAATAAAATGACGTTGTGGACATTAGTAAGGGTTTATGTCAATAAAATGACGTTGTGGACATTAGGAAGGGTTTATGTCAATAAAAATGACGTTGTGGACATTAGTAAGGGTTTATGTCAATAAAATGACGTTG
This sequence comes from Rapana venosa, assembly GCA_028751875.1. NCBI lineage: Eukaryota > Metazoa > Mollusca > Gastropoda > Neogastropoda > Muricidae > Rapana > Rapana venosa. The sequence goes on along the minus strand of CM054143.1, from coordinate 10,676,408 downwards.
TGGACATTAGTAAGGGTTTATGTCAATAAAATGACGTTGTGGACATTAGGAAGGGTTTATGTCAATAAAAATGACGTTGTGGATATTAGTAAGGGTTTATGTCAATAAAATGACGTTGTGGACATTAGGAAGGGTTTATGTCAATAAAATGACGTTGTGGACAGTATGTTGGCTCCTGTTACTTAAATGACGTTGCAGATGATAGTATGACAGGCTCGTTGAAAAACGAAAATGACATTGGTGGATTGACAAACCTTTCCCAATACCTTCTTTTTCTTCTCTCTCTCTCTCTCTCTCTCTCTCTCTCTCTCTCTCTCTCTCTCTCTCTCTCTCTCTCTTTCTCTTCTCTCTCATCTTCTGAAATACACTTGAAATAGACTACCCTCGCAACTAAAATGAACTTCAAAAATTTAAAACAATGTATCATGATCTTTTGATATGAAACAAGTTGATTACAACATATCTCCTTCCCAATATGTATTAATACAACGTTTATATCCGGTTTCCATACTTCTTGTTCCTCTCTGTCTCACTGTCTCTATCTCAGACTGTCTGTCTGTCTGTTCTGTCTGTCTGTCTATCTATCTATATGTCTGTCTGTTCTGTCTGTCTGTCTATTTATCTATATGTCTGTCTGCCTCTGTCTGTCTGTTTGCTCTCTCTCTCTCTCTCTCTCTCTCTCTCTCTCCCCTCTCTCTCTCTCTCTCTTGTGCATCTGTTGATATCCATGTGTGCGTATTTTCATATGTATCATAACTATGCTTTTTTGTTTTTCTTGCAGCTTTTCTTTTCTTTTCATTTTGAGGGCTGGATGGGGGGAAAAAAGTCATGTTACTTAATCTATTACCCTCGTGAAATAAAACTGCGTTTGCGTCTCTCTCTCTCTCTCTCTCTCTCTCTCTCTCTCTCTCTCTCTCTCTCAGGCAAGAACCTGAGCATTAAGGTCAGCCCCGAACTCTACTTCGACAAGCTGAAGGACTGCTGCATGCTGTCGCTGTCTGCCATGGCCAGAGTGAAGGAGACCCAGCAGATCTACACCAAGAAGGACGACACCCGCCTACGCAAACCTCACCTCAACATCAAGGTAAAGGAAGAAAGACACCCGCCTGCCTATGCAAACCTCGGGGACTGGATGTAAAAAAGCACATGAGTGCTTATTCCATTATCCTCGATATAAATAATAATAAATAAATAAATAAATAAATAAATAACCTCACCTCAACATGAAGGGAAGGAAGAAAGACACCCGCCTATACATACCTTGGGGACTGGATGTAAAAAAGCACATGAGTGCTTATTCCGTTATCCTCGATATAAAAGAATAAATAAATAAATAAATAAATAAATAACCTCACCTCAACATGAAGGGAATGAAGAAAGACACCCGCCTATACATACCTTGGGGACTGGATGTAAAAAAGCACATGAGTGCTTATTCCGTTATCCTCGATATAAAAGAATAAATAAATAAATAAATAACCTCACCTCAACATTAAAGTAAGAAAGAAAGACACCTGCCTATGCAAACCTCGGGGACTGGATGTAAAAAAAAGCACATGAGTGCTTATTCCATTATCCTCGATATAAAAGAATAAATAAATAAATAAATAACCTCACCTCAACATTAAGGGAAGGAAGAAAGACACCTGTCTATGCAAACCTCGGGGACTGGATGTAAAAAAAAGCACATGAGTGCTTATTCCATTATCCTCGATATAAAAGAATAAATAAATAAATAAATAAATAACCTCACCTCAACATTAAAGTAAGGAAGAAAGACACCCGCCTACACAAACCTCACCTCAACATTGAGGTAATGACGACACCCTGCCTACGCAAACCTCACCTCAACATCAAGGTAAGGAATACACCCGCCTACGCGAAACTCACCTCTACGAGGAAGACACCTACCTACGCGAACCTCACCTCAACATCAAGGTAAGGAAGGACAACACCTGCCTACGCAAATGTCACCTCAACAATAAGGTAAGACGCCCTGCCTACGCAAACCTTACCTCAACATTAAGGTAAAGGAAAGACAACATCTGCCTACGCAAATGTCACCTCAACATTACGGTAAGGACGACACCCGCCTACGCAAACCTCACCTCAACAATGCACAAATCCGGCGTAACTCAGTGTTACGCGAACCTCACCTCAACGAGGAATACACCTACCTACGCAAACTCACCTCAATATCAAGTTAAAGAAAGAAGACACCCTGCCTACGCAAACCTCCTCAATATTGAGGTAAGGAAGGACAACACCTGCCTACACAAATGTCACCTCAACATTAAGGTGTCTGCGCAAACCTCACCTCAACATCAAGGTAAGGATGACGCCCGCCTACGCAAACCTCACCTCAACATCAAGGCAATTTATTTCCATTTACCTATACCACTTTTAAGTCACGGCAGATTTCTCTGCGTGAAATTCGGGCTGCTCTCCCTGAGGAGAGCGCGTCGCCACAAGAGCAGCGCCACCCATTATACTTTTATTGTTCCTGTCTGCCACTGTAATTGTTTCCCTATCAGAGTGGCTTTTTTTTCTACAGAATTTTGCCAGGGACGACTCACTTGTTGCGGTGGGTTCTTTTACGTGCGCTAACTAATTATGTGTAACACACGGGACCTCGGTTTATCATCTCATGCGAAAGACCATAAGTAAGTATATGAGTATAAACTGCATCTCCACTTTCTGGAAATTCTGTACCAGAAATTCCTTCTTTTCTATCCATTTTTTGGCTGTTCCTGCCTTGTTCCTTTTCTTCCTGTCACTTGAATGATTCATTTCCATTTCGTCCCGTAAGTTGGATAGTGTTTTAGAGAATGGTGAAAGCTGGTGAACGACAGTAGGGTACACAGCCCTCTGTCTGTGTCTCTGTCTCTGTCTGTGTCAGGCCATTTCCATTCGTCCCATAAATGGGATAGCGTTTTAGAGAATGGTGAAAGATGGTGTGAGACAGTAGGTACACAGCCCTCTGTCTCTGTCAGGCCATTTCCATTCGTCCCATAAATGGGATAGCGTTTTAGAGAATGGTGAACGTTGGTGTAAGACAGTAGGTACATAGCCCTCTGTCTGCGTCTCTATCTCTGTCAGGCCATTTCCATTCGTCCCATAAATGGGATAGCGTTTTAGAGAATGGTGAAAGATGGTGTGAGACAGAAGTTACATAGCCCTCTGTCTGTGTCTCTGTCTGTGTCAGGCCATTTCCATTCGTCCCATAAATGGGATAGCGTTTTAGAGAATGGTGAAAGATGGTGTACGACAGTAGGAACATAGCCCTCTGTCTGTGTCTCTGTCTGTGTCAGGCCATTTCCATTCGTCCCATAAATGGGATAGCGTTTTAGAGAATGGTGAACGTTGGTGTAAGACAGTAGGAACATAGCCCTCTGTCTGTGTCTCTGTCTGTGTCAGACCATTTCCATTCGTCCCATGGTGAAAGATGGTGTAAGACAGTAGGAACATAGCCCTCTGTCTGTGTCTCTGTCTGTTTCAGACCATTTCCATTCGTCCCATGGTGAAAGATGGTGTGCGACAGTAGGAACATAGCCCTCTGTCTGTGTCTCTATCTCTGTCAGGCCATTTCCATTCGTCCCATAAATGGGATAGCGTTTTAGAGAATGGTGAAGATGGTGAACGACAGTAGATACATAGCCCTCTGTCTGTGTCTCTGTCTGTGTCAGGCCATTTCCATTCGTCCCATAAGTTGCATAGTGTTTTAGAGAATGGTGAAAGATGGTGAACGACAGTAGGTACACAGCCCTCTGTCTGTGTCTGTGTCTGTGTCAGGCCATTTCCATTCGTCCCATAAATGGGATAGCGTTTTAGAGAATGGTGAAAGATGGTGAACGACAGTAGGTACACAGCCCTCTGTCTGTGTCTCTCTGTCTCTGTCAGGCCATTTCCATTCGTCCCATGGTGAAAGATGGTGTGAGACAGAAGGTACATAGCCCTCTGTCTGTGTCTCTGTCCCTGTCAGGCCCCCAGCAGCGGGAAGAAGCAGCAGGAGATAGAGGTGGAGGTGTCCTTCACCAACCCTCTGCCCAAGACCCTCACCAACTGCGTCCTGGAGGTGGAGGGCCTTAGCAGCGTCAAAACCTTCTCCCAAGGGTAATGATAATGTTAATGTTAATAATAATTATTATGTTAATGTTAATGATGATGATGATAATAATAATAATGTTATTAATAATAATAATATGATGATGATGATGATGATAATAATATCATCATAAATGATGATGATGATGATGATGATGATGATGATACAATAACAACAGCAATAATAATCACCATCATAATCATAATAATAAGAAGAAGAAGAAATGGAATTTATATAGCCCTACATCTAGTTAAAAAACAAAACAAATCAAAGCGCTTGCATTCAACCCACTCCTACACATGAAACCAACAACGATTAACAGTTTTAACAAATTCACACACACACACACACACACACACACACACACATTTCTCTTCTGTCCTCTGCTATGTAAGGAAACAATTTCTGAGTTTTCCCCGGCCGTGGGGATGCTGGGGGCCTGTCGGTATAAATAGCATCCCCACCTTCTGGAAATTCTGTGCTAGGAATTCCCTCTTTTCTATCTCTCTCTTGGTTTCTGCCTTGTCCCTTTACTTCCTGTCACTTATAGGATTCATTTCCATTCGTCCCATAATTGATTCATCCCATAAACTATTAATTTCCATTCATCCCATGAATAATGTATTTCCATTCGTCCCATAAATGATTCATTTTCATTCATCCCATGAACGATTCATTTCAATTCGTCCCATAAATGATTTAGCCCATAAACTGTTCATTTCCATTCATCCCATGAATAATGTACTTCCATTCGTCCCATAAACTGATTCATTTTCATTCATCCCATGAACGATTCATTTCAATTCGTCCCATAAATGATTTATCCCATAAACTGTTCACTTCCATTCATCCCACGAATGATTCATTTCCATCCATCCCATAAACGATTCATTTCCATTCATCACATAAACTTTCATTTCCAGTCATCCTATAAATGATTCATTTCCATTCATCATATAATGATTCATCCCATGAACTCTTCGTTTCCATTCATCCCATAAATGATTCGCTTCCATTCATCCCATAAAATTTAATAATTCATTTCCATTCATCCCATAAATGATTCATTTCCACTCTTCCCATAAATGATTCATTTCCATTCATCCCATGAATGATTCATTTCCATTCATCCCATAAATGATTCACTTCCACAAGTTCCATTCTTCCCCGTAAAATACGATTCCTTTCCATTCATCTCACTCATATGATGACGTTCACACTTCTCTACGGCGAGTTGTCAATCTGTGCTGGTTGTTGCTGCGTGGACAGAGACGTGCCACCTAAGGGCACCTTCCTGACCAAGATCCGAGTGAAGCCCCAAAAGAAGGGCAAGAAAGAGCTGGTGGCCATCTTCAGTTCCGACCAGCTGCAGGACATCAACGGTTCCCATCCTCTGATGGTCCAGGAGTAGACTTGACCAAGCAAGCCCCACCTGCCTTCCTCTACTCACCACGTTGAAAACTCATTTTTAACTACCTTTCCAGAAAAAAAGGGTGTGGTTGTTTTTTTTTCAAAGCGGGCGAAACTTAACTTTATCGATGTCAAAGCTTTGTGACCAGTTGACCCAAAAAAAATCAACTATCATTCCTTTAAAAAAAAAAAATTTGTGGGGGATGGGGGTTCAGTCAGGAAATGAACATTGCTGCCAAAGACAATATTAAAATGTCAGTCACACTTACACCATGATTAAGATGTGTTAGGAAGGTAGGTGTATGTCTAAGAGCTGCGTTGACACATGCTCCTCATAAAAACCGTTGTTGGAAAAATTGCTGCACTGCACCACCAAGTCATCACGAACAAAGTTGACCACACAAAAAAGCAACTGAACAAAACCTCCAAGGGGTGAGTGTTGAGTACATTTTCAACCAACTTCCATAGATTAACTTAAGCAAAAGTTTCATGTTTAATTATCGTTCTACTGAAGTGGTACTATGAAGTTATCAGACAGGGTAGGGGAAAACTGCAGCACAGGTCTGTTGTTAGCGGCCCATAACTTTGTGTTATATCTGTCATCTTCTACCATTCCATTCCTGGGCAATAGTATGCTTTAACCGTTTGGTGCCATGATACGCTATCATTATGTAGTTTATATGCTCTGTCATCTTCTTTATCCATCCCTAGGCAAATGTCTCTGAGATGAAATCACACTGAGAAAAAAAAATGGAATGTCCACAACAACATGAGGTTATGAGTCAATTAACATTCATTCACTTTTCACAAATTTCCTAACCCAGTGTGACCGAGTCAGAAAAATTCATGACAAACAATGGTCAATGTACAACTGCCATTTTGTGACATGAACAATTCTATAAGTGTGATTCCTCATCTCTGTGATTCGCTATATCATGGATATCAATGATATTGTAAAATTTCTACACAGAGATACCATGTGGTCATACAAGTTGTGCAAGATCTTGGTGTAATATGATGACATATGCTTATGTATACAGTCTATCAAACTTTGTATCAAAAACTCCATATTTCATCTGTCAATTTACTCAAACTAGATGTGCAAGTAACCCATTATGCATCAATTACAACAGCATTGCCCCTAACAAACTTATGTTTGTTTCCAGAAGAGTCAGAATTTCCATCTCAATGTTCATGTGCCTTAAAATTTCACTCCAAATCCATATTTTTGTTGATAAATGATTTTGTGCTTACCAAAACTATGTTAAGAACAAGTGCCTTGAAATTTCACCTCCAAATCCATGTTTTTGTCAATAAAGGATTTTGTGCCTAGGAAAACGATATTGACAAGTCAGACTATGCTCTAGGGGCCAGAGTGACACGTTCATGAAATTCCTCAACCTTTTAATGCCTCTTGCCTTTCTCCAGTGAAAGATCTTCCCTGCTTGACTTTGCTACTTTAAATTGATATTGCGTATTTCATAATGTTTCATAAAGTTATTCAAACTCATCGCATTATTCATACCCATCTTTTCTATAAGATATATCAGAGCTATCAATCAGGCGGTATTGGGTTAGTGTGAGGGACGGTAATGCTTACAGTATAGTTGCTTTTTTCAACTTTTTTTTAAAATTGGGATATGATCTTCAACAGTGTCTGGAGAATAAGGAGTTGGTGACTGGTGTGAAAGATTGTGAACTTTACAAGAGAAGTTTTTCTTAACAAAATTAAGCATGCTTTGAGTAACCTGTAAGGTGGGCGTAGTGAGATGTATCACATTGAGAACAGAAACAGATGCCTTCATTATGGTACCTATGTTTTTAGACAAAATTGCTGTTCTCTCCGTGTATTGGTTTTATTTCATACTGACTTTTTATGTTGTTGCTTGTATGCTCTCTTCTCTCTCTCTCTCTCTGTCTCACTCTCATCTTTCATTCATAGATTTTTACATATGTAGAGAATACACATCATATAAGTAGATGCTTTCATTTTTACCCTAAAAGCTGCTGATTTAGTATATATATAATGATATGAGGCCAACATACATAGTAGAGGTTGATTTCTCTCTCTCTCTCTCTCTCTCTCTCTGATACTTCAGTATTTCTGTTCAAGTATTTTAATCATACAGCATAATTTTACCTTCGCTTTGCAATGTATTACATGTGTGTGTAAACAATAAAATGAAAGTCAAAAAAACAAAACGGAGTGTGTCACATTGAAGCTGTGGCGAGACTGGCTTGAAGAAAGGGGGAATGAAATGGACCATGAAGGAGATGTGGGGAGGGAGAGAGAGAGAATGAGAGAGAGAGAGATGGAGAGAGAGACAGACAGACAGAGATGGAGAGAGAGAGAGATGGAGAGAGAATGTTTACTCGTATGGTCACTTTGCTGTTTTTCACTCCAATGCTTTTTTGTTCTTTCTTTCTTTCTTTTTTGTGCTTTTTGTTTGTTTCTTTTTCCTATTTTCATTTCTCAACTAGAACTACAATGTCCACCAGTAGTGAGATTTTTGCATATGCGACTATTTTTCCTACCCATCATTAAGGTAGCCACATTCTGACTTAGGGCAAACTGTTGGCTTCAGTACAGTTTCCCTGTTCACCCAGCTGCAAATGGATACCTGCCTCTTTAGGGTCAGGGAAGGTAAAGCAGCGAGGGAGAGGAGATGGGCGCCGCCCTCAATATGCTGGCCCCTAGAGAAGCTGAGGTCTCTGACGCCTCGCTCCTCTTCGACCACATAGGTTATGGGACACCTTTACTTAATTTTTATTTTTTACCTTTTTACTGGGTGCATGCTCTCAATCATATTACAAATCCGTATGCTCACAAATTCTAAGCTCTGGCATTCTTACATTCATACACAGGTACACACACACATATATATATATATATATATAGAGAGAGATATATATATATATATAATATATATACATATATAGATAGATATATATATAGATATATAAACATACACATATACACACACACATTTGAGGCTTAAAATGATATAATGATTTACTCTTCCAGATAACAAAAGTATAAGACACTGGCTTTGCCAAAAGCAATGCATAACAAAACAAACAAAAAAAAGCCTACAACAACTAAGCAGCTGTGCACTGCATGTTTCAGCCACTTTCATCATTAAGACAATTTCCATTTTTGTAAGTTGTGTTTCATCAGTGGTATTTCAGAAACTCATGTTGTCAAATCATAAACAAGAAATGTTGTTAAGCCTGTGCGTCAAATTAAAATCTGTAGACGTAAGACAGAAACTGTGGCACTGACATGTTCCGATAACAAAGACAAGGCACATTCCTCTTGACAGCCAAATCCTCAAATTAGATCATTATTATCACAGATATGTCAAGCAAGGCAAAGAACTTCTTCAAAATTCTTTTTTTTTTTTTAAATCAACAACTTTTTTTTTTACAACAACAAAATTTTTTTTTTTAAGATGTTCCACATATGAAATGGTCCCAATGATTAAACCATGTAAACATGACATTAAAATATGATTATTTATTTCTTTCAATTATTTTCAACTGACTGATTCCAAGTTCCTAAACACTGACTCCAAACTTTCCATACACTGATTTCAAGTTCCTTTCTTCCGAGAGAAAAAAAAAAAACTGCCCCCCAAAACATATAGCAAACCATATAACCCACATATTCCAAAGTGGTCGAATGATGTTATGCTCCAGAATACAGATACAATATGGGAATACAGTTGTTCAGAATGCCTTCAGAATGTACACACACCTCAAAATATAAAGACACATGGAATGTGATTTTATATGGATACCAAATATATACCAATAGAAAATAATGTAACAAAACACCTCTGATGTTCAATATGCTTTGCTAACAATTTTTTTTGAGGAATGATAGTGATATGATCTTTACTGGCAATATATATATATATATATATATATATATATATTATATATATATATATATAATATATATATAATTATTGTGTGTGTGGTGTGTGTGTGTGTGTGTGTGTGTGTGTGTGTGTGTGGTGTGTGTGTGTGTGTGTGTATAGGTCATATGTTGATAAATATAAATCTATCACATCAAGAACCACTTTACATTAATAAAATATAAAACAGTTTGAACCACAACTCATCATGTAAACATATATACTAAGAGGCAAAAAACAGTCCAATGTCTATAAAGTTTGTGGGGTTTTTTAAATAAAAAATGTACAAATCATCTCTCTTGTTTTCAAGTCCCCATACACACATATAAAATGTATAACAACCAACCAAAACAGGATATGTTTTTCCCCACAATAAAAGGCAAAAGATTTCAAAATCACTTTCTGCACAATCATAACGATTTAGCAACAACAGGAACAAGATAAAGCACACTACATAGAAGAATAAACAGCAATATATCTGTCTGTCTGTTCAAAGTAACAAAAATAAAAACCGTTTACAAAGCAAAGCTATAGAAAATGTCGCCATGGAAACAATCCAACATGGCTGCCAAAAACTACATGGTTCAAACTTCCATACCTTTTTTTTTTTTAAATCTTTAACAAATACAAGAAACTTTCTACAGACATGTTCTACAACCTAAATTATTTGAATTTACACAAGGAAATCTCCATATTCGCATTCAGCAATTTTTTTATACTGAAAAAAAAGGCCATGATTTTGGCCATCTTTCTATGCATGTCTGCCTTTACAGATGCGCAATTCAGATGACAAGCCCAACGTTCTAACCACCGCGCTCTTCCACCCCAATAGGCCAACACAGTGATGATCCGATTCAGTTGTACACCGCATTTGCGGAGGGCAGGTGTCAGTATTTCATAACAACATATAATGCAGGTAATAATGATAAAACTGGATAAACAGACAAGCTAATATATATGGTAGATACATCATCATCATCATTAACCATTACACCCAGCGGTGTGTAGGGCAGCAACAAAGCGCTTCCACTCCTGCCTTTCCTGGGCTAACCTAGTTACTGATCCCCAAGAGTGCTGCATGGCCTTCATCTCACTTTCTACAGTCCTCCACGTTGCTTTTGATCTTTCTTTCTTTCTCCTTCCTTCTGGGGTCCAGTATAATGCTGTTCTTGTGATTGACTGTGGGTATCTTCGGAGGATGTGCCCAATCCACTTCCACCGTCGTCTGGTGATGATGGTTCCCATGTCTTCCTGCCTGCATCTCCGTAGTAGGTCTTCATTAGAGATCTTCTCAGGCCAAAAGATCCGGAGAATTCTTCGGAAGCATACAGTGTGAAAGGATCAAAGTTTGGTAAGATCCGCTTCCGTCATCCTCCAGCACTCAGAACCGTACAGGAGCGTAGATACAACACAGCTCTGGTATAGCTTCAGCTTGGTGTTGGTGCTGTACTGAGTTGATCTCTAGATATTGTTCATCTCCCTAAACACACTCCTGGCCTTGCCCAGTCTGTTGTGGATGTCTTCTTTTGTGCCGCCCTCTGGTTTGATGATGCAGTAGATACATAGACAAGCTCATATATATAATATTCTACAACTATTCTCAAAGTAACACTAGAGCCGAATGAGAGCTTGTGTGATGTATGACTGCTCTGATATGGACAACGGAGAATACGAAAATTTGGACTTTGTAATCAGAAAAGAAAAAAACCAACAAAATGAAAAAACACACACACATAATGTACACAACACCGTTACACAACAAACGATTTACACACAAAATTTAGAGAAAAACACACAAAAAATCAAACTTGAAAATAACAAAAATTAACAGGAAATGCTGAAAGGCAGTGTACAATGATTTTTTTTAAATAACATCTTGTTTTAATCATGTGTGTGTGTACGTGTGCATTTGTGCATGCATGCACATGTGTGTATGCGTGCATGTATGTGTGTGTGCATGCATGTGCGTGAGCACATGTGTGTGAGCCCCACATGTATTCATGAACACACACACACAAAACATATTTGTTCATGCACGAGACTCTGAAAGAGTGCATACCTACATGCACATATACACATGTAGAAACCACTTACTATGTGCACTATGCTGAGGGATACGTTCAGAAAAAAAATCAAAATAATTGCTGTTCAGGTGCCATTATCACATGTATACAATACATGTATAACTTCACACAAAATAACAGACAGCTGCATAGTGGTGATTCTGGCAGTGTATTCACACTAGATTTGTACAAGTACACAGTCTACGATCATCGCTATTTTCTGTACAGTCCCATATCATCACAAACCGACTGAACAAAACTTACAGTGATACACACACGTGCAAAGTCAAAGTCAGGCTTTTAACTACTAAAGAAGCTTAAGCATTTGTGGTTTCTTGTGTTAAAACACACACACACACAGAGTACATACATACACACACACACACAGAGTACATACATACACACACACACACACACACATACAGAGTACATACACAGAGCTTCTGGAAAATCTATCTCTACCTCAACCCCCCTCCCCGATCTTGTAAATTTGAATCAGAAATTGTGCACTCAGTGATTAATTTTTGTATCATTTTGAAAGCTTCATCTCCTGTCTTTTCACAGTCTTTCAATAATCACAGACCTTTTCCAAGGGGACATAACACCTCCTGCCTGCAGGATTTACTCTATCCCACCAGGTTGCATGCTGGCCACACACTCTTAACCAGAATACACTGAACACAACCACATGTAGCACACACACGCATGCACGTATGTATGCGTGCGCACACACACGCACGCACATCACAGACACACGCATTTGTTATAGTTATGTCATAAGCTATATTAAAGTATTTCTCATGTATTTAATTGTTGTTATCATTGTTTAGCCCTTTTATGTGTAGAGAGTTATTTGGAATAGATATCCATTTCACTGCACACATCCATCAAATTAAGTGCCGCCCCCCCCCCCCCCCCCCCCCCCCCCCCCTCCCATCATCTAATATCACTTTTGAGTGAACAGATGTAAAATCGAAGCAACAACATCAAAACACACACACACATAAGCAGAAGCCTACTGTGCTAAGTAAAACTTGCACTTATATATATATATATATGTATATACTTTCCAGATCCCCAATCATGGCAGCAAATCACATTTAGTGGTAAGAGCAAAATTCCATAAAAATCCTCCACACAAATTGACCAGTTGCTTTCATTGCAAGCTCCCACGAGACTAGCCTTCTGAGAAGGATTCAGCCCCTGCTTGCGTTATTTACAAACACTTGCAGTTTAATTACACGAAACACTTAACAAACTATTGTGGAACACTTATCAAAATAGTTCAATTGTTTGATGCATGCTGTGGCTTTTATTCCTGGCACAGAATCTGCTAATACCTTGAGATGCAGGTGCATTTTTACCAATGAAATCAATGCTGGTACACAAAGTAGCTATGTGGCATAATTTTCTGTTTAGTTTCTAGTCCCAGGTGGGGTCCTGACTTGTTAAATGCTTTGGCTCTGATGAGCTTGGTATAATGATTTGTAAAACAAAACAAAAAATAGAAACTATTAAATAATAATAATAATAATATATGGAATTTATATAGTGCTGAATCTTGTACGAGACTTGTCAAAATTTCAATGAAAACTTATTTGACTGTGTCGATGAAAATACTGAGAAAAAAATGTTCCAACTTATCTGAAAACTCTGTAAAACTGCTTTGTAATGGTTCCTTTCCTGTTTACTTTGAAATCTATGGCACAAGTCTCAACTTGGAAAGATTTTGTGTGTGTAGGACAGATTTTTCGTATGTATCTAATCATGAATTTTTACACTTATCAATCCATGTCTATTCTTACCATTGAACTTTTATATTTACCGATTCTATATCTCTCTTGTCTCTAGCAGAATGTCTCAACATGAAGTAAGATTAGTATATCTACCTATTTAGAATCTGTCACTTTCTTTAAGTCCTAGCACAAAAATCTGGAATGATAATCATCAGTACCAACTTATCTTAAAGATTTTCGGTTTCAAACATGGCTCACAACATTCAGTTTTTTGGTCAGTTCACATTATAAACAGATGATATGTAATCATACACAATATGTGGCAAGGGAAAAAATTCTCACAAAAGCACAGACTACTGAATGGAATGTTCAACACATGTTATCAGTTCTCACATTTTTCCTGTGACTTTTCAAAACGCAAAAACTCACAGACTACTAAAACGGAATGTTCAACGAACGTTATCAACTCTCACATTTTTCCTGCGAGTTGTCAAAAAACAAAACCACGAACGATTGTTTAACCTTTTCTTTTCCATTCAGATTTAAACACTTTAAGACGCCAATGTCTGTGATCTGGTTCACGGGGAAAAAAAAAAAATTCTCACACCACAAACGGGCAATTCATCTAGCACTACAAAGATAGGCAAGGCAAAAGGCAGTTTATGTGCGGGCGGAGCAGGGAATCAAAACTCACACCCCTTGGAATGTGAATCCACACAAGACGGTGCCTTGCTGTTTTATCCGCAGAGCTTTCATTCAGCGACAACTGGGAAGAAGAGTCACGGTCCGACGACACTCAGACGTAAATGTCCTCCTCTCCCTCCCCATCCACGCGAAGGGTTAAGAAAGGAGCCACGGCACCGTTCTGGGAAGCCAAGGTCACAGACCCCTCCCTGTCTGGCCCTCTGTGCGAGGAGGAGGAGGAGGAGGAGGAGGGTGCAGCAGCGCTGCGACTGTGTGCTGGGGGTCCCCCGGTGTGACCCCCCTGGTACGGACCCCGGCTCTGCATGCCCCCCTCTGCTGACGGCCCGGACCTCGGCACGGCCTGTACCCCCATCCTGGGGAAGGAGGCTGCTGCGGCTCTGGGTGTGGGGGCGAGGTGGGGCGGGTGGTCGTGCCTGGCTCTGTCTCCGCCAGGCTGAAACCAGCCTTCCGCAGGCCCGCTGTGCTCTGAAGGGCGCGGGGCTGAGCTGGGCTGAGATGGGCTGTGGAGAGAGGGCGGCCTGGCAGGAGGACCACTGCTGGGTCTGGGTCTGTACGGGGGTGGGTCACCATGGCGGTGTGGGGGACCCACGCTCTGGCCTTGTGGAGGAGGAGGAGGAGGAGGAGGAAGAGACTCCTTGCCAAAGTTCCCCCTCTCTCTGCTGCCATGGGCAGGTCTGGGAGGCTCCTGACCTCTGCTGGCTGCAGCAGCCCTGGAGGACGTGTCGGGTCTGGGAGGAGCCTGGGGTCTGTTGGCCCTCGCCGGCCAAGCACCTTCTCCCTGTGGATGCGCAGGTCTAGTCTGCAGGTTCCTGTCACTGTGGGGACCACGTCCCCTTTCAGACTCTGGGCTCCTGGCATCTTCAGACGGCCTGTAACTGTAGCCCTCCAACGACTGTCGCTGTCTGGGTTCTGGCCGAGCGTTTCCTCCAGGATGCTGAAGACGCCGGGGTTTGGGCTGAGGCTTGGGCCTGGTGGCTGCCGGTGGGGGGCCCTCGCTTCTCTGGTTCCCTGCTGGCTTTTCATTCGGCAGCGGCCCAGGTCTGAGATGATCTCCACGCCCATGACCTGGATGTCCGTGAGGATCTGACCTTGATGGGTTTCTTTCTGCAAAATCTTCCGATCTGGCTCTCCTGGTGTGCCCGTCTGGTGGGAGGAAACCATTTCTTCCGTGTGGTGCAGATGGATCATACGATGCATCACGTTGTGACGGCAAGGTCTGGCTTTGGTGATGATGATGCCTGTTCAGGTCAGGTTGGTGTTCAGCACCTCTGTGGGGTCTTTCAGCTGGAGAGTCCAACATGTTCTGCATGGACTGGCTCAGATGCCGTGGAAGCATAAAACCTTGCTGATGGCTGGTTCCGTTTTCTGTGGGCTGCTGATTCAGATCATTCAAGGATCTGCTGAGGTGTTTCATCATCGTCTGCGATGGCGCATTCCTGGCTCTCAAAATGTGAGGGGGAATCCTTCGGTTTGGGCTGTGTCTGCTCTGTGCCTCTCCAGGACCTGCTGGAGCCTCCTGCAGATGATCTGCAGGTTGTGGCTGTGAGGCTTGTGGAGAAGTTGCTGGAGGGAACAAGCACACAGCACCTGGGTCAGGCACCTCTCTCTGCTGGTCATTCGGCTGACCAGCTGGCACACCCTGTCCTTCGGAGGTAGCAGAAGCAGCAGCAGCAAAAACCACAGGCGACGCTTCCACTCTGCATGACGAAGAAGCCGGACCCTCACCTTGGGGACCAGACAAGGCTCCTGGAGGAGTGCTGGCCGACGCCGCGGAGATGAGCGCAGGAGCAAGATCTTCGTTCTCCTGACCCCCTGCAGGCTTGTGGTGCGGCTTGGTGCTCTTGTTGTGGGCCAGGTCCGCGGAGGAGCAGACAGGCAGCTGAATCTGTGCCTCTTCCGGCTTCACCCCGCCTTGTCTGCCCGCCGTCTGGGAACCGTCCACCCGCCCGCCGTCCTCCCTCGTTCTGGGTTCCCCCTCCCCTCTCCCCCGCCTCTCCGCTCCCAACCCTTCACCGTTGTTGGACGAGTCCGAGGACGACGACGAAACAGTCCCCCGCTGTCGGTGCCGGCCTTCCCGAGCTCTGTGCGTGTCATCGCTGGAGTAGGAGGAGGACAGGTTCAGGTGAGAGCGTCTGACAGTGTCTGGCAGGCTGGAGTCGCTGGATTCGTCCTGAGCGTCCCCGGGGGAGAAACTGAAGGCAGGGTTGTGTGTGGTGGGGCTGATGGCTTCGTCATAGCTGGGGGGCTGGATGAGTCCTGTCGAGCTGTTGGTCTGGTCAGAAAAGCCCTGCAAAACCCAAGTGCAGCACAGTCAGAACATTGAGAGAAAACGAGTTTGGACACTGTATGTATCGGCGTTTTCATGAAATTCTCACTTTCTTTCTCTCCCTCACTGTTTTCACTTGTGCATGTACGCATGCGGGCACACACACACACACACACACCACACACATATCTCATCTAATATCACTCTGAGTGAAGAGATGTAAATTCAAAGAGAAAACACATGAAGACTGAAAGAGAAAATCCCCAGTACATAGCAAGACAGGGACCAGAATAGGATAAACTCAACAACAACAACAACAAAATCAAGGTGACACAAAAATGTCCCAAATGAACCATCTTCAGACGGACAGCCCAACACCCTACACCAAGTATGAAATGTATAAAAGTTATTACACTCTATAAAGAGACACAACTTTCAACTACAGTTTTTTAGTTTTTCCTATTTTTTAACAAAAAGTAATGAATCAATATTAAAATGCTTAAAAAATGTGCAATCTTTGTGTATTACAGTGTTTAATCCTTTTGTCCCCGATCCGGCCGCAGCCGACAGTAACGGAGGCTGCTGCTAGATTCCAATACGACCGCAGCCGACAGTTGGTGCTGCCCACGTGGGCAGTACTTTTCCATCACACACAGACCTCGTGGTTTTCACACTATGTGTCTGAAAATTGGTGGGGCGATGCAGGGAGGGTGTCAGAGGATGCCAGTGATAAATTTAGACCACAAACATGCGTGTAGTGGGGAGGGAAGGAAGAAATAACAGCCAGCGACCGGAACGCTTTTCAATGGTGCAGCGTGGCGGAAAAAAATGGCGTTTTCTTTAGTAGCAGACGATTCAACTGATTAGCGAGACGATAAATTGAATGTTATTGTCTTAGAAGTAGAAACATTTGGACGAGAATTGTTAAGTGAGTCCGATATTAAACGATTACGAGGAAGAGGAGGAAGGAAATGCTGCAGTTAGGGAGAAGAGTGAGCCAGAAACTAACGTGCTACACGGCACATTCCTGACCTGTGCTACACACACTGACTGTGGAGAAATTTGACCTCCCGGCCGGTCCTCGGCATAGACGCCTGAAAGCGTGATGCCTTTTGACTGTTTTCTCATTATTACCACACTTTTGCTTTGAAACTGCAATGGCACAAACGAACAGATATGCTGATAATGAAAATAGCAAGAAGGAAAATAAAATTGGTCTCCGTCTGCCAAGGTTCGACAGGTGAGAGCAATGGGTACACCCCCCACACACACACACACACACATCCATAATTTGTGCTTTGTGATGTGATGTGACCCTGTGCCATCACTACGACTACTTTAGAGACTACCAACATTAAAATTTTGTAGAGTTACAGAAGTTCTGTGTTGTTTCGAATTTGTCACACCTGTGCTGTGACAATGGTGACAGTGTGACAGTCATGTACAATAATACACTTCTGTACACTTAACAAACATGTGGTAGCACACGCAGATATGAACTGCACACTGCTTCTCAAACCCTCCGTTTAGTTTCCCAGCCAAAGTTCATGACTGGCAGCTGGCAGGGCGTGGATATAAATAAACAGGGCAAAAGGAAAGGCAGCACTAGCCGCTTGCAGCTGTAGCCGTGTTCAGCCGTAAATTACCCTTGTGTCTTTCACACATCCTCTTGCACAGTGAATTGTTTAAAAATGACAAGCAAAGCACTCTTTAAAATGAGCTTTAAACGAGCTTTTTTTTTACTCCAAACTCCATGTACTTTCTTTCATACTGGTTGATGTGACAGCAGTTCAAACAGACATGAAGATAAACAGGAGAGGTGCAGGAAGAAACACAATCACAAAAAACAGACATTTCTAACTCTCTCTCTAAAAAAGCATATATTTATATTATATAAACAATGAACATAGAGAAAACATTGAATATGTCTGCATGCAGACTAACCTTTTGGGGGGGCTGTTACATTGAACCTGTTGGCAGAACGAGGCCATAAATAAACACACTGTAGCGGCTACCGGCTACTGCGCGCGGCCAGCGCCGTGAGAGGCAGGGTGATGGAGAGTGTGGGGAGAGAGTCTGCACAGTCATTAGTGTCAGCTTTCTGACTTCTCTATAAACACTCCTGCTGGTCAGGCGTTACAGCACGTACACAGTCTACTGTTTCATCAGCTTTTAGCGGTATCCTTGCTACAGCTGAAGGTTTGTTCATGAACCAATTCCAGTACAGCTCATAATTATAACCCCGAGAACACAGTAGAAAACAAATGTCTTGTCAGTATCCTATACTGTCATCAAGCCAAGATACCTCACAAATGGCTCAGGTTTTTATTTCACTGATGTTTCTGATACTATTCAAAAAGCATTTTCTGATCCTGTTAAGAAATTGTTGTGATCAAATGTTTATCTACTTATCAGTCCTGTGTTGTGTAAAAAAACAAACAAATTGCACACAGGCCTACACTTTGACATCAAAGCAACACCCAAAAAAAAATCGGAAAGAAAACACACACACACAAAACGGATGACAAAATTTACAAAACTGCATATACACGGGAACTAGATTTTTTTTAAAAGCACATGAGTGCTTATTCCATTATCCTTGAAATAAAAGAATAAGCAAAATAAATAAACACACACACATGAGCGCACGTGCACACACACATACACACACAAGCAGACAAACATACACACACACACAAAATGGCATAAATACATGTACGCATACCCTATACTCACACATACGCGCACGCGCACACTCATACACGCGCGCGTGTGCACACCACACACATGTAACTACAAGAAGATGCGCACAGCACACATGTGCTTGAGAAAACTAACAACTTGAAACTGACACACAGCCAGGAAGCACCTGGCACATGTAGGTGCTGTGGCCGATCACACAAACACACACACACACACACACACGTTCACACATGCATACACGGGCACATACGCATACACGCACGCACACACGTGTGCGCGAACACACACCACGCGCAAACGCACACGCGCGCGCCCACGCACGCACGCACACTCACATCCCCGCACACACACACAATAACACACACACACACACACGCACACGCATGCATGCAGGGATGCACACACACACACACTCACACAAAGTAGATCTCTCCCCCCCCCTCTCTCTCTCTCCCCCTCCCCCCTCTCTCTCTCCTCCCCCCCCCCTCTCTCTCTCTCTCTTATTCAGTCTCCTATTTTAGGGTTGTCTGAAGACTTACTTACTTACTTACACACACACAAACACACACACACAGAGAGAGAGAGAGAGAGAGAGAGAGAGAGAGAGAGAGAGAGAGAGAGAGAGAGAGAGAACACACAGACTCAGCCCTTCGTTTCTTGGGAAACACCGTGTTTGTAAAAAAAATGTTTAAAATTAGTTAACCTAATTAACTGTACAACCGTCACCACAAACAAGTAAATCAGGTATTAAAGTTTTGTTCACTTAAGTATGAGTACTGTAAAAATCAAGTAGGACATCCAGCAGCGAATGATAAATAAGCCTTTCAAATAAAAATTTGCCCAGTCACTAATAGACAGCAAAGAAGGAATGTGTGCTGGCACTGCGAGACGCTGGACTTGGACCCCTGACCGTGCGGTGCCTAGATAGCAGCCAGATGGTATTTAGGTTACGGAGCGAAAGTGCCAGCCGCAATCTAAAGAGTCGGGTTTGTCCTGTTTTGAGCAGCCGTGGTACGCAAAATCTCAGCCCTGGAAAAACCTCGGAGTTCTAGCCAAGAAACAAACCCAAACCAAAACAAAAAAGTACTGACCAAGTTGAGGTATCCAATAGGGGTGGCGTTGAGCACGTCCTCATAGCTGGGTGGGGGGTCGTGAGGAAGATGGATGGGGTCACCTGCTCTCTCCGACCTGTGCTCCCCTCGTCTTCTGTTGCGGCCTGAGTACGTACACACATGCACACACATATACGTGCAAAAATGAACTGACTGCCTTTGTGTAAATGTTGAAATATATGTTGAACTAATAATTTAAAAAATATTTTAAAATGCATGTTCACACATATGTGGATTGGTGGTCTAGAGGTAAAGCACCTGCCTAGAAAGCGAAAAGTCTGGATCAGAAGTGCACACACACACACACACACACACACACACACATAAGACCCTTGCCTACAAAAAAAAACAGAACTGTCAGGCTACAAACTAGAAGAGCCTTTTAAAAAAAAAAAACCCAACTTTTTCATTAAACTGGGAATCGAACCCAGAATCTCATGGTTTACTTGTCTGGCAGGCGAACGTCTTAACCATCCTGCCACCCTCCTTTTTTAACATACACAAATTTATGCTGGGATTTTCGTTTTTCCTCGCATAGCAATCAACAATTGGAAAATAAATTAAAAAACCCAGACAAACAAACATCTACTACACCCATACTTACGCCTCTGCTGCCGATTACTGACAGCGCTGCTGACGGTGGAGATACGACCTTGACCCTGCTGGCGCTGCGCCCGCCTGGCCTCGCACGACAAGCGTCGACAGCGACGGATGAAGAGGGCCAGCAGACAGATGATGATGACGGCGAAGATGATGACCACCATGGGGATGATGATGACGGGGCTCAGCAGACTGTTGGAGCTGGATCCTGCAGGGGTGGTGGGGCCTCCTGCCCAGCATAAAGGTAACGTAAAAGGTAAAAGTGTCCCACAACCTATGTGGTCGTTGGGGAGCGAGGCGTCAGAGACCTCAACTTCTCCAGGGGCCAGTATAGTGAGGGCGGCGCCCATCTCCTCTCCCTCGCTGCTTTACCTTCCCTGACCTTTTAACTCCTTCCCACCCACAGGCGCTGTCTGAACCCAACAGCACACAAAGCTCCACTGGTGGCCCGCCAGTAACTTATGAAGCCGCTCACCTGTTAAGCTAACTGATCAATGATGGGGTCCCTGTCAGTTTTGAGCTGTGTGTATAATAAATTTGCGACAGTCATGAAGAGTCCTGGTGGGGGTGGAGGGGGGGGTGGCCTCTGCAGCCATAGTGGCCTGGCTGATTATTAAGCTGCGAGGGATGGAAAGAGTTAGAGGGCAGGTATCCATTGACAGCTGGGTGAACTGGGGGACTGTACTGAAGCCAAGGCGTGTAAACAGCCACCCATCGAAGTGGTAACCACACTCGATGCTGCTTAACCTAAGCTGGGGGAAAGCACTCGCTCTGACCACTGAGCTATCCCGTCCCCCCTTGCCTTTTGCATTTTGATGACGACGCTACAGCCGAGTGGTGAAGACTCTTCAACGTCAATCCCGTGAAGTCGTGGGTTCAAATCTCAGCAGTGGTATCTGATGAATTAAGGGCGGGGGATTCTTTTCTTTCACAATCTCCCAGGTCAACTTCAAGTGCAGACCTACCAGTCTTGATTTCCTTCAAGTACATGCGCATGCTGAAGATCAAAATATGCATGTTAAAGATTCCCTAATTCATGTCAGCAATCAGAGGATTATGGAAACATGAACATACCCAGAATATATTCCAGAAGGCAGAGTGCAGTTACCTTGATGGCGGGCCAAAACGGTAACACACACAAAGTCTCACCATTTGTGATCCTCAGAGCTCTAGCAGAAGAATGAAAATAAATCTTTAAAAAAATTATTTAAACATTTTCTCTTCTCTGCATTCCCTTGTCAGGTGGGATGCGTAACACCTGCTCTTCTCCTATGCTTGTAACTCTACTGGAGGTCCGCCCTTTGGCCTCAGCTGATGACTTCAGGAAACCTTAACAGTTTGGTACTACATGATGCATGCTGGGCATGTTCATGTTTCCATAACCTTTCGGACACGGACATGAACTTCAGGATCTTTAGATCTTCTGCATGTGTACACACACAAAAGAAATTAACACACTGGCAGGTCTGCAACATTACTTGACCTGGAAGATTGTAGAGATCACCAGAATCACCAGCCCCGCTGCAAAGATTTGAACCAATGACTTCATGGACCTATGGGACTGAAGTTTAGTCTTGACCACTTGGCTAAAGCGTCCCTCTAAAACATTTCGACAAACATTATTCTTTGTCTTCACGTCACTATCGTCTAATAATTATCAGGATCAACCCGCTGCCATGGCGCAGTGGTTAGCGCCTTGGATTTTGGACTTTAAGGTTGCAGGTTCAATTCCTATAAAAGTCATAGGGATTTTTCAGACTCCAGCCAGCTCCTACTCAGAGTGAGTGTGCTGTGGGCTCAGTGGGAAGACTGGGACCCACACAGTCGAGCTTCATCCACTTCACGAATGCAAGTTTGAGAGTGTTGCTCAAATCACCTGACCAACACTGCAGGTGTCTGCATCTCTCGGGCCCGGTTGACACCGGATAAATTATGATAATAAGTGTAGAGCACAACCCTGTCAAGAAGTCTCAAAGTGCATGCACCTTCCACAGCAGCATCATTACGTCATCCTCATTATCATTCATCATCATGCAATTAAAAAAAACTGCCTCTGATTTGGAGGTGTCCCAGTCGCTCTGTAAAGAGGAAGAAGGAAGAACATGAACGAGAAAGGGAGAACTGGTCTAGCAAGTCATTAGAGAGAGTAATGACAGAGTAGCTGGTTTAAGATCTACTGTGTTTATAAAAAGATGCTTTTCTTTTTCTTTTTTTTGTTCCTTGGTTACAGCTCTGAAGTTCACCAATGGTGAGATTTTAGCATTATGCGACCCTTTTTGCCCACCATGAAGGTAGGAACAGAAAACCCATCAATCCCCACTCCCCCCCCCCCCCCCCCCCCCCCACACCACCACCCCCCATGCCCCAACCCCACCTCCCTTGATTCCAAAGTCAATGTGTGCTCTGTGGATGCGATTCACCAAAAGACAGGAACCAACTCTTGACATGAATTTCTGTCAGCATTTGATGTCCACTGGAGTGTTTTCGAAGGAAAATCCAGTTACCTGATCATAAATTATTAGAGTGTTACTTGATCAACAACTATTAGAGTGTTTTCAAAGGAAAACCAGTTGCTTCATCACAATCTATGTAACATCATCATCATCATCATCATAATAATAATAATAATGTATGGAATTTATATAGCGCTGAATCTTGTAAAGCAACAAATCAAAGCGCTCAGGTGGGTTTTTTTGGTTGTTGTTGTTTTATATTGAGGATAATGGAATAAGCACTCATGTGTTTTTTTACATTAGTCCCCGTGTGTATGCGGTTTTGTAAATTTTGTCATCTGTTTCCCACCGGCACACAATGGCCTACTCTTTCGAAAAGCGGAACAGGATTTAACGTGTGCGCAAGATGTTCTGCATGCGTTCGCACACGGGGCCTCAGTTTATAGTCTCATCCGAAGGATTACATTACACATTACATCATTACACACCGCTAGCTTTCTGATCAACTTATGCCCCTTCTCCTTTCTAAACAAACAAGTCAACAAACTCCTTGTTTCTTCTGCCTTACCACAATGGATGTAAGCTTCATCTGAGTTGTCACCACAGTTGTCAAACCCGTTACACTCCATACTTGTCGGAACACAGCGGCTATTTTTGCACCAGAACATGTTAGTGCACTGATCTGTAACATGCAGAAAACCAGAAACAAAAATTACTGCTCTCGTTATCATTATTATCGTCGTTACTTTTTCATCATCATTCATAGCGCAAATGATACAGACTAACAATGACGATGATGATGACGATAATGATGATGATGATGAATATTTCTTGGGGCAGGGGGTCTTTGGCTAGAGCTCTTGAGGTTCACCTAAAGTGAGATTTTTGTGTGTGTGCGACTGTTCTTAACGTGCATGCAAGATATTCTATGTGTATTTCTGCATGAGACTTTGAAACAAAGATGGACTTTCAGGGAAATAATGTTGGTGCCTATCAGAATATAAAGAGGTGACAGATACATAAGTGGAATAAAGCTATTTTTAACAGCAAAGTTAGTTGCAACTTTCTGTCCAAAATGCACACACAAAAACTATATATCCATAAACGTTGTCACAAAACTTGAAACTCTCATCTCACTACACTCACCCCTCCCAACCACCAAAAAAACAAACCAACCCAAGGACAATTCTTCTCTTCCCCAAACCCCACCCTCACACGGACCTATGTTGAACGAGGAGAAGGCCAGGACAAAGTCTCGATGGCCCCGGTAGTGCCCCCTGACCCGCACGTAGTAGCCGACCGAAGAGTCATAATCCTGGAAGGTCAGCTTGTCCTCGCGGTTTGGGCTGGGGACGGCGGAGATCACCAGCCGTCCTTGTGACGTCAACCCTTCCCGAATCTCCAGCAGGCTCGGCTCCCGCCTGCGATACGTTTTATCTGCAGCAGAAATCACAGTCTACGATATGGCTAAAGCACAAAAATTACAGTCTTCACCATACGTTGTATCTGCAGCAGAAATCAGTTTACGATATGGCTAAAGCACAAAAATTACAGTCTACGATATGTTTTATCTGCAACAGAAATCACAGTTTACGATATGGCTAAAGCCAGACTCGAGAGGATCATCAGAAGCAACAACATCAGCTTCTGCACCAAAGATCACCATTACAAATCCCTCGTGATATCTATCCTCCTATATGGCTGTGAATCATGGACTCTGTCAGCAGAGCTAGAGAGGAGAATCAAAGCATTCAAGAACAAGTGCTACAGAAGACTCCTCAAAATATCATACAAAGAACACGAGACCAACAACTATGTGAAAGAAGAAATCAAAAAGCGTGTGGGCCCCCAAGAACCTCTGCTCTCCACCATAAAGAGGAGAAAACTGATGTGGTTTGGTCACACCACAAGACACAACACCTTAGCAAAAACCATCCTGCAGGGAACAGTTGAAGGCAAGAGAAGAAGAGGCCGCCAAAACAAATCTTGGGTTGACAACATCAAAGAATGGACCGCCCAACCCCTGCAACACCTTCTACTAGCCACACAGGATCGTGAAGCATGGAAAAAGATCTCTGTCGCGTCTTCTCTCATGTCCCGCCTACGTCCTTTGAGACATGGGACTGAATAATGAATAATAATAAAATAAAGCACAAAAATTACAGTCTACACGATACCTTGTATCTGCAACAGAAATCACAGTTTACGATATGGCTAAAGCACAAAAATTACAGTCTACACCAATCGTTGTATCTGCAACAGAATATGGCTAAAGCACAAAAATTACAGTCTACGATATGTTTTATCTGCAACAGAAATCACAGTTTACGATACGGCTAAAGCACAAAAATTACAGTCTACACCATACGTTTTATCTGCAACAGAAATCATTGTTGATGATATGTTTCATCTGCACAACTTTACAGTTTCCGATATGTTTAATGCACAAGTTTACAGTTTACGATGTGTTTAATGCACAAAAATTACAGTTTACGATACATTTAATAATGCACAATAATTACAGTCTACAATACGTTTAATGTACAAAAATCACAGTTTACGATACGATTAATCTGCACAAAAATGACAGTTTACGATATGTTTAATGCACAAAAATTATAGTTTATGATACAATTAATGCACAAAAATTACAGTTTACGATATGATTTATCTGCACAAAAATCACAGTTTATGATACGTTTTATTTGCACAAAAACCACAAAGTCAAGTTACGTTTTATCTGCACAAAAATCACAGTTTACAATACATTTTATCTGCACACACACACACACAAATCACAGTTTACAATACATTTTATCTGCACACACAAAAAAATCACAGTCAAAATTCATATCTTTTTTAAAAGTCTCTCTTGCACTGAGAGAGGTCACAGTCTCGCTTTCTATACATACCAACTCAAAGCCTTTAAAAGAATGAACAAGAAGGAAGGTGGTGGAATGGCTCAGGCGTTCAGCTGCCTAACAACTGTGAAGTTCTGGGTTCGATTCCCAGCCTTGCCCTTTCTTTCCAGTTTGACAAGACAATCCAAGTGAATGCCAAAGTCGTTCGGATGAGACTATAAACCGAGGCCCCGTGTGTAAATACATGCAGAACATCTTGCAAACACGTTAAAACCCAATGCTAATAGCTACACTTCTACTACTACTACTACTACTACTAACTACTACTACTACTACTACTACACCTACAACAATGATATAATAAAAAGAAATTTAATAGCAATAATAATATCAAATTCCACCCACACACACAAAAAAGGTATGAACAGTTCCAAAATTCACAACAGGTTATCTCCAGTGCACCCAGTGAAGGCAATAACCTGGTTTGGCTCTAAGGTAGGAAAAAAGCCTGAGCGAGGGAACACGAGAGGGGAGACTGACCGGTGGTGCTGTAGTTGACCACTCTGATGAAGACGCGTTCGAAGCTGGGGTGTTTCTTGATGACCCAGATGCAGTCGTAGTAGTCCTGGCCGTCCCCTTTGGGGTTGAAGGTGATCACGTCGCTCTCCTGCCGGTCAATCCACTGACCGCAGTCTGCCAGGGAAAACATTTTTGATGTTAAACTTTTTTTTTTTTTGAAGGGGGGGAGGGGGGGGGGAGGGGGGGGGGGGGGGGAGGAGAGGGGGGGATTGTTCCTCAGCTAGAGCTCCGAGGTTCACCAATGGCCGTGTTCTAACTTCAGGGGTGATTTTTAGGAATGTGTAGTGATAAGTTAAAGTATGGGGACAGGGTAACTCAGTGGTCAGAGCACTCACTTTCCCCAAGCTAAGGTTAAGCAGCATCAAGCGCGGTTACAAAGTGGACGGGTGACTGTTTGTACACCTTGGCTTCAGTACAGTCCCCCCAGTTCACCCGGCTGTAAATGGTTACCTGCCCTCTTTTGGGTCAGGGAAGGTAAAGCAGCGAGGGAGAGGAGATAGGCATCACCCTCAATATGCTGGCCCCTAGAGAAGCTATGGTCTCTGATGCCTCGCTACCCTACGACCACATAGGTTATGAGACACCTTTACCTTAGTGATAAGTGTCATATAGGTATGAAGATCACATACAATCTCCCTCTCTCCCTATCTCTCTCTCTCTCTCTCTCTCTCTCTCTCTCTCTAAGACACCTTTACCTTAGTGCAAAGTGTCATATAGGTATGAAGATCACATACAATCTCTCTCTCTCTCTCTCTCTCTCTCTCTCTTTGTGTGTGTTCCCTTACCAGTTGGAGCGTATAATGCCCGGTCTTCTCCTGTGCTTGTCATTTTGCAGGAGGTCTGCCTGTTGACCTCAGCCAACACATTCCATCTTCAGAGCAGTTCATTTCATTGTATAGGTTGCATGTTGGGTATGTTCCTGTTTCCATCCCCCACCCTCACATGAACTACGAGATCTTTAATAATGTGCATATTCAATCTTCTGAATGTGTAAAGGTAAAGGTGTCCCATAACCTTTATTAAGGTCGTAGGGGAGCGAGGCATCAGAGACCTCACTTCTCTAGGGCCAGCATATTGAGGGCGGCGCCCATCTCCTCTCCCTCAATGCTTTACCTTCCCTGACCCTTGGGGACGGGATAGCTCAGTGGTCGGAGCACTAGCTTTCCCCCAGCCAAGTTAAGCAGCGTCGAGCATGTTACCAATTGGATGGGTGACCGGTTTTGAGCCCTGGCTTCAGTACAGTTCCCCCAGTTCACCCAGCTGTAAATGAGTGCCTGCCCTCTGAATGTGTAAATACACACAAAGAGAATTAAGGCACTGGCAGGCCTGCACTTGAAATGGACCTTGAAGATCGTAAAAATCCCCCACCCTAAACTCACCAGACACTGTTCAGATTCAAACCAGCGACTTCATAAACCCAAGGGACTGGAGTCAAAAGGTCTTAACCACTTGGCTACAGCATCTATCATTTCATACAATCTTGTGCTTTCTTATCCGCACACAGGTGCCATGTCCCACACATGTGCGTGCACACATGCCAATGCATGCTCACACACATGTGTGTGCACATACATACACACAAGCGCGCACGCACACACACACACACACTTACTCGCACTATGTCCCACACATGAGTGTGCACATATGCCAATGCATGCACATACGCACGTGTGCATCCACACATACACACAAGCGCGCGCACACACACACACACACTTAGTCGCACTATGTCCCACACATGAGTGTGCACACATGCCAATGCATGCACATACACATGTGTGTGCACACACATACACACAAGCGCGCACACACACACACACTTACTCGCACTATGTCCCACACATGAGTGTGCACACATGCCAATGCATGCACATACACATGTGTGCACACACACACTTACTCACACTCTTTCTCTTTGCATGCGCATGCGAATACACAGAGGTGCCACTGCCCAATATGTGCACCCTTTATCTGTGTATACTGTTGCAGTTGGAAGTACTTCTTTTTTTCTCACTTTATGATGCATGGTTGTCAATATACTGATCTGTTTGTTTCACACCTGTTGCATGGGGCTCTTGGCCTTAAAACAATAAAATCTTGCTTTTTTTTTTTTAACAATCTTGTCAGTTACAAATGTGGGGGTACATGCATGTACATGTATGTATATGTGTATGTGCATGCATGTATGTGTGATATGTATGTATGCATGCATATGTGTATGTGTATATATATATATATGACTATATGAGTTCATGTGTTAGCTGAAACATATATTTATATGTCGTATATATTTATTTGTATTCTCCCCTTTTTTATATTCTTTATCTGCTTTAATATGAACTATTTGTGCACTGATGTTTACACTAAACTGGTCTGTGTACGGTATTTGAAAAATGAAAAAAAAAAAAAATTTAATAAATAAATAAAATCTTGTATTTCATATATATTTCTCTCTCTCCTTCGCATTCTGAACACACCACCAGACACAAAACTTACTTGTATGAACATACGGTACGTCATCTCGACCTGAAAATACAAGAAATAAACAATTTAAATAACACATTAAAACCAACAACAACAAAAGGAAAGAAATCGCAAACTCAAAGTCCAACGGATTTTTCCCTTTTCTCAAGAGACATAGGAAAAGTTCAAAACCCTAAAACAGTTCCTCGTTTCACTTGTGAATTTTTTTTCTTTAGAATTCAGCAACAACAACAAAATAACAATAATAATAATAATAAAATAAAATAAAATTATTTTTCAGAGGTACATTCAAAAGTTTGAGTTGATATATTTCTTCCACACGGGTTTGTTTTATAGAGTTGTTGGGGTTTGTTTGGTGTTTGGTTGTTGTTGTTGTTGTTGTTGTTGTTGTTGTTGTTGTTGTGTGGTGGTGGTGGTGGTGGTGGTGGTTTTTGGTTGTTGTTTGAGGGGGGGAGGGGGGTTCGCTGGGGGAGGGGAGGGTGTTGTCCATTCTTCAGCTAGAGCTCTGAAGTTCACCTATGATGAGATTTTTGCTTTCGCGACCATTTTTTCCCCACCATTTAGGTATCTGCAATTCTACTTCAGGGATGATGTCTAAACACGACACCAGTGTACACAGGTCTTGAATTTTTCCCTGTACTTTTTTTGTTATCTGCTCTTTCACGCACAAACAGCCTACTCTTCTGAAAGGCAGAACAGTGTTAAACATGTGCGCAAGATTTATGAAAAGTCACCCGTCCCATATACCCTTGTCATCAAAGGTTGCCTGTCCTACCTACCCTCGTTTTGAGAATTCACCTGTTCCATATACCCTTATCACAGGTTACCTGTCCCACACACCCTGGTTATCAAAGGTTACCTGTCCCACACACCCTGGTTATCAAAGGTTACCTGTCCCACACACCCTGGTTATCAAAGGTTACCTGTCCCACACACCCTGGTTATCAAAGGTTACCTGTCCTACCTACCCTTGTCATCAAAGGTCACCTGTCCCACACACCCTGATAATCAAAGGTTACCTGTCCCACACACACTGGTTATCAAAGGTTACATGTCCCACACACCCTGGTTATCAAAGGTTACATGTCCTACCTACCCTGGTTATCAAAGGTTATATGTCCCACACACCCTGGTTATCAAAGGTTACATGTCCTACCTACCCTGGTTATCAAAGGTTACCTGTCCCACACACCCTAGTTATCAAAGGTTACCTGTCCCACACACCCCGGTTATCAAAGGTTACCTGTCCCACACACCCTGGTTATCAAAGGTTACCTGTCCCACACACCCTGGTTATCAAAGGTTACCTGTCCCACACACCCTAGTTATCAAAGGTTACCTGTCCCACACACCCTGGTTACCAAAGGTTACCTGTCCCACACACCCTGGTTATCAAAGGTTACCTGTCCCACACACCCTTGTCATCAAAGGTTACCTGTCCCACACACTCTGGTTATCAAAGGTTACTTGTCCTACCTACCCTGGTTATCAAAAGTTACCTGTCCTACCTACCCTGGTTATCAAAGGTCACCTGTCCCACACACCCTGGTTATCAAAGGTTACTTGTCCTACCTACCCTAGTTATCAAAGGTCACCTGTCCCACACACCCTGGTTATCAAAGGTTACCTGTCCCACACACCCTGGTTATCAAAGTTTACCTGTCCTACCTACCTTGGTTATCAAAGGTTATCTGTCCCACACACCCTGGTTATCAAAGGTTACCTGTCCCACACACCCTGGTTATCAAAGGTTACCTGTCCCACACACCCTGGTTATCAAAGGTTACCTGTCCCACACACCCTGGTTACCAAAGGTTACCTGTCCCACACACCCTGGTTATCAAAGGTTACCTGTCCCACACACCCTTGTCATCAAAGGTCACCTGTCCCACACACTCTGGTTATCAAAGGTCACCTGTCCAACACACCATGGTTATCAAAGGTTACTTGTCCTACCTACCCTGGTTATCAAAGGTTACCTGTCCTACCTACCCCCATCGTGAAAAGTGTAGGTGGCTTTGAACCCTTTGAAGGAGCGCAGGGTGCCGGGTATCTTGTGAGGCCCGGTATCAAAGGTCATCTCCAGGCGGTAGCTGTCGGAGATGATCCAGGGGCGGTTGTTGGTTCCCCAGATCTTGCCCTTGACGTTGGCCCGATCAAACTGAGGAACACACGGCAAGAGTCGTATTGAAAGCACGTCGCGTGGGTTCGTTATGTTGCGTCGCGTGGATCTGTCATAGTATGTCACATGGATTTGTAATGTTATGTCATGTGGGTTTGTAATATTATAATAATAATAGTAGTAATGTATGGAATTTATATAGCGCTGAATCTTGTAAAGCAACAAATCAAAGTGCTCAGATGACTTTAAAAAAAAAATTTTTATAGGGGATAATGGAATAAGCACTTATGTGCTTTTTTACATCCAGTCCCCGTGTGAATGCGGTTTTGTCGATTTTGTCATCTGTTCCCACCGGCACACAATGGCCTACTCTTTCGAAAAGCGGAACAGGATTTAACGTGTGCGCAAGATGTTCTGCATGCGTTTGCACATGCGGCCTCGGTTTATAATCTTATCCGATGTCATATGGATTTGTTACATCATGTCATGTATATTTCTTATATGTTACATGGATTTGTTATATGTCACATGGTTTTGTTAGATTATGTTACATGGATTATTATATTATGTCACACCAGTTTGTTATATTATGACATGGATTTGTTAACATCATGTCATGTAGATTTGTTATAGGTCACATGGATTTGATCTTTTATGTCACATGGATCTGTTATATAATGTCACATGAATTTGTATATTGTGTCACATGAATTTGTATATCATGTCACATGAGTTTGTATGTCACTTGGATTTGTATATTATGTCACTTGGATTTGTATATATTATGTCACATGAATTTGTATATCATGTCACTTGGATTTGTATATTGTGTCACATGAATTTGTATATCATGTCACATGAGTTTGTATGTCACTTGGATTTGTATATTATGTCACTTGGATTTGTATATATTATGTCACATGAATTTGTATATCATGTCACTTGGATTTGTATATTGTGTCACATGAATTTGTATATCATGTCACTTGGATTTGTATATTGTGTTACATGAATTTGTATATCATGTCACTTGTATTTGTATATTGTGTCACATGAATTTGTATATCATGTCACTTGGATTTGTATATTGTGTCACATGGATTTGAATATTGTGTCACATGGATTTGGTTTTTTATGTCACATGGATTTGTTATTATTGTTCTTGTTACTTTGGAATTTCAAGCGTAGTTCATAGGCCCTTTTTGTTTAAAATCACCAGACGCGAGTGAACGCTACGCTGAAGTTACCACTACCGCTACATCTACTACTTCTACTACTACTACTTCATCTAGTACAACTACTACTACTACATCTATTACAACTACTACTGCTACTACATATACTACAACTACTACATCTATTACAACTACTACTGCTACTTCACCTACTACAACATCTATTACAACTACTTCTGCTACTACATCTACTACAACTACTACTGCTACTACATCTACTACAACTACTACTGCTACTACTACTACTACATCATCATCATCATCATCAGTCCCGTGACCTTGGCGGTCGTGGAGGAGACACGAAAGACGATGCCGTGGTAAGCCTCCTCCATCCATCTCGGTCCTCGGCTCTGCGCAGTAGTGCTACTACTAATACACCTACTACTAAATCCAGCCTCAAGACTATTTATTTCAAACCTAAGATTTCCCCCCTCCCGATTCATATCAGAACTATCCCACCTTCACTAACCCATGTCCTATCACCCTGCTAAAGTATATGACCTGTGTGGGTGTGTGTGTGTGTGTGCTTTCGAAAAACATTTGACTATTGCAATTTTATTTCATAGATTTGGTATGCAGCGTACCATGTTTGTTTAAACTATTGATTATTTGTCATTGGTTGCATGACTGTGTAAGATTAGGTTGAATGCATGCGCTTTGATTTGTCTTGGCAAGATATAGCGCTATATAAGTTCCATTTATTATATTATTATTATTATCTACTACAACTACTACTGCTACTACTACTACCATCTACAACAACTACTACTGCTACTACCACTACTACTACTACTACTACTACTACTACTACCACCACCACAACTCCATGACTACTACTACTACTACTACCACTACAACCACAACTACTACTACTACAAAAACCACTACTACTACCACTACTACTTCTACTATACTACTACTACTACTACTACTACTACTACTACTACTACTACTACCAACCACCACACTACTATATCACCCCACTACTACTACTACTACTACTACTACCACCACTACTAACCCACTACATCTACCACTACTAACCACCACCACCACAACCACCACCACTACTACTACTACTTCTACCACTACTACTACTTCTACTACTACTACCACCACTACCACTACTACTTCCACCACCACTACATCTCAAACCACTCACAAGAATGGAGGAGTACTGTGACAGCTGCCAGTCATCGAAGGAAATGGTGACGAAGGAATTTTGGGTGGAGCCCGTAAAGACATATTTGTAGGTCTCAGAATTCAGCACATACTCCATAGGGAACAGTGGTGAGGTGAAGGTGTTCTGATGCCTGGTCTGCCACGGTGAAAACGTCTGCGTCTTGTCTGCAGTAAAGAAAACAGGGATTTCATTTTCTAAGTTGCTGTTGTTGTTGTTGCTGTTGTGCGTTCCCCAGCTTAACGCTCAGGGGGGGTCACCCAGGATGTGCACTCTGACTCACTCATCATCCCACCTGGGAATCACTGTGAGACTGAAACTGCACACTGAATGAGAAGTTTGCGTGTACGGCTGTTTTTAAGTACCTTACCATACAGGCAGTCATACCCCGACGTCAGAGGATTTTTTTCTCCTGAAAAGGAGAATGCAAGTTGTTACGTTAAGAGTTTGCCATTGCTGAAGGCACAATCTCAACGCAAGATTTTACAACAAAACAACATTTGAGTTTAGGCCTTGACAGTTAGCTGACATCAATAACTGACACAGCTTTTGGCCTGGGCCCAAATTTTCTAAGTAAAAGAAACAAGGTGGCAGGATGGTTCACATGCCTGACAAGTAAAACAGTGAGGTTCTGGGTTCAACTCCCAGCCTTGCCTTTTCTTCCCAGTTTCACGAGAAAATCGAACTGAATGTCAAAGCCCTTCGGATGAGACTATAACCCAAGGCCACATGTGCAAATGCGCACAGAACATCTTGCGCACGCATTACAACCCCATTCTGCCTTTCGGAAGAGTAGGCCATTTTGTGCCAGTAGGAATGGATGACAACATTTGTAAAAACCCATGCACACGGGTCTGGTGTGTAGGCACCATCCCTGAAGTCAGAATGCAGCTACCCAAATGGTGGAGGAATCAACAGTCACACACACAAAAATCTCACCACCGGTGATCCTGAGAGCTCTAGCCGACAAACAAACAACAAAAAAAGCATCAAATACACCTGAATTTTTTCTGAAAAAAAAGATTATTTAACTGATAGCACAAATCCTGTGTTGTTGTTGCTGCTGCTGTACATTCCCCAGCTTAACACTCTTGGGGGGGTCACCCAGAATATGCACTCTGATTCATTCATTCCACCTGGGAATCACTGTGACATTGTAGTGCTTACATTTCATTTTTTTCATTTCATTTTATTCTTTTTTATAGGGAGGCACCGTGGTCGAGTGGTTTAGGCGGTCGACTCGTGATCCAGAGGTCGCGGGTTCGATCCTGCTCGGCTCGGTGTTGTGTCCTTGGGAAAGACACTTTACTCCTATTTTCCTCACTCCACCCAGGTGTACAAGTGGGTACCAGCTCTGCTGGGGAAGTATCTGGCGACAGACTAGCGTCCTGTCACAGGGGTGGTGAAAAACCATCAGTTCGCTTAACGCTACAGAAACCGGGATAAGCTCCGGCTCTATGGTCCTTCTGGATCGAAAGAACATACTTTTTTTTTTTCTTTTATATCGAGGATAATGGAATAAGCATTCATGGGCTTTTTTACATCCAGTCCCCGTGTGTATGCGGTTTTGTACATTCTGTCACCTGTCCCTACCAGCACACAATGGTGAGAACCTTGCGTGTGTGTGACTCTTTTCAATTTCCTCACCATCTCCACAAGCTAACACTGCAATATCAAGCCACCACGAGGACACACACAAAAGAAGCCCTGCACTGCTGTTGGGTTATGTTTCATGCACAACCATGCCTATACTTACTATCGTAAATAAATTATGAAAAGAACATCACCCTCTGCCTATAGGGTTACGTCCCATGCACAACCATGCCTTTACTTACTATCATAAATAATTTACGAAAAGAAACGTCACCTTCTGCGGTAATCTTCAGAGACAAGAAAACGTTGGCGTCATCAGTTTTGTTGGCGCAGGCAATGACGTAGATGAACCTGGACTGGGTGGTGAAGTTGAGGATGCCGCTGTTGATGCTGCCTGCTGCTGGTGAACGTCATGGCAGTCTGGTTGCTGTAGAACTTATCGTACAGGTGAACGTACGTGCACCTGCAGAATAAATCAGACCACCCCCAAAAAAATAATAAAATCTCACCAAGGTTCTGACAGGTGTTTGTCATTTCTTGTCCTAGTTCCTCACCTTGAGCTGCATGGCTCACCAATGGTGAGATTTTAGGTCTGTGACTGGTTTTTTCCCACCTTAAAAAGTTAGCCGCATTCTGGCTTTGGGGACAGTCTAAACATGACACCTGTGTGCATGCGGGTGGGTTTTTTTTTAATGTTGTCATCCGTTCCTACCTGGCCTAGTCTTCTGAAAGGCAGAACAGTTAACTTTGCACATGGAGGCCTCCGTTTATAGTCTCATCCACAGAACTTTTGGGGGAATGGAGTCAGCACTGATGTTAACTCCAGGGTAAAATTTCCTTAAACAGGCATCTCCATGGTGGCTCAATCCCGGCTGTCAGATCACAAGCGCAACGCTCTAACCACTAGGCTATCCTGCCCCTCTTCTGACAGTTTAAATAACAGAGTTCCTTGGTGAGATGACCACACTGGACTTGTTCAATTATAAATGACAAAATGCTTTTTTCTCCCAGCTCATAGCTATTGGGTATGAGATAGCTCAGTGGTCAGAACACTCGCTTTCCCCAGCCAAGGTTAATCAGTATCGAGCGTGGTTACCACTTGGATGGGTGACCACTGGCGTGCCTTGGCTTCAGTACAGTCCCCCAGTTCACCCAGCTGTAAATGGGTACCTGCCTCTTAAGGATCAAGGAAGGTAAAGCAGCGAGAGAGAAGAGATGGGCACCACCATCAATATGCTGGCCCCTTGAGAAGCTGAGGTCTCTGATGCCTCAAACCCCTTCAACCACATAGGTTGTAGGACACCTTTACCTTTTTCCACAGCTATTACCACCTTGTTCTGCACATGCAGGCACACCTGAAGAAAAGTTTGCACTTTCCATGGCGTTTCCTTTATTAATGCAGAGTCCACAATTTACATCTTTCTTTGGTCTTTTTTGAAAAGTAAGTATATTATATGATCCAATGAGATGCTCATGAACCATGTACAGTCAATTCAAACTTCGCTTCAGCGAAGGAAGGTAGCAGGATGGTTTAGACAATCACCAGCCTAACAAGTAAATCATGAGGTTCTGGGTTGATTCCTAGCCTTGCCCTTTGTTACCAGTTTGAAGGGGAAATCGAACTGAATGGCAACTTCTTTTCAGAGGAAAACTCTAAACCATTAAGACCCGTGTGCTTATGAACTTACGCACATCAAAATAACCCACGACAGTTGAAAATCTGAAACCGTCCTGGCAAAATTGGTAGGTTAAATTCCAAACTGTATCCCTGAAGTTGGATGCAGCTACCTAAATGGTGAGGGAGGGGGGAGAACCACTGCATATATTGCAAAATCTTAGAGAGCCTCAGAGCTCTAGACGAACAACAACAACAACAACAACAAAAGGCCCCTTAACTTTATACCATCACATTTTTCTACCAAATAAACCTTTGATCCAAAGTAAGAAGGGAAACAAGTCAGAACGTTAATAAATACAAAAAGAAAAACAAAACACACACACACACACTAATAAATGGTTACACACAAAAGCATCACAAAAATGCAACGCAATGGTGTGGTATATTGATCTTCTTCTTCCTTCTTCTTCTTCATTGAACGCTCAGACAACTTGTTGTCTGTTATATGAGCGAAAATGTGTCATACTGCTGTGAAGCACCTGACAAGTCAGGCCTAGTGCATCCGACTTCGGCATATGAGAGAATTCTTATCTTTAAAGTTCTTTCTGGGAAAAAAATGCTGGAGAATGAACCAAGAAAGCAGAAAACAAGAAGACGGTAACAGGAAGAAAAGAAACAAGGCAGAAACAAAGAGATTGATAGAAAAGAGGAAATTTCTAGCACAGAATTCCAGAACATGGAGATGCTATTTATACTGACAGGCCCCTGGCATCTCCATGGGGGAGTATAATGACCTAAAAGTGAAGTTACACACCCTCCTCCAAATCAAGAGGTAGGTGGTTTAAATCAGCTGCGAAGCAAGATCACATTAGACCCCAGTAATGGTCATTTGGATCAGGTCATAAACCAATATTTGTATGCGAAATACACATTTTGCAAGTATATTCTGCCAAAAAGCCCACTCTCGCTGACAATCATTCAATTACAATTTTCTCACAGTCCAACTTTTATTTTTGGGTTGGGGTTTTTGGGGGGTTATTTTGGTTGTTCCTCAGCTAGAGCTTTCCCCCAGCCAAGTTAAGCAGCGTCGAGCGTGGTTACCAGTTGGATGTGCCCCTTGGCTTCAGTACAGTTCGCCCAGTTCACCCAGCTGCAAATGGGTACCTGTCCTCTTTAGGGTCAGGGAAGGTAAAGCAGCGAGGGAGAGGAGATGGGCGCCGCCCTCAATATGCTGGCCCTAGAGAAGTCAGGTCTCTGACGCCTCGCTCCCCTATGACCTTATAGGTTATGGGACACCTTTACCTTTTACCAGCTAGAGCTCTGAGGTTCACTAACAGCGAGATTTGGTTTTTTTCCCCTCACCATGTAGGTAGCCACATTCCAACTTCATGGATGGTGTCTATACACGACACCTGTGTGCATGCAGGTTTTTTTCTTTTCAATTTTGTCATCCATTCCTACCAGCATGAAACAGCCTACTCTTTCGAAAGGTGGAACGGGTTTTTAATGTGTGAGCAAGACTTTCAGCATGCTTTCACTTACGAAGCCTCAGTTTATAGTCTGATCCAAAGGACATTCAGTTCAATTTTCTCATCAAACTGGGAAGAAAGGGCAAGGCTGGGAATCGAATCAAGAACCTCACGGTCTACTTGTTAAAGGCAGGTGAAAGTCTTAACTGTCCTGCCACCCTCCTTCTTGAGTTCACTTCCAATGACAATCAAAACCAATAAAAATAAAACCACACACACAAAAAGACAATGAATATGAAATTTTCATACATTTTCACAGACAAAAAAAAAACCCTCAAAATTTTCAAAGAAACTAAAAACAGCCCCCCACCCCCCCAAACCAACACACCCCCCCCCCCCCCCCCCCCCCTTCCATTTCCACAGAAAAAGACAGTAGTACAAGATACATACACACGCGCGCCTCAAATCCCCTTTGGAGAGACCAGACATAACAACACAAACGAGACGGAAAAAAAAGAAAGAAATCTCTATCTACTAAACTTACCCTGGCTACGCACCAACCATCGTACTCCCTATAGGCTATTGACGAGCGACATGGAGAGAAGTGAAAACTGCTGTTGGCTCGCACTCGCAGGCTGCAGTAATTGCAGGTAGAGAATCGCATCAGGCAGCGATGAACGGCGCTGGGAGAGTTGTTGGTCCAGTTGACGTAGACCACCAGGCTGTCCCCCGGCTGTTCTAAATGCTCGCCGTTCGGTTCGAAGCCTGGACGTTTGTCGCACAAGTTTGTCTCTGTGGAAAAAGAAAATATACCATTAACCCCCAAAAATTTCTTTCCGCAAAACAAAAAAAATGATGGACGCTATCAGCTAAGTGATTTAAGACCGGTCGACTTCATTCCCTCAAGTCTTCGAAGTTGTGGGCTTGAATCTTGGCAGCGTTTGGTCAATTAAGGGCAGGGATTTTTTTGTGATTTCTCAGGTCAACTTCAAGTGCAGACCTGCCAGTGCCGGCTTCCCTTTATGTGTATACACATGCAGAAGATCAAATATGCGTGTTAAAGGTCCCATATTTCATGTCAGGGTTTGGCGGTTCACTGACACATAAACATCCCCAAAGGTGGAATGTGGCTACCTTCCAAACGCAAAATTCGCCATAGGTGAACCTCACGCTCTAGCCAGGGAACAAAAACAAAAGAACAAAAACAATCCCACAAAAAAAACACACCAAAAACAACAACCAAAAACACAGTTATAACAAAAAACGGCAACACACACACACAAAAAAAACCAAGGAAGGTTTTACATACACCAGTACCACTCTCTTATCAAACTGATACAAACACTTTAGAACACTTCATGAGTCTGGTATCAAAGTGGAAAGACGTTCAAATTGAAGACTTACTTACTTTACACTTCACGACAACAAAATATACATAACCACCACCAGCCACCTTGGAGCAGCAGTTAGCATCTTCGTTACAGACTGGAAGGTGGCAGGTTCAAATCCCATAATACTTGGGGGTTTTTGGACTCTGGCTGGCTCCTACCCAGAGTGAGTGTGCAGTGGGCTCAGTGGGAAGACTGGGACAACACAGTCGAGCTTCATCCACTTTATGGATGAGATTTCGAGAGAAATTACCTGACCAAGATTGCAGGTGTCTGTATCTCTCAGGCCCGGTTGACACCAGGATAAATTGTAATAGGAAGCTCGGAGTACAGCCATGTCAAATAGTATCAAAGCACAAGCACTTCCACAGCAGCATCGCAACATACATCATCCTCATCATCACTGATCATCACGCAATAGAAAAATTGCTCTCTCTAGCCGAGGAACGGAAAAAAGATAAAAACACTTTTAAAAAAACAGATGTAAAACTACTTACCACCTTCAAGCCTGCTTTCTTGGCCAAAGGAGAGAGACAGACCTGCTCAAAACACAAGTCAAGAAAAAGAAATGATAAATCAAGATTGATACAAAAGTGAAACTTTTTCTTATCTTAAAAAAAAAGATATTTATCAAAACAACAGCTCATCCACTGAAGTCAGAGTATGGCTGCCTATACGGCGAGGTACTTGAAGAGAGTCTTACATGCAAACTTCTCATCCAGTGTGCAATTTCAATCTCACAGTGATTCCCAGATGGGATGAGCGAGTCAACAGTGCACATTCTGGGTGACCCTCATTGCTTCTTGCTTGTGCTGAGTTGGGGGGAGGGTTTGGTTTATTTAAATTTGGGAAGGGGGGTGGGGGTTGTTCGTTGGTTTGTTTTGTTTTTGTAGGGTTTTGGTTGTTGTTGTGTTGTTGTTGGGGTTTGTTGGTGTTGTTTTTTTTGTTTTTTTTTTTGGGGGGGGGGTTGGGGGAGAAGGGTGTTTTTTGTTTATACTTTTTAATGCAGCTTCAAGTCTGACAATCCCTATAAAACTGAACAGCTGTCAACGGTTGGGAGGGGGGGGGGGGGGTGTTTGTTTTACTTTTTCTGTTTTTTGGGGTTGTTGTTTTTTTTGTTTGGGTTGTTTTGTTTTGGTTTGGTTTGGGTTTTTTTGTTGGTTTGTTGGGTTGTTGTTGTTGTTTTGGTTGTTGTTGGTGTGTTTGTGGGGTTGTTTTTTTTTGGGGGGGGGCTAGACACTTGCCTTCTGCTGAAGTATTGTGTGTCAGGATGTTTACATAATACTTTGATCTGATTGTGAGAGGGGTGTGTGTGGGGGGGGAGGATTAATTTGCTTTACATGAGTGTGTTGTGTGTGAGTGTGCATGTGTGAGTGTGTGTGTGTGTGTGTGTGCATGTGTGCATGTGTGTGTTTGTGCATGCATGTGAGTCATACACATGCAAACCAAAAAAGAAAAAAGAGCATGAAATATAAAGGAACTTAATGCAAAGAACAAAAGCTCAAAGAAAGAAAATGAATTTATCCTAAGATATGACATGATTTTTGTTTGTATCTAATCTGTAACCATTAATATGTATGTTGTCCACTCTGTCATAGAGCATATAAACAAAACATAGCAATACATCTTGTAATTGTAGCACTACCACTTTGTAACAAAGATTGTAAGACTGCTTTTCTCCTTCATCGCTTTCCGTACATCATTTGTAATCTGATCTATAAAAATAAAAAAATAAAAAAGAAAGACTGGTTTTCTGTCATTTTGTATAATTACGCTCAGATATGTATTTCTGTCTTAATGCAGTATTTACTGGACGAATTATCAATTCATGCAATTCATCTCTTCCTACCTGTCAGTGTCACAACATGGACATTTTTCTTTATGAACTTATTTATAAGAAATAAAGAATGCTTGATGTTTGCTTCATTTATACCAAAACAAAATTTAATAAAAGATTATCTGAGAGAGAAAGAGTGAGAGAGAGAGAGGGGAGAGAGAGAGGGGGGGGGGACAGAGAGAGAGAGGGAGAGAGAGAGAGAGAGAGACACATTGGGGGTGAGGGAGGTGAGAGAGAGAGAGAGGGGGGGAGGGAGGGAGAGAGAGAGGGAGGGAGGGGCAGAGTCAGAGACACAGAGAGGGCGGGGGAGGGAAGGGGGGAAGGGGGGAGGGGGGGAAGGGGGGAGGGGGGTAGGATAGGGGGGGGGGGGTGGGGGGTTGGAGAGAGACAGACATTCAGACAGAGACAGAGAGACAGACAGAGACAGAGAGAGACAGAGGGAGGGGAGGGGGAGAGAGAGAAGAAAGAGGGAGAGAGAGAGAGAGAGAGAGAGAGAGAGAGAGAGA
>CM054143.1:10624463-10629463 GCA_028751875.1 Rapana venosa | reverse complement strand
TCATGCACTTTTTTACATCCAGTCCCCGTGTGTACGCAGTTTTGTAAATGTTGTCATCCATTCCCACCATGGCTACGCATGCACTGTTGAATCCAGAAAACAGTCCAAACATCATGATAACCATGATGGAACTGATAGGAGATTAGAATGTCTAACCACAAGACTGAAGAAAAGTTGGATGGGGGGGGGGGGGGGGGGGGGGGGAATGAGTTGTTTTTTGTTTTCTTTGCTAGTATCACCATGTTGCATTGTCAAAGCAAGCATGCACATCAGCATCAGGGACTGGTCCCTGACAGGCTCGAACCATGGGCATCTCCTGATAGAAAAGTCTGCTTTGTTTATTAAACACACTCTGCTTAGCTATCTAGCTTGCTAGCTGAAGTGGGGGACTGGATAGCCTGGAAACTGGGGGTACAGAATAGCCTAGTGGTTAGAACATTGCACTCACAATCTGACAACCCAGGTTCGAATCCCGTTCAAGGGGACTTTTCCCCTGGAGTTAACATCAGTGCAGACTCCACTCTCCCCAAAAGTCCTTCAGATGAGACTATAAACAGAGGCCCTGTGTGTGAATGCATGCAGAACATCTTGCACACACATTAAATCCTGTTCTGCTTTTCAAAAGAGTAGGCCATTGTGTACCGGTGGGAACAGACGACAAAATTAACAAAAGTGCATACACACGGGGACTGATTGTAAAAAAGCACATGAGTGCTTATTCCATTATCCTCAATATAAAAGAATAACTAAAATTAAAATAAATAAATATAGTGTGCTTTGCAATACTGTGCGATGGTAATGTGCAAAATGGACATGGAGTAAACGTTTTTTGTTAAAATAAGTACTGGTAAACAGCAGACTGGCTTTGGACAGAGAATATGTTCTGAATTTGAACCACTGAGACAACACATAGATCTATATTTTACCCTTCCTTGACACAACTACTTACAGTGTTACAATTATACAACACAAATATAATTATATAATCATCACACAAAAATATCTCCACATCTTCCACATGTTGGTCAATCTTTCACACTCTGAAGAGTTTTTCAACACCTGAATGCATATTTACCTGAATTTTTTTTTCGTTCTTTGGCTAGAGCAATGAGGTTCACTGAAGGTGAGATTTTGCAAATGCAACCGTTTTTGACCACCATTAAGGTAGCTGCATTCCGACATCAGGAATCATGTCTTAACATGAGATCTGTGTGCATGCATTTTTTTTTTTAAATTGTCATCCATTCCTACCGACATGCAATGCC
This sequence comes from Rapana venosa, assembly GCA_028751875.1. NCBI lineage: Eukaryota > Metazoa > Mollusca > Gastropoda > Neogastropoda > Muricidae > Rapana > Rapana venosa. The sequence continues at coordinate 10,628,198 of CM054143.1, read as the reverse complement.
CTACTCTTCCGGAAGAGGGAACAGGTTTTAATGAGTGCGCGAGATGTTCTACGTGTGTTCATGCATGGGGCCTTGGTTTATAGTCTCATCCCAAGGACTTTCGGGGAAGTGGAGTTCGTACTGATGTTAACTCCAGGGCAAAAATCCCCGCAAGCAGGTGCCTCCGTGGTGGCTCAAACCTGAGCTATCAGATCAAGAGCTCAATGTTCTAACCACTAGGCTATCCCGTCCCCGTCCCCCCCCCCCACCCCCCCAATACATGAATGTGTTTATGCATTTATGTGAAGACATGCATGAGCTCAGAGATATGCGCACCTATATACCCAACTACATCCTGTAACAGTACACTAAAGAAACACTGCCATCTGTCACCCTTGTGTTGAAAGTATACGCCTGACCTTTTAACAACTGTGAAAATCCTGTGTCATGCATCGTTGTTGTGCATGTCCTGGTTGATAACCGAGTGTGTCAGTCACAAATTACTGTTGACAGGGTGACAAGGGGAGGGGTTTAGCCTAGTTGTTAGAATGCTGAGCTCGTAAGCTACTGGTTACCAATATCTGCATGCACTCAGAACAAAATCGCCACTGTGACATTTAACTCTGTCACGGGTGTATCCCCACATTATGTCACTGAGATGATAGTCATATAATGCACCTAAACAACAACTTCGATTGATCAAGCTCTGATTTAGGTCTCTCTCAAGTCTCTGTACATAAAGCTTGCACAAACACTACGTAATCTTTTGGCCTGTCTGCATTTTCATATTCAGCCTATTCTGTCGGGAACACTTTGCTTCAGGATCTTCATGAATCGTTCTTCTTCTCTTTCTTTAATTTTAAATTTAATCCTGGCTTCAAGACTCATCTCTTTAAAACTTCCTACTTAAGTTTCAGTGGGTGAGTGAGTGAGTAGGTGTGAGTGTGAGTGTGTGTTTGTCTGTGTGTAAAAAGACATGTACATTAATCACTCATGTCAATATTATTAATATCATCATTGTTATTATCATTATCGTTGCTGTTACTATCATTATACTATCATCATTTTCATATTATCATCATCATCATTACTGGTGAACAAAGTATTAGTAGCAGTAGCAGTAGTAGAAGTAGCAATAGTAGCAGCAGTAGTAGTAGTAGCAGCAGCAATAGCAGTAGTAGTAGTAGTAGTAGTAGTATAGCAGTAGTAGTAGTAGTAGTAGTAGAGCAATAGTAGTAGTAATAACAGTAGTAATAACAGTAGTAATAACAGTAGCAGTAGTAGTAAATGTAGAAGTAGAAATGGTAAAAACAGTAGTAGTGTTATTATTACTAGTAGTAGTATTGTTATCATTATCATCTTCATCATCATTATCATCGTCATATTTGTCATCAACATCATCAATGTTATCAATATTATCATCATTATTCTTCTTCTTTTTATTATTATTATTATCATTAATATTATGATTATTATCATTACTACTACTTACTACTACTACCTCTATTATTATCATCATCATTATCATCATTGTCATTCTCGTTCTTGTAAGTAGTATTATCATCATTACTATATATGGGCTTCCATGACCTCTTAGCCACAATTCCTCATAAAAGGCTCAAAAGACTTGAATGACGTAATCAATTACCATCCATCACCTGACCAACATAGCAAGCAGGTGTTTCCATTCCTCCCTCAGACTTGGTGGTGGTGGGAGCAGGCGGGGGATGGGGGGGGAGGAGGGGGGGGGGGGGAGGAGGGGGGAGGGGGGGACCACAGTAGTATCACCAAACAGGAAATGTAGAATTCAATACTGTCAGGCAGTGATATAAGACTTAAGCAGGATTTCCTCTCATTACCCTATCCTCATTACTGCATCGGAACGGGATAGCCTAGTGGTTAGAACATTGCGCTCGCAACCCGACGACCCGGGTTCGATTCCTGTTCAAGGGGATATCTTCCCCTGGAGTGCAGACTCCACTCTCCCCAAAAGTCCTTCGGATGAGACTATAAACCGAGGCCCTGTGTGCGAATGCATGCAGAACATCTTGCGCACATGTTAAATCCTGTTCTGCTTTTCGTAAGAGTAGGCCATTGTGTGCCGGTGGGAACAGATGACAGAGATTTGACAAAACCGCATACACACGGGGACTGGATGTAAAAAAGCAAATAAGTGCTTATTCCATTATCCTTGATATAAAAGAAGAAGAAGAAGAAGAAGAAGAAGAAGAATCCTCATCCTCACACACTAGTACTCTTCCTTTTTCCCCTTCTCCCTTTACTTTTCTTTCTTTTATTTACTGGTTACTAAATAGACTTGTTTAATACTGATATTACTGTGTGATTGGAGGGTGGGGTTTTTTTTTCAGATCTCTGTTTATTTAATTGTTTGTTGTTATTTATCACAATTTTGGGGGTGGGTGAGGGCTGGATTTTCTTTTTAGGGGCCATGTGTGCTTATTCCATTCTCTCAATAAAAAGACTTATTCATTCATTCACTGATAAGCATGCATGGGTTGGTTGGATGGTTGGTTGGATCAATGGCAGGTTAGTTTGGAAGGTGGTTGGTTGAGTGGTTGGTTGGGTGGTTTTTGGGGAAGGTGGTGGGGAGGTTGGGTGGGTGGCTGGTTGGCTAGCTAATTGGATGGCTGGTTGGTTGGTGATTGGTTGGCTCAATGGCTGGTTAGTTGGCTGGGTGGTTGGTTGGCTGGGTGGTTGGTTGGGTGGGTGGGTGGTTGGTTTGTTGGTTGATAGGTTTGTTCATCTGTTACAGACTTTAGCCATACTCTTTTCCACATGCCTTCTTAGATTTCTTTCAAAAATGTTCAAGTTACTAATACACAGCATAAAAATGATGGACCCGTTCAATATCAGAGATACGTGACTTTTCTTTAAACTTATGTTTTCATTCAACTTTTTTTTTTTTCATAAATCAATCTCGTTCTTACAGTCTTGAGTACCCCGGACAAAATATCTCTCCAAAGTTCGATGTAGCTGTCTGAGTGGATGAGAATGGGCACAATAATATAAGTTTAACTTATTACCCAAATGTATTTGTGTGTGAACTCATAATAGTATGTGTGTGTGTGTGCATGCGTGTGTGTGTGTGAGGGTGTGCGTGTATGTGTGTGTGTGTGAGTGAGTGTGTGCGTGTGTGTGAGCACGTGAGCATGCGTGAGTGCGTGTATGTGTGCGTGTAAATCAAGTCAAGTCAAACTTTTATTTTCAGATGGTACATTGAATAAGCAGTGCATTTGCTTTTTTTCATCAAGCCATCTATCTAAAGAAAAAAAGCGAGAAAAAAAGATAATGTATATGTGTGAGCGCGTGAGCATGCGTGAGTGCGTGCATGTGTGCGTGTGTGTGTTAGTGCATGCATGCACATGTATGCAATCATACTAAAAACAAACACCCACACACAAGTCAGGCCGTACCATCTCGCAAAGTTACAATGATTATTAGTAATATTACAATCATCAAGATCAAAATAAACCCCAATCAAACTCACATCACTCACTCCCTATACTATAGACTATAGTCCCTCTGTATCACTGGCCATTCATTCCTACTCACACCACCACCACAACACTTCCTCAAGGAAAGAAATACTGAGCCAACTTGATGTCAAAGAATGAGACAGACAACAATAAAACCAACACACACACACAGTGGCACTCACACACACACACACACAGTGACACACACACCACCACACACACACACACACACACACAGTGACACACACACACTGACACT
>CM054143.1:10566963-10619463 GCA_028751875.1 Rapana venosa | reverse complement strand
AAGGTTCAAATCTAAGACTAAGGGGGGGGGGGGGGGGGGGGGTTTCAGTGGATGAAGAATTAAGGAACTTGCAGACCTATCTGCACCTTGGAGATTGAATAAACCCCCACCAATAAATTGCTATTTAAAAATGAATCAACCCAATATTGCCCACATAGCAACAGGCACTATCTACATGTATCTTCCAAAGTTCCAAACATAACCAATTGAATCAAAAGTCCACAATCTCTGCTAATGTAAAAATTATCAAATACTCTTCTATGTGTGAGAGGCCTGTATAAATTTGTAACTCTATCAAGTTTACAGATCTATCTATCTGTAGGTCTACTGAAAACTGTATCCTGTAGGCCTCACTGGTACACTGGTAGTAGTACTTACTCTATTTCCTCCTGTTACTTTGGCCTATGGCTCCAACTTTTTCCAGATTGTCTTTTTTTTATTGGGGGGGGGGGGGGGGGGGGGGGGTGCATTTGGATCTGAAGATAGAAAAAAATATTAGTTTAGAATAATCAGCTAGTCGAGTGTTGCTATTCAGTATTTACTCACAATAAAGGTAATAGAAGCAGAACTCTTTGGGGTTCATTTCCTGATCGGGAATTCACCCTCTTCAGTCAGGTAATTTTTACACTTTGGGGTTTGTGTGCGTTTGTTTTTACCTGATTCAGTGATTGTCTCAGGTAAGTAATCTTCCGCCTAGCTTTTTTCACCGATTTTTTTGTTCTAGATCATTCTGCGTGAGCACCTGTCCATCTTCTGATCCGGATCTTCAGGCTCAATGTTGACACCCGACAATGTTGACAGTGAGGCTATCACCACTGTCACCTGTCCCTCAACTACCCAAATCCACTGAAATGGCCGCTTTAACTTATTTCACTTAACAGCAACATAAACACGACATGCATGGATCTTAGATAAGAAGTCCGTTAAACACTGTGAACTTCTTCACAACAGCAGTTTGTTGTTAACGGCTAAATCATTATGTAAACAAATATAAAGTCACTCACCTGCTTCTGCAAGTTCACTTCATTTCTGCTTTTGGGCGTTTCGTCTTCCTACCGAAATGTATCAAAAACAATTGGAAAACCTCGTGTGCAGGGTGTACATGTATGTATGCATGCATGCAACTGAGTAATTTATTTTATTTATTCTTTTATACCGAGGATAATGGAATAAGCACTCATTGATTTTTTTACATCCAGTCCCCTTGTGTATGCGGTTTTGTAAATTTTGTCATCTGTTCCCACCGGCACACAATGGCCTATTCTTTCGAAAAGTGGAGCAGGATTTAACGTGTGCGTAAGATGTTTTGCGTGCGTTCGCACACGGGGCATCGGTTTATAGCCTCATCTAAAGGACTTTTGGGGAGAGTGGAGTCTGCACTGATGTTAACTCCAGGGGTAAAATCCCCTTGAACGGGATTCGAACCCGCTACAGGCTGGTACTTATGTCGCCGGTTCCAATCCCATTAGAATCATGCGGATTTTTCTGACTCCAGCCAGTCAGTTTGCTCATTAGAAAGACTGGAACCACAGACTCAGCTTCATCCACTTTAGGGATGCAATTTTTAAGTGTTGCTCAAATTACCTGAGGAATACTGCAGGTTTTTCTATCTCTCAGGCTCGGGTGACGCCAGGATGTAATTATGATAGGAAGCATAGAATACAGCCCTGTCTAGTAGTCTCAAAGCATTACGCACTTCAATAGCAGCATTATAACATCATCATTATCACTATTGATCATCAGGCATAAGACGAAAATTGTGTCTGATTTGGTGGCCCTGGCTGCTCTGATCTCATGGTGACCTCATTTTCAATTTTTCAATCTATAGACTATCTGCCTGTGGTGTCAAAGCCTTCAGGGATGGAGGTTCATGGGAGAAGGTCGTTTGGTGGACTTCTGTGGTGATCACCACATCGAGTGGGCATCTCACTCAGTCAGGCTCTCTGCGACTAAGCTATTGCTGTCGTCAGAAGGGGGCCAGTAGGTATCGTCTGTGTATGTTAGCTCAGAACAGGCACTACTAAACACCAAAGTGACCTAGCAGCAGTGCATGGTCCCTCTGGTTGGTGGCCCCATGGCAGCCTAACATTGATATGCTCCTGGTTGACATCTGACCCTGATGATGCAACCTAATGAATCTGTGTATGACTTGGGCGGAGAGATCAAAGTGAGCGGCATGGGAACAGCAGGGCAAGAAACTCACAAAAGATGAAGCAGGAAAAGGATTGGGTTTTTTAAATTTCCAGATGGTACATTGAAAAAGCAAGGCATTTGCTGTGTGTTTGTTTTTTAACCAAGCCATCCATTCATATTGATACAACAACAGCAGGGACAACATACAAATCCAAGAGAAAACATAGCAAAAGAACGAACTTTTAAACAAATTATTGCACACACACACACACTGCCAAAAAGCAGATACAAAGGCGCCCAAGTGTGTGTTTGTGTGTGCGTTCGATTCTTTTATGAGGGAAGGGAGCTGTGTTTTTTTGTTTGGTTGGTTGGGGGGGGGGGGGGGGGGGGGGTAGAGGGGTGTTGATGATCAGCTGATTAATTAGGCGCGGGTTCATTAGTTAAAATCGTGATCTAAAGAGCTGAGCACTGAGCACTGAGCACTCACCCTTCGGCTTCAAAACGTTTGTGATCAAAATTTGATGTATTTCCAGTCTGATCCGGCCCAGTAAGGATATTTCCTCTGTCAGTCATCAAATCAGTTCAAAGAGGAAGTCCTTTAATAATCATTCAAGCTATAAATATCGAGCACTTCATTTGAAATTAGATTGTGTAAGGTGAACGTCAGCGTCTAATTTTTGCAAGGTACTTGTAGATATCTCTGTGCTGATTGCATGAGTCACTCTGGTACTAAAATAATGTTGGTGGGGGGTAGCGATAGTGGGTGGTGGTGGTGGTGGGGGTGTTTTTATTTTGGGCTGTTGTTGTTGTCTTCAACGTAGTGTAAGTTACATCAGCATTTGACAAATATTCTTCTTGTCCGTATTTGTTGTGATTGTATTTACGTAATTCAGGGAAACTGGGAACTGAGACTGGAATATCTTTTATAATATTATGGTGAACATACATACATACATACATACATACATACATACATACATACATACATACATACATACATACATGCATGCATACATACATACATATTATGGTGAACATACATACATACATACATACATTCCTTTCTTATTTCTCTAAGAGGATGGGAGTGAGGGTGAGTTGGCAATTAAATTTCCACCCATTGAACCAGGGGGAGGGGGGCTTGTAAGCGCCCACCTGAGTGGCAGTTGTTAGATCGAGTTTAGTAGAACTGTTAAAGTGTCACGTCACAATCCAAACTGTGCTTCTACCTAAAAAAACAAACAAATACAAAACAAAACAAACAAACAAAAACCCAACAAAAAACCCAAAACCAAACAAAACCCATCCACCAAAAACAACACCAACAGTCAATGTAACAAGATAGGCCTACTATTTTATGTTTTATCCACCAGTTTTTAACTGTTTGGGTTTTTTTAACTGGAAAAAAACATTTAGTAAAACGTGCGCGCATAGGCATGTAGGCCTATGTGTTCATATAAATACCTGTCTCTTTTATAAAAATAAAAAAAGGGGAAAAATCTCTTTTATAGTTTATTTTATTTCAAAGATATCATTCAGTCCCTGTGTGCATTTGTGTTAAGTGTGTGCAGATGTGCATGTGCGCAATGTATGTGTGTGTGTGTGGTTGTGTGTGTGTGTGTGTGTGTGTGTGTGTGTGTTCAAAGTCAAACTTGTCTTTCAAACAAAAGAAAACGTTGGAACTATTGCACTGCGGCGCATTTTTTCACGATAAGAACAAAAATTTCAGATATTTATGCCTGGATAAAAATTAACCAAAGAGATGGGGCATCGATGATAACAACGGAACCCAACCCGAAAATTACTTGCCTTCACAAAACTTATTAATAGACATATGAAGGAAAACGTTTTGCTTGTAACCGATAAGTGCTGTTTTCAATGACAAGCTGAACAGTATAAAGGAAAGTATTTAAGGCACAAAAATGCACCCGCAAACAACAAGAGAAATGTATCATTTTATAATGAAGCTTGTCATGACCCCCTTTCACCGAGAAAAGGCAATGCATTTTCGATTCCAATCACTCAATGAGTGTCATGTGACTTTGACGTCATGCGCAAAAGAATGCGCGGACACAAATTATGGCAGGAAGGGATGTCCTTCTGCAACGTCTGCTACAGACGCGAGGAACATGAAGCCGATTTGGACGTTGTGACGCGAATGCATCATCCTAGTAACGCTCTGTAACATTGTATAGTTCAGTATGGCTGCCAGGAAATCGAAATCCGGTTACGATGGCAAGATTGCAGGCTTGTATGATCTGGAGGACACCATCGGCCAAGGCCATTTCGCTGTGGTTAAGCTTGCAAGGCACGTCTTCACTGGAGAAAAAGTGGCTGTGAAAGTGATCGACAAAACCAAATTGGACGAGGTTTCTCGTGCACATCTGTTCCAGGAAGTGAGATGTATGAAACTGGTTCAACATCCTAATGTTGTGCGACTGTATGAAGTAATAGACACTCAGACAAAACTGTACCTGATTCTTGAATTAGGTGATGGAGGGGACATGTATGATTATATTATGAAGCATAAAGAAGGACTTGACGAAAAACTGGCAAGGAGATATTTCAAGCAAATTGTGGAAGCAATATCATATTGCCATAAATTGCATGTTGTACATAGAGATCTAAAGCCTGAGAATGTGGTGTTCTTTGAAAAACTGGGTCTTGTCAAACTCACAGACTTTGGTTTTAGTAACATGTTTGCTCCTGGTAAAAAGCTTGAAACATCATGTGGATCCCTAGCCTATTCAGCTCCAGAAATTCTGCTGGGTGATTCTTATGATGCTCCAGCTGTAGGTAAGAAAATCCAGTGTTCAGAATGATGTGACTTGTGTTATGTATGTTTGATGTTTGGGATTAGCATTTTTTGTAAGGGGGAGGGGGCTGAGGGAGGGGGATGATTGTGTATTTTGTAAACACTAATATTCAGCTTGTAAATTATACACATGTATGTATGTGCACACACACAGTACACACACTAACTTACAGTTACACACACACGGTACACACATTAACTTACAGTTACACACACACTGATTTACACATACACATACACACCCAGACATGCACACACACATGCAGAGTTGCAAATGCACACATGCACACACAAACACTGTATATACTAACACACACACAGAGAATTCCAAATGCACACACTCAAACATTCACTTGCTTGCACGCACACACACAGCGACACACACATACACGCACACACATGCAAGCACAAAGCAACATGCATGCACACAGCGACACACACACGCATGCACACACACACACCCCTTTTTGGAAGTTTAGATTATAGATAATAATTTATAAAGCAGCCTTTTTTTTTTCTTCTCAGAAAGCTTTAGAATTTAACTTAGTTACAAGTTTTACTCAGGACACCATAGTCTGATCTATAAATAATAGGATTCTGGTATACTGTAGTGTAAGATCTTGGTTTTGTTTTCCCAGTAATATTTATAATGATTATTAATGACTTGTTTTAAAATCATGTTTCAAATCTAGCCTCATTTATCGACACACATATATATATATTGCCTATTTCCCCTGTGTGTTTGTGTGTGCAAGCTCATATATATATTATATATATATATATATTATATCTATATATATACATATGTGCGTGCGTACATGTGTGCGTTTATTTTATAAATTATATATATGTAAATTTTATAAATATGTGTTATTAGTGTTAATCATAGTTGTGGGTGGTTGTAAGTGTGTAAATGATTTGAATGTAGGTGCTTTGACTTTGAATTTGATTTATTGTGAAATTACATATATTTAGAAACAAGATTCAGTACATTATAAATTCCATATTATCATTATTATTATTATCATTTTCCCTCTGTTTCTGCCTTATTCCTTTTCTTCCTGTCTGATGTGACTCCTTCCTGTCTAATGTCTATTTTCTGCCTTCTTGGTCCATTTTCCTAAGTCAGATATGCTGGGCCTGACTTGTCCGGACTTTAACTCAATAACAGTTTTAAACTACATTAACAGTGCTCAGCACAATGCATTTTTGCGCAATGGTATGACAGACAACAGTCAATAGTTGCTGTCAGAGCATTTGAAGAAGAAGAATATTATTATTATTGATACAATGTTTCTTTAATGATTTTCAATTATCAGCACAGTAACCAACAAAAGAATTACTTGTTATTCTTGGCAAAAGTCCAGTTGTTAGACTGCAAGAGTTTCAACATCATAATATGTTAATCAAACTGGTCATACTTGACTGGACAGAAAGGCCTGGTGTTGACACAGTGGCTGTTTCAGATCGTTTGTGTAACAGTAACACTAGGCCCCCCAGGGACAGCCACCAGGAACTCAGATAAGCTTGTATTATAATAATGCCAGTGCATGCTCTCTCAGTCTCTGTGTGTTAAGACTTAAGTGCGCAGACTTAATAAGTATACTATAAGTTTGAGGTTTCATAAATTTTGAATTCTAAACCTGTAGATCTAGATATCAGCTCTGGAAGACTACTGTAATATAATTGCTGTACAATCTTAAAAAAGAGCAATAACATTATTTAACAAACATACCAGCTTGTGTTACACTCAGGCTCAGACAGACACATATACACACAGAGTGACAGACACAAAGACACACAGACAGACTGACAGACATACACACACTGACAGACAGACAGACAGATACACACACACACAAACAAACACACTTATTCACACACACACACACAGTCACACACACACACACACACACACACACACACACACACACGCACACATGCTTGGGCATATAAATTATAATGCACACAATCACATGTGCAACACACTTTACACAAAGTTACAAACATGTCACATGATGCGTATGCGTGTAACACACACACACACACACACACATACATATTTTATGCAAGTTACACAGATACACAGTGACATGCAAACACACACACAGTGAGACACCCCCACACCCCCACCATGCAGGCATGCACTCTCTGTAAGTGTAATGTATAGAATTTTATAATGTACTTATAGACACTCATAACATGCTCACAAGTCACATGATACATGATACACACTGTATTAGTGTATATCATTATATGTTTTATAATATATTCATGCATGCACATGCACACACATTATATGTTGTATCATGGATATGTGTGCACACACACATGCACGCACGCACATGCACATGTGTACACAAAAACCTACTCAAATACTGACCATTATGTTAATCACTTTATTGTGCTGTTTAAAGAACTTAATAAAATTTACTTGTTATATACTTATAGTGATTTTGCTTATTTAAAAATTAATCTGTCACCATTATTGTTTTAAAGTTGTGTTAAATCCTTTTTCTCTTTTTGCTTTTTGGTATTTAAAGAAAAAAGTAGCTTAAAGCAACCAAAAAAAAAAAAGAGTAATATCAAGTGCACAACTGTACATGTATCAGTAATCAACTGCTAATGTATTATATTATAACTTTGAGATACAGTATATTATCAAGTCTTATGTCAGAGCTTTTGATTTTATAATTTGGATAATAGTTTGCATCTATTCTAAGATTGTATGAAGGAAGAATCTGACATAACCTAAGTTATTCTATTAAAAAAAAAAAAAATTAATACCACTTCAGTTTAACTGCTCGGGCTGCTGTCCCTGGGGAGAGCGCATTGCCACAAGAGCAGCACAACCCCTTTTTTTTTTTTTTTTTTTTTTGGTCTGCAAGTGTATTTGTTTCCCTATCAGAGTGGCTTTTTTTTTCCCATTTGTTTAATGTCTACCTACCTGTCATTTTATATGATTATCTAGTCGCAAATTTAGGTAAAACGTTATCTGCTGTCCTGGATTTGTAGAGAGCTGAATGGTTAAATGGTATCTCAGTCAGAGGACTTGTTTCCCAATTCATGTGGTTTATTTATTTTTTATTTCATGATGAAATTTTTACTACAGTACAACATAACTTCGTGTACAAAGTGTAAGAATTGAACATTATAAAGAAGAAAATAAAATAAAATCAAAATATGAGTGCACATGAGACTGATATCAATTCATCGGCAACTGTTAATTAATGTGTATCATTGGTCACAAACTTTTAATTTATCAAGTATACTGTATTATTATTACTCAGTATTAGCCTTTGTTTTATTATTATTTTAAAAAAAACACCATTTATGTACATGATTGGCGAATCATTATGACATTCATAACCATGTCAAGTTCTTCCTGAAACTAAAGATTGTTATCTTTACAAAGTAATTAAGCCTTGAGACTAAATAAGTAAAATAAGGACCTTAGACCTGTAGAGATTTAACATTCTTCCTAGGGAGCTCTAGACAAGAAAAGGATGGGAAGAGGAGGGGCTAGGAAATGGCAAAGCAGAAAATGGAAACAAAAAGGGCAGAGTGGGCAAGTGGGTGGGAAGGATATTTTTGTAACAAAGGTTATTTGCCTTCTGGCTGACTGACATTTTGATGTTGGGCTCAGACGTTTCAGTTCGGGTTGACATTAACGATCATGGCGGCCCCAATAACTGTAATGTATCATTAAGGACAGATTGACATATGTGGTGTAGATTGTGAAAAATATATTCATGAGAATGTGTGATTATCAATATCAGATGCAAAATAAGTATTAATTGTACATTGTATTGAATGTATGCTTTAAATATTGTTTAATATGTGCACATGAACTTGTTTAAAGAATTTATTTTGTGACACTGACAGGCATACTGTATGCATACAAATCCAGTTACACGCATGCATAAACTCATGCACGCACACACATGCATACACATGCACGCACACACACATACACACAAACACACACACCTCTTACAGTCACACATTCATACAAAGGACACACACACATGCACATGCACACTCACTGAAGCAGTCACATATGTGACAAAACTGACAGACACACACCGCACTGCACCACACCACACCACTCCGCACCACACCATGCATACATGTATATGCATACATGTAATACAGACAGACAAATTTATGAAAACTAGAAATACTGGGTGGGACTGTTCTTGTTGAGATTGTGTCTGTGCTGTCCCAGGGGAGAGTAGCCCGTAATTGGGACTGTTCTTGTTGAGATTGTGTCTGTGCTGTCCCAGGGGAGAGTAGCCCGTAATTCTATGCAGAAAAGTCTGCTGACTGAATACACTCACACTCACACACACACACACACACACACACACACACACACACACACACACACACACACACCAGCTGCTATGGTGCAGTGGTTAGCACCTTAGATTATGGATTGGAAGGTTGCGGGTTGAAATCCCACAAGAGTCCTACTCAAAGGGATTTTTCTGACACCTACTTGCTCCTACCCAGACTGAGTTTGCTATGGGCTCATTGCCATTGGGAAGACTGTGAAAACTCAAGTCAAGCTTCAACCACTTTTTGCATGCAAAATATGAAACTTGAAAGAGTTGCTCAAATTACCAGACCAACACTGCAGGTGACTAAAGTTATCTCTCAGACTCTGTTGATGCCGGGAAATATTATGATATCAGGAAGCATAGGCTGATAAGAGTTCATCCCTGTCAGGTAGTGTCAAAGCACAACATAATGCTTTTCCATAGCAGCACCATTACATCATCCTCATTTTAATAATAATAATAAATGGAATTTAAATAGTGCTATATCTTGCAGAGACAAATCAAAGCACTTGCACTCAACTCATTCTTACACAGTCATACAACCAGTAACAATTAATAGTTTCAACAAGTCCAAATGTGCATGCGCGCACACACACACACACACACACACACCATGTCACACACCCTGGCAGGGCAATAGAATCTTGGCTGTTGAAGGCAGGGAAAAGCTATGAGATGAAGCAGGAGAGGAAAATCTTAGGTTTGAACTTAATTTGTCTTGAGACTGGATTTAACAGTGTCATAAGAAGGCTTTTGGCAAAGAGAGAGAGGGAGGTCATTCCAGATCGATGGACCAGAAATAAAGAACAATGGCCGACGGTGAATAGGTTGAATTGAGGTATTCGTAATTTTCAATTTCAGCCTCATTGATCATCACCATCATGCAATAAAACAAAAAACGTCCTCTGATTCAGTGGCCCTGTCTGCTCTTGTCTCATTGTAACATCAATTTCAATTTTATATATATATATATATATATGTGTGTGTGTGTGTGTGTGTATATATAATATAGTTCTGTGCCTATGGTGAGTTTGTGTCACAGCCTTTGGAGTTGAAGGCTCTTGGGAGAAGGTTGTTGGGATGACATTGTGGTAGTCGCCACCCAGGTCTCACACAGTCTGGCTCTGCGACTGAGCTGTTACTGTCATCAGTAGGGGGCTTAGTAGATGGTGTCCTGCATCATGTTAGCTCAGAACAGGCACCACTGAACACCACCAAAGTGACCCAGCAGCAGTGCAGGGTCCCTCTGGCAGGTGGCCCAATGGCAGCTGGACATTGATAAGTTCCAGTGGACTTATGACCTTGAGGATGTGACATAATGATAATGAATTAGGATGTGGCTTGGGCAGAGAGATTGAAATGAGTGGTATGAGAACAGCTGGACAAGAACGTCACAGTGTTGGGGCAGCAAAATATCCCTAACAAAACAAAAACACAGCCATTCAGTGCACAAGCATTCCCAGACATGTACACGTGCACGCACACACACACACACACACACAGAGATGTGCACTATATATAATGTATGTATTGTATATGATGATTATTATCTCTGTTAATGTTATTGTTGATATTATTATAGTTATTATTGCTATTATAAAATATTTGCTGTTTCTCAGTTCATATTCATTACACGCACAGTCTTAGTCTTAGATGATTTACAAAAGGGGGATGGGGTGAGGGTTGGGTCTGCATTGTACTGAATAGTACAGTCTTTTAACTGAATCAGCTGTTGAAGGAGTTTATTTAATTACTGAAACCCTTTCTTCCACTAGTTCTAGTAGTGAGCATTGTCCCTAGTTCTGCTTTGACTTTGTTTTGTTAAATTAATTTTTTTAATTATTAAAAAAAAAATTTTTTTTACTAGACCACTGTCAGCTGAAGGTTTCACCTTGTAATTGTATCCACACATATTACGTGTCTGCCAACTTGACAGCTAAGATTGCCTGCCACCAGTTTGTATGTCACATAGCCAGTGGCAAATACTGAGCTCTTTGAGAGTGATACTGATAGAGGGGAAATGTGCCCTTGTATCAGGAAGGAAATATCTTACTTGTTGAGCTCTGAATTGCTGCGCCTTTTTGCTTTCTAGTTGTGGCTCTTGTGCTCAAGGATCCGATAAGCTCTGTTTAAGCTGAATGATTAACCTACTTTGTACAAGAGCGAGCTAGCTCTAGTCTAGAGATTAAATTGGACTGACCTTGTCCAATGCGACATGGCTTGCCTTAGTTTTATTTGAGATGGGATTTTACTAGTCATGGTACTTTAATAGCACAGCTGACCTCAGAGATTCTGTCAGGAGTCACCAACTGTGACCAAGTTAATGCCATCAAATTCAGTAAGCAGTTGAATCAAGTATGGTTTAATACTGACTACCTCAAACGCCAGATATCTTGAACAGTTCTGCCAAGAGCACAGTTCATAACCCATGACCTGATACATTAAACTAAAGATTACTCGTGACCTGAAATGGTAAAGCAACAGCAATTAAGACTAGTTGTGTGTTTGCCAAAATGTCTGCCTTTGTCTCTTATGAAAAGCTAGAAAAAAAATTGTAATAACTATGTGAGTGCTTGAGCTAACATTTATTGTTAAATCAAAAGACCTTCTAGTTCTAGTGCCAGTGTCTTAGAAATATTCACTATAATTGTTACAGATGTATGGAGCTTGGGTGTGATACTGTTCATGCTGGTGGTGGGTGTGGCCCCATTCCAAGAAGCCAACGACAGTGAGACCCTCACCATGATCATGGACTGCCGCTACCATGTCCCTTCCCATATTTCAGAAAAATGCAGAGAGTGAGTAGTCTTGTGATCACAGCTTATAATTATGTTTTAATATATAATAATGTGAGAGGACTGTTGTCAGTGTTGCACGTTACTTGTTCTTATGTCAGGTTTGTGTCTGTATTTCAAGTTAGATTCTGTAAGACTTTTGAAAGATTTGGCTGTGACAGTTTTGTAGAGTTATTAACAGAGAATTATATTTGTATGACTTTTGAAAGATTTGGCTGTGGCAGTTTTGTAGAATTATTTACTGAGAATTATACATGTATGACTTTTGAAAGATTTGGGTGTGACAGTTTTGTAGAGTTATTAACAGAGAAATATACATGTATGTATTAATAGTATATTCATACTCGGTATTTTTGTTGTTAAAATGTAAGGTCCTAGGGACTGTATGTAAATTTTTATTGTCCTTCTTTTATTTGTAAGGGTAATACTAGCACTATAAATTATATAATAGGACCTTGTGAATTGAAAACCCTCAGCTGTCCCTCATTCAATTCATTGACACTTTAGGTCAAGTGCTTTGATAATTCAAAGCTGGTGTGAGTGACTGCCTGCTTTATGCTGTTGTGTCTCCTGCATTATTCTATCATTTCAGGGTGGGACAGGATAGCCTGGTGGTTAGAGCGTAGCACATTGCGCTCACAGTCTGCTGACCCAGGTTCAAATCCCGTTCAGTGGGATTTTTCTCCCTGGAGTTAACATCAGCGCCGATTCTACTCCCCCCAAAGTCTTTCGGATCACACTATAAACTGAGGTCCAGTGTGTGAACGCATGCAGAACATCTTATGCACATGTTAAAGACTTGTTCCGCTTTTCAGAAGAGTAGGGTATTGTGTGCGGGTGGGAGCAGATGACAAAATTTATAAAGTTGTATGGACACAGGGATTGGATTTTTAAAAAAACAACCCACATGAATCTGTATTCCATTATTCTTAAAATTAAGGAATGAAAGAAATAAAAAATAAATGAATTCTTACTACAATCGCCACGTCTGCTTTCTGCTTTTATCTCCATCACAACATTGGTCTGTTTTGTCTGTTGCTAATGTACTTTAGTTTTCAGCTTTTCATTTTCTTGGACAGGACGAAAACCGGGGAAAGGCTGAAGAACTTATTAGATGCATTTGAATTTGTGAAAGGAGGGATACCCTCTTAGGGTACATTCTCTGTATCGCTTGTATTGCATTAGTGCTGATGTGAAATGAAATGAAGTAATGCTTGACTCTTTGAGACAATCACTCTGTTAAAGTTGACCATAGGGGTATATCTGCACACATGCAAGGGCACACATGTAGAGACTCAATCATACATTCACACTCTCTCTCTCTCTCTCTCTCTCTCTCTCTCTCTCTCTCTCTCTCTCTCTCTCTCTCTCTCTCTCTCACTCTCTTCTCTCTCTCTCTCTCTCTCTCTCTCTCTCTCTCTCTTACTCTCTTCTCTCTCACACACACACACACACACACACACACACACACACACACACACACACACTTGTGGAGTAGAAAAGAAAAGATGCGCTGCAGGACACAAACTAGGTATGAACCTAGAAGGGAGAAAGGGAAATTTTTATAGAAAAAGTGATATTTTATCAACTATCTTTAGTAGTCCACAATGCCTGCAGTTGAACTGAATGCTTGCCATTTTTGATTACTTTGATTGATTCTTTTCTTTGTGTAGCATTTTTTAGTATTGGTTTGGTTAATTTTGTGTTGTTGTTTCAATGTTTTCAGCATTTACATATTAAGCCTACATTTTTTATGGCTGGATTTTCCCCAGAAGCTGTTATATAGATTATTAGGATTATTGCTGAGCTGGTGTGAGTGACTGCTTGCTTTATGCTCTTTTGTCTGGCAAATGCATTATTCTATTATTTTAGGGCAGACAGACTTGTTTGTATTGATTTGTCTGAGAATCAGATAACTCATTGGCTTACTTAGCCAATATGTTTCTGACTGTCAAGCCAATAGTCTGACTGTATTCATGTAGCTGCTGGACCCTGATAGCATACATGCTGTTCTAGTTGATGCCTTCTTTGTTTTTACTTACCTGATTTGCAGAAGAGTGCAGTTTTGTCTACAGGTAATCCTGTATATTCTGTTGAATTTTGCAGTATGTTCTCTCCAGGTACCTTATCAAATGATTATTGCAGCAACTTTTATGTTGATCCTATAGAAAATGGCTTTTCATTAGGGAGCAGGAAGTGGGATGCGCATGTGTATGTGTGTGCGTGCACGCGTGTGGTGTGTGCGTGCGTACGTTTGTTTGTTTGTTTATTCTTTTATATCGAGGATAATGGAATAAGCACTTAAGTGCTTTTTTACATCCAGTCCCCGTGTGTATGCGGTTTTGTCAATTCTGTTATCTGTTCCCACCGGCGCACAATGGCCTACTCTTACGAACAGCAGAACAGGATTTGACGTGTGTGCAAGATGTTCTGCATGCGTTCGCACATGGGGCCTCGGTTTATAGTCTCATCCGAAAGACTTTTGGGGAGAGTGGAGTCTGCACTGATGTTAACTTCAGGGGAAAGTATCCCCTTGAACGGGAATCGAACCCGGGTCATCAGATTGAGAGTGCAATGTTCTGACCACTAGGCTATCCTGTCCCCCCGTGTGTGTATGTGTGTGAGTGTTTGAGAAAGAGAGAGTTACAAATGAGAACTGTGTAAGAATTCTGGGTTTACATAGATTTCCATCTTTTTTTTGTTTTTAGTTTTATGCATTGTGGCTGTCATTGTCATGAATTTAAAAGATAGTTTCTAAAAGAATTTGTTTTCTTTTGCCTGAAGTCAACAGGTTTATTTTTCAATAGTAAAAACTAACATTTTGGTGAAACTGTTTGGATTAATTTTTACCTGAAGTTTTGTCCAAAATAAGAAATAAAAATAGTTGGGGTTTTTTTGCAGTTTTTTAGCAGCAGGATTACTTTTTGATGGTATGTAGATAATAGAACTATTTAAATATTTTGTATCCCTGAAGTTGAAATGTGGCTATCTTAATGGCGGGCAGGCGGGACGGTTGCACATGTACAAATCTCACTTTTGGTGAACATTGCACCCCCCACCCTAAATTTAAAAAAAACAACCCAAAACACCCAAACCAAACAAAAATCAAACCAAACAAACAAAACTTTCTTTCAGTTCCAAGACAAGTTTCAGAAATGGATCACAGATGTGTAAGCATCACGATACATAACTCTCCATCCCAACCTCCTGCTTTGTTTCAGCTTGATAAGTCAGATGCTACAGCGAGAGCCAGGGAAAAGGGCATCTTTGGCGAAGATCATGATTCACCCCTGGCTGAACGATGGGGACGAGACCACTGTCTCCACCCTCCTTCCTCTCATCACCAAAGAAATGATTTCCGAAGCTGACCACAACCATGTGGTGCAGAAGATGGTTGAGGGCAGCATTGCGTCCAGGGAAGAAATCCTGAGGTATGGGTGGTGGTGGCTTGTTGGGGTGTGTGTGGGGGGGGGGGGGGGGGGGGGGATGTGTGGGCGATAAAAAGTTTGTGCCAAGAAAGTGAGAAACATTATGGATACATGTACATGACTTGCACTTGGACATACATGTGTAAATCAGATATCTGCTCATTAACACACATGTATGTATACAGAAATATGTTGGATGTGCATGTATGTATGGATGTACACATACACATTCACACATTCTTTCTTTCTGGCACATGTAAAGCTGCGGCCATGTGTGAATACATTCCTATATATATATTCATAAAAATATATAGATTTAAGTTTTAAAATGTATACAGTGCATGCTCGCATGCACCATGTGTGTGCACGTGTGTGTGTGTGTGCTTGTGTGTGTGTGTGCACTTGTGTGTGTGCACTTGTGTGTGTGCGCTTGTGTGTGTGTGTGTGTTGTGAATTTTTTCATGAAGTTTTAACCACCTCAGCCACTCTTCAGTTCAATATGTTACATTTTAACTTCTGCTGGAACAGTTCCATCGAAAAGGATTCGTATGACCACATCACGGCCACATACTACTTGCTGATTGAACGCCGGCTTCGTAAGCATCATCACTATGAGCAACAACTGACGCACCAGCTGCAACAGCAGCCATCCAGTGGGTCTTTGAGAAAACAGTCTGCTCCGTCTCCTTCCAAGACTCCCAAGCCTCAGCTGAACCACTGATGCTGTCGCCCCGGTATGTTGATTTGATATATGTAGTTTAGTGTTAAGGGTTTGGGGATGTTTGTTTGGTATTCATTTTTTTATATCGGTATCCAGTTTTATAAAATTATTTAATTTTTGATTATTTAATCTTTGGTTTGGGGGATTTTTCATTAAAAAATCTTTTAGCTTTGCTTCTGAGACATTTTCAATTCTTTTTATTTGATTCAGATTTAATGTAAATCACTATGTATGATTTCATCCATTTTCTTTTGGATTAACTTTTTCTCTCTTTTTTTTTTTTTTTTTCCAAAATAGCAGTAGATTTTGATTTCTTCAAAGACTAGGCTTTGATTTTTTGCTGTTCTTTGTCTTGTCTTTTTGTTCAGTATTTTTTTTTCTTTCTCAAGGCTTGGGTGTGTATTCTGCTTTAGTTATTTCATTAAAACTGAAGTTTTGATCTTCAGCTTCACCAAAAGAAGAAATGTAATTTCAGGTTTAGTTCATGCAGTGTCTTTCGAAATTTTTACCATCAACAGCTTTATGCTTTTATTCCCCTGCAGTTTATTTTGATTTGTTAGTCACTGATGTATGTACTTGACAAAAGAAAAAGAAAGTGGCAAATATGTATCAAATTATGTATTTATATATAAAGCTTTTAATGTTAAACAAAATATGTGTTTTATATACTTAAGCTGGACAAATACATATTTCACTGTGAAAACCCCCCATTGTAAAATAACCTTTTAGTTTGAGAAAACTGACTTGTTATGTTTGTACAGGTGTGTGTGTGTGTGTATATACACACATATGCTTGTCATATTTGTGATGGTTTGTAAAAATGTGTGTATGTGTATCATAATGATGTGCTTTTTCAGTTAGTATCTCAAAAGCAATTTTAGAAAAAGTGAAGCAGGAACTCTCTGTATAAAGTTGTAAGAAGTCTGTTGTCAAAATGCATATGTTTTGTTCAACATTTGAGAATAAGAGTTTGATGGAAATACTGGTCTTGCTTGATTTCTAGCCAGAATCTGTTATTTCAAAATGAGCTTGGAGGCACACAACTGCATTTCTTATGGTATAGATCCAAATGTAGAGTCTTTCTGACAAGTTTCTACAAAGAAAACTTTCAGAGGTATTGTTTCTCTTTCTTTGTAAATTGATCCAAAAGCATGAGGCTGTTGGCGCTGTATTTAAGATTTCGAGTTGTAAAAGAAAAATTTGGTTGCAGCTTTTCTTGTAGCAGCAGTATAGGTTTGCTTTGTGAGGACATGGCCAGCGTTGTGGCAGGCATTGTCTTTGACTGTCAGAGTAAAGTTTGATTTGGTTCCAAGTATTCAATCTGATTGCGCTTTTCCCTGCTTCACAGTATTCTCCTGGAATGATAGGATACAACGTGCTTTGTTCCACTGTAGTCTTTGTGACTGTCAGGATATACCTTGCCTTGTTTCTCGGCATTCTTTGTGACTGTTAGCCTATAGCTTGCTTTGTTATACTACACTACTCTATCTCTCTGGTTACCGTACATAGTTTGCTTTGTTCCAAACCATTTTCTGAAACTCTCTGACATGTGCATTGTCTTAGAAGGGCATCAGCCAGTGTGACGATGTGCTGGGACGGGTTGTTGTCACCGCCTCCGATTGACTCTGTGAGCAATATCGCTGAGTCCAGGTCAGACATTTTGGAGGAGCATCGACGTAAACCTGCTTTGCTATTTTATGCACTTTGCTTCCTGACTAGAAGCGGTTTGGCTTTAGATACCAATGTTGCTGCCTGCAAGCCACATATCTGTGTATTTGATGTATGCCTACATATATTCGGAAAGTCCTTCAAGTCTAATACCTAATTCCAAAAGTTCTTACTTACCATACTGACAGAATGTTTCAACTGTATAGCTACTTGTTTATTCAGAAAGGTACTGGGGTGGGGTGGGGGCTGGGAATCAATGTTGATCCTGCTACCGGATGTGATGCTGTGCAGACTACAGCATCATAACACCAGAATAACAGAACAAACATTCCCCCACTCCACTTTTAAAGAAGAAACCCACATGCAGGGAATTTATTCAGACAGTTCACCATTGATGGCCTGCCTTTGCTATTGTTAGGATAAGTATCAGTAATCCATAAATGTGGAAAAACTCATACATATGACATTTTTTAGTTGTTTTTTAAAAAAAGGGACATTTTTTACTGTTCAGCTGTATATATTTTAACCTGTTTTCCTTATACAAGTTATCTGAATTTTAAAGCTACAGGAAAAAATATGTTACAGTGGAGTGAGTGTCTAAGGATAGTCCAGCAAACAGGCTTTTTCTGTACATTCATGATATGTGGAGACTGCTACTGAGAACAAAACGAGACAATGGAACTGCTATGAAGCTTGAGATTTGGCTGCCTGTATGGTTGGGTATTAGGTAGCGGGTATATATGTCATCTTTCACTGAGACTTGTAGTTGAGAAGAGCTAAAGTATCTAGGTTGTAATCAGTAAGTAGTATTGGGTATAGAGCTGAGGTATGCAGACAGTAACAAGAATAGAGATTTTATTTTTAATCATCATACTCTGTTATCAAAAACATGAATGACCTTTTTGTCCATAAACTTTTAAACATTTTTTAATGCATCGGCATATTTCATTGTACACATTTATTTAAAGGAAGAATTAAGATGTCAGAGTTTTGTCCAATGGCACTTCTGCCTCAATTTATCTGATTCACTCTTCATGAAAGGAATCTGGCAGATCTATGTTTGGGTGGTGATTGAATAATTCTTCTGGTATTTTTCATCTGCTGTCAATATGTATCGCAAAATCTGTTGATTACATTGCAGGAATAGACGCAAGTCTCACACAGTCATAAAGAAATATCAGACTTGAGGTTTGATGTTGTTTTGTTACTGTATGTTATAAAATACTGCACACTTCACTAATGCAAAAGTAACAGTAATGAATGCTAAATATTAAATTTATATATATATATTTTTTAACCACCGTATTAATCAATTTTGAAATAAAGAATGATTTGCATGCTTTCAATCCTGAATCCACATATGAAGGCCAAAAAAGAGACTTTGACAACATGCTTTTTACACAGTGCAGGCATAAAGCATGTACACACATGCAAGCATCTGTGTTCACATGCACACTCACACACAACTGTGGCTAATATCTCTTTTGAGTGAAAACTCATTTTCTTGAAGACATAAGTGATAACCAACAAATACACATAGTTTAGTGCAACTTGTTGGAGTAAAAAACAACAACAACAAAACAACCCTAAAACAAAACAACAACAAAAATCAGAAACAACAAGAAGAAAATGTAATCGTAATGGGGGAAAATAAGAAAGGAAATAGCTGGTAACAATATTTGCATGAATTAATATCAATATAACTTAACAGTATAACATTCATCAGATTACAATTTGTTCATCTCTCCTTTATTTCTCTTCAGCACACTTAATGATTTAAGCAGCATGTACAGTCAATTAACATTTATTTGCAAAGATGATGCACAAACAACTCTATAGAAAATAAATGAAATGCATGACATTTGGAGAGAACAATAATGTTTCTATCTCAACAACTTTTCTGACTGCTTTCATTCTTTCTTATGGTTATATGGTTCAAATTGATGAAATGGGACAGCTTTGACTCTTATGGGTTTTTTGTTTGTTTTGTGTTTAGTTGGTCATAGCTTTAGGTGTTTGAAAGGCAAAAGGGTGCAGGGTTAGATATGATAGTGTATATTGACTCCAGAATTATCAAAATAGGCAGATTTTTTTTCCTAGGTTTTAACTTTAGAAATTTCAACATTAGATAATGCTGATTACTTCACTTTTTGGGGAGCAGGTTCTTTATTTTTCTTTTTTTTTCTGTAAATTTATTCTTTCAATTTTGTAAATTATTTATTGGTTACAGGTATTGTATTAATTTTTTTTCTAGCAGTCATTTGTTTTTGTATTTGTGCTTTAAAATTTTCTTAAGTCTCATTTTTTGGTGTGTTTGAGTGCGTGTAAACACTTATTTTGGTCTGACATCCTTTAAGATATTTTGCAGTCCTGATTTTGCATATGCGACAACCTATTTTCTGCCTTTTCTTCCCTTTCCCTTTTGGTTGAAAATAATTCACAGTACTGAGCATCTAGTCTCGCATTTCAACGCTTGTTTTTTGATAATCTTGCAGCAGCATCCTTCCACACTGTTTTCAGTTGTGAACTACAGTGTCATTATTTTGCGTTGTTGTTTATGGTCCTTTGGGCTAGCAAGCAGAAAGAACTTAAGAAGACCAAGACAGCACCAGTGCCAGTCATCCAGGTATCATCAAACTTCACCTCCCCCACCATCTGCATATCGTCCCCTGTGGGAGAACACTCCGATGCCAGTGGATCTGGCTCTTACTTTGTCAAACGACTAACTGTCAGCATGACCCTGGACCGCCGGAAGACGGCAAAAACGGTGCCTGTTCCTAATCTCCCCGGGGCAGTCAGTCCCACCAAGTTATCCCCATACCTGAGAAGGTTGAAGCCAGAGAGGCAACACACTCCTGTTGTCAAACCGCCGTCCAGCCTGATGATCCGTGGCGTGACGAAATCCAGGTCCGATTCCTCCCAAAAGAAAAAGAAATGTCCCTCCCCCCGGGTAGCAGCCTTGACTTCGTTCTTTGAGCAGAAGGCCAAGGATGAGGCGAAGGATAGCAAAGGGCCAAAGTTCAAGCTCGACTGGCTGAGAGGGCGCAATCGTCGGCCTGATGCGTAATTTTATCTTCTTTTTTTTTTTTCTAGTTTGGTTTGGTTTGATTTGCTCCCGTATCCATCCTCCTCAGCATTTCTGGAATGTTCCTCCCCCCGTCATTGGGCCCTGTGTTATTATCGTTATTTTGGAATGAAGTCTTCAGTTTTGTTCTTTTAATTTTTTTTTGTTTTGGTTCTGTGTTCTTTTAACTTGACATGGTTTCATATGTTGATTTTTGTTGTTATTTTCTGTTGTTACTATGGTCATGAATGCTTTTTGTGGTGCATAGTCTGTTTGGATGTTATTGTCGGTCTAAAAAATTTTTAAAAATTTGTAAACATGTATGTAAAAAAGAACATGCGTTTCTTTACATTTTTATACTCAAGTGTCACTGTATTGCAACTGTCCTGGCTCATGGAGTGCATGAAATTATGTATGTAACAAATAAAAAGTAATAAACAGAAAGAAAGAAGGGAAGGAAAATTGGATGACAGAACTGGATATTCAATACTTTGTTAGGGTAATATAAACAAAGTAAATGTGATTTTATTATCATCCAATCATTTCACACCCCCAAAAATGGTTATCAGCAAATGAACAAAAAACACATACTAAATTTTTTGTTTTGTTCAGATTATCCCCAAAGTCAGAATGAGGCTATATTAGTGGTGGGCAAAGCGGTCGCAGATGCAAAACGTGAACCTCGGAGCTCTAGCTGAGGAATGAATAATAAAAAAAATTTTAAATGTTGAGAATAGGATTTTCTAGATTACCAGATCTGTATATCTACAGCTTATTGCTTGTGTTTAAAGCATTTGTTTTGCCTTCACACAGCAAAGTGGAACTATGTCACGTCCTGGTGGGTGAAACAGTACATCACCTGCTGTTATTTCTGTGGCTAACCATCCTTTAGGGAGACCTTAATTAAGTAAAGCCTAGTACATGCACAAATGTTGAATCATACAAATTCGTGGAAAAATGTGGAAGTAAACAAAACCTCATTCAAATTCCAGTCAAGGTATTATCACGTGTGGTTTCGCTCTTTCACTCTTCTTCGTCTTTGAACGCTCAGCAACTGTTGTTTTTCATATGAGTAAAAATGTGTTGCACTGCTGTTGAGCACCTGACAAGTAGGGCCCAGCGCATCCAACTTCAGCATGGGAGAGAATTGTTATCCTTTAAGTCTCTCTGGAATAAAAGGCAGGAGAATGGACCAAGGAGGCAGAAAATAGACAAGAAGGAGGTGACAGGAAGAAAAGGAACAAGACAAAAACAAAGAGAGGGATAGAAAAGAGGGAATTTCTAGCACAAAGTTTTCAGGAGAAGGGGATGCTATTTATTTACTGACAGGCCCCTGGCATCCCCTCAGGGGAGGGGAGCCTGACATTAGTTCTGTGGCTTGTCTTCCTTTTGGAAGACCTGAAAGTAAAGCTTCGTCCATGCAAGAATGTTAAATCATAAAATTTATGGAGAAATGTATACGGAAAAAGAAACACGTATTCAAATTTCAGCTAAGGTATCTGATGTGGTTGCGCTCTTTCATTCAAACTGGGGAAAAAACTGATTGAGTTGAGACTTTGTGAAAATAATGAGTAGAGTAGTGAAAAGTGGGTTTGTTTGTTTTTTATGACCTGAAGGAGCAAAATGGTTACTTGACTTCCATACTGTCAGGTTTAATCCCACAAGTAAATCACTGTTTGAATCCTTGTTTAACTAGTTTGTTTAAGACTGACAAAAACAGCGAAACATTGCCTTTTGTCAGGCTTATACTACTAAATTATACCCCATCTGAAAACAAATGAATAAACAAAACAAATCCCTCCACAAACCTTAAGATGTGATATCAAGATTTTTGTGATAAAGCTGTACTGAAGTCTGCCACAGAAGCAACACTGTGACTCAAAACAGCCACAGGAATGTTGTCATTTGTCCTTGATGGTGAGTCTTAAAAAAAACCCAACCTTCTTTTCTTGATTAAAGGAAACCGTTGAGCTATTAATACTTCCTCTTTTCTGGTTTTGCACAGTAAGCCTCAGCAGCCGATGATGTCTTTGGAGTTTTCCACTTCTCCTGAACCACCCCCTATCGCGTTCATATGTCAGGATCCAGGGTAGATATAATATTGCATGCTGGATATGGTTTAACAACATGCAGCACTATGTAACGAGCCCCACACAAAGTATCAGAGACTCCTTATTGCCCAGCACAATGTGTAACAATACTGATAGTGCCCGGCACAGTATATGGAATTACCTGAAATGCCCATTGCAGTGCATGGAATTATCTGAAATGCCCAGCACAGTGTATCATATTATTTGATAATGTGTAGCACCATGTATGATATTAAAAGTACCCAGTCAGTGTAGCACAACATATGGTATTTATAGTACCCAGTGCAGCGTATCACATTATATGATCACATGTAGCACTATATTATGTTGATCATATTGTGCCAGCGCAATATATATTTACAGTGCCCAGCACCATACATGATATTTATAGTACCCAGCACAGCATATCACATTATTGTTGATCATGTGTAGCACAACATATGTATTTGTAGTACCCAGTGCAGCATATCACATTACTTGATCACATGTAGCACCTTATGTTGATCATATTGTGCCCAGCACAATATATATTTACACATCCCAGCACCATACATGATATTTATAGTGCCTAGCACAATATGAAAGGTTAATGATACCTTGCACACTATGAAGAATATTTGTAGTGCCCAGCTCAATATGTAACATTCATGGTACCTTGCACAATGCATAAAATTATCTGTAGAGCCCAGCACAGTATAGTCTTTAGTGCCCAGCACAACAAATATCTTTAGTGTCCAGCACAGTATAGAGTGTCCAACACAACATACAGTATTTTTAGTGTCCAGCACAACATTTAGTGTCTAGCACAACATTTAGTATCTGTGGTGCCTCACACAACATTTAGTACCTGTGGTGCCCAGCACAACATATAGTATCTTTAGTGTCCAGCACAATATATAGTGTCCAGCACAACATATAGTATCTTTAGTGTCCAGCACAATATATAGTGTCCAGCACAACATATAGTATCTTTAGTGTCCAGCACAATATATAGTGTCCAGCACAACATATAGTATCTTTAGTGTCCAGCGCAATATATAGTGTCCAGCACAACGTATAGTATCTTTAGTGCCCAACACAACATATAGTTCGTGTAGGGTCCAGCACAACATATAGTATCTTTAGTGTCCAGCACAACATATAGTATATTTAGTGTCCAGCACAATATATAGTGTCCAGCACAATGTATAGTATCTTTAGCACCCAACACAACATATAGTATGTGTAGGGTCCAGCACAGCATATAGTATCTTTAGTGTCCAGCACAATATATAGTGCCCAGCACAACATATAGTACCTTTAGTGTCCAGCACAATATATAGTATCTTTAGTGTCCAGCACAATATATAGCGCCCAACACAACATATAGTACCTGTAGGGTCCAGCACAACATATAGTATCTTTAGTGTCCAGCACAATATATAGTGTATTTAGTGCCCAGCACAATATATAGTGTCCAGCACAACATATAGTATCTTTAGTGTCCAGCACAATATAGTGTCCACCACTTAGTATTTAGTGCCAGCACATCTATAGTGTCCAGCACAACATATATAGTACCTTAGTGTCCAGCAGATTTTTCAAGATTTTATTCAAGAAAACCCCAAGGGCATGATTACAAATTCACACACACAAAAAGCACATATTTAGTGTCCAGCACAACATATAGTTACCTTAGTTTCCAGACATACATGTATCTTTAGTGCCAAGCACAACATATAGTGCTTTAGTGCCCAGCACAATATTAGTATCTTTAGTGCCGGCACAATATATGTCAGCACATTTAATGCCCAGCACAATATTATATCTTAGTGCCCAGCACAATGTAATTATCTTTAGTGGCCGCACAACCTATGTTATCTATAGTGCCCTCACACATATGTATTATGGTGCCCTGCATAACATATGTCATCTATAGCGCCCTGCAACTTATCTTTTGCCAGCACACCATATATTACCTGTAGTGCCCAGCACAACATAATTATATTACCCATAGTACCTAGCACAACATATATTACGTACAGTGGCCTGTACAATTTATGTTATCTATAGTGCCTAGCACAACATATGTTGTTTATAGTTCCCAGTACAACATGTTATCTATAGTGCCCTGCACAACATATCTATAGTACCCTGCACATCATATGTTATCTATAGTGCTCTGCACAACATATCTATAATGCCCAGCATATGTTATCTATAGTACCCATCACAATGTAAGTTATCTATAGTGCCCATCACAGCATATGTTATCTATAGTGCCCAGCACAGCATAAGTTATCTATAGTGCCCTGCACAACATATGTTATCTATAGTGCCCTGTACAACATATGTTATCTATAGTGCCCTGTATAACATAAGTTATCCATAGTGCCCTGCACAGAATAAGTGATCTATAGTGCCCTGCACAACATACGGTATGTATGGTACCCTGCACAACATGCGTTATCTACAGTACCCTGCACAACATATGTTATCTATAGTGCGCTGCACAGCATATAATATCTTTAGTGCCCGGCACACCATGTGTAATCTATAGTACCATGCACAACATGTGTTATCTATAGTGCCCAGCACAACATGCATTATCTTTAGTGCCCAGCACAATGTATGTTACCTATAGTGCCCAGCACAACATACATTATCTTTAGCACCCAGAACAACATATATTACCTATAGTGCCCAGCACAACATAATTATATTACCTATAGTGCCCAGCACGTGTTATCTATTGTGCCCTACATAACATATATTACCTATAGTGCCCTGCACAACATATATTACCTATAGTGCCCAGCACAGCATATGTTTTCAACATGTCAATTAAGCTGTATATTCTTGTTTGCAGCATGTCAATTAAGATCTATATTCTTGTTTGCAACATGTCAGTTAAGTTCTATACATCTTTTTTGCAACACGCTATTTAAGCTCTATAATCCTGTTTTCAACATGCAATTAAAACTCTATACATCTTGTTTGCAATGTGCCATTTAAGCTCTATACATCTTGTTTGCAACATGCCATTTACACTCTGTACATCTTTTTTGCAACATGCTATTTAAGCTCTATACATCTTGTTCGCAACATGCCATTTACGCTCTGTACATCTTTTTTGCAACACGCTATTTAAGCTCTATACATCCCGTTTTCAACATGCCATTTAAGCTCTATACATCTTGTTTGCAACATGCCATTTAAGCTCTATATATCCTGTACACAACGTGCCATTTAACTCAGTTCTATACTCTGGAGCCAGGGGTTCTGGATGGAAGACAAGCTCATGCTTTCAAAACTCATAGGAGAAGATTTGTGATACATGTATAACTTGCATGTTTGGTCAAGTTCTTGTGTGTGGACATGTATGTACATGCACAGAGGAGGGAGAAAAGGCATGAGCAGATTTTGCACATGTGGAAAAACTAAAAGTTTTGCACAATGTGTTGATGTGGAGGTCAGAAACATTTCCCAACACTGCTGACAAGCAGACCAGGAGCTACACAGAGCCAGGAGTTGCAGGGCCAT
Organism: Rapana venosa; assembly: GCA_028751875.1. Lineage (NCBI taxonomy): Eukaryota > Metazoa > Mollusca > Gastropoda > Neogastropoda > Muricidae > Rapana > Rapana venosa. The sequence goes on along the minus strand of CM054143.1, from coordinate 10,592,884 downwards.
CATTCTAATCTGCTTCTACCAACCTTTCAGATGAGATGATCAGTTGGGATCCTATATGTATGCATGTATATATATGTACACACACACACACACATACATACACACACACACAGAGCATGTGTTCAGTGCAACTGGGTGAACTTCTGTTGGTAAAATCTCTTTCACAGGCAAGACAAATAAAATGCTCACTGGGAAAAGGAGAGAGAAAAAAAGATGGGATGCAATCGTGTAATTTGATAAAACAAAAAAAAGGGGAATGGCTGTTTAGATGCTCTCTCTCTTAAGTAACAACGGTTGCTGTTAAGTATTTCTCATGATGTGATAGGGATACGTTACTGGCGTCTAATGCATTTCTGAGAGTGGGTGAAGTACCTATGACAAACTGCTATTGTAGTACCCTGAATATGAAACCTATGTCGGCAAAAGTAAACTTGTCTGTTTGTTGATTCATATGCTTGTATTTGTTTTGTGTTACTATATATATATATATTTATATATATATATATGAACTGCTCATGACCAGCTGCTATGGTCACATTTATACATTATTTCTGTGCTGGAGGGATTTGTTTTTATTTTCTTTTATTTTTGGTGTTGCTTGAAAATAAAAAAGACACAGATAACCACCATTAAATCATGGGAAATAGTGTACGTGATGGCGATTGACTGTTAAGGCAAAGATCTTGGTCAGAAATGGGTAAAGTCGTATGTTTTAGGTTGGTTTTACTTGACATCGCACTCACCTGAGTGGACATTTTTTGTGGTGTACATTTTTGTTATGCACTGTTACTGAATTGAAAAGTGTATGATTTGAGCATGTACACATTTGCATGCACACTTGCCATGCATGGTTTTCTTGTTTGTGGTTTGTTTGTGTGATTGTAGCTGTTAATTAAAAATTGGTTTGCTTTGTGTGAATGAATTTTTGTAGGTGCATGGTCTTTCTTGGCTTAGGTGAGCTTTTGTGACTGGACATTTTCTGAGTTCTTTTTTTGAATTTGAGAGAGGGATTGAAACTGTGATGATTTTGTATGTGATGTGATACATCTTTCTTTTTTCTTTTTTTTTTTACTAATTTATTTGTTTATGTGCATGTTTGTTTCATTTTGGGTTTTGTTTCGTTTCTTTTTTCAAACCAAGATCTCTCTAAGGACATTTTTGTCAAGTTATGGGAGTGCTTTTGAGAGAGATGTCAGTTCGTTTTCTGTGCTGTCTCATAGTGTTTTAACTTTGTCTTGGTGTACGGCGTTAGCTGAGCACTGTGCTGATGCCTGAGCTCTTGTGTGTGAACTTGGATGTGGAGGCACCGCTCCAGTGGTTGTGGGCACCATGTGACTGTTGTGGGGAGGTGGCCCCTGAGGAGGTTGCCAGTATGAGGGGAACTGATGGAGTGGATAGGGCATTGAGGGGAAATGGGTTGATGAAGGGTGTACAGGGTAGGGGCAGAGGGCACAGGTGGCAGTCAGCGGAGCAGTTGTACTGTAGTTGTTTTAGTCTGTGTCATTTGTTTGAAATAACTGAAATCTGCTGCCATCATTATCATCTTCATCATCATCATCTTTTCTGTTTATCTGTCCATCCACCTGTCCAACATCTATCTGTCTGTCTATCTGTCTATCTATCTATCTGTCTATCTGTCTGTCTGTCTGTCTGTCTGTCTGTAGCTTATCTTTGTATTCTATGTATGTATGTATCTATCATCTGTTTATCTATTATCTATCTATCTGTCTATCGCACAGATTGAGTTATGTGTATTTTTATATTTTCTGGGGTTTTTTTCATCAGAGACTGAAAAAACATTTTTTGTCTGAAAATTGTTGAAATGTTTTCCTAATTTTTAAAAAAAATTTCTTTTCAACAGATCATCAATGATTATCAAAATTGCTCTTGTTACTTACTACAACATGCACGCACGCGTGCACACACACACACACACACACACACACTTAGTCCTTCAGATGAGACTATAAACCGAGGTCCCGTGTGCGAACGCACACAGAACATCTTGCGCACACGTTAAATCTTGTTCCGCTTTTTGTAAGAGTAGGCCATTGTGTGCCGGTGGGAACAGATGACAAAATTTACAAAACCGCATACTGGATGTAAAAAAGCATGTAAGTGCTTATTCCATTACCCTTGATATAAAAGAATAAAATTAAATAAAAAACACACACACACACACCACACCACTCACTCACTCACTCATTCATTCTGGTATCACTTAAAGTGGAAAGACTTAAAAACTAAAGACTACACACACACACACACACACACACACACCGAGTTAGCTTCTGTCAGAATAGACATGGGTGACAGGGAGGGGATGAGGTCTGGTTATTGATTTTTCAGTTATTCCTAGATATGATGAAAAAAGCTTACATTGTTGGTTTGTTTTTGTTCTGATTTTTCCCAAAGCTTGCTTATTGCTTCTTTTGCTTACTGTTAGCTTTTGTATTTTGCTGGCTTTTTTGTTTGTTTGATAAATATTCAAGTAAAAGGTATACAGTCGTCCATCACTCACAGTCTTACTTTAGTCCTAGATGACTTATGTGGATGCAGGGTTAACCATTCACATGAATTTGTTTTCTAATCAAGAAGTGACTTGTTCTTGTGTGATGGCATAGTTTGAGTAGTCTTAATGCAGTGGGAACAAATTGTAGTATGGATGTTTTAACTTAAGATATACAGACATCCACAAAGAAAGGCATGCTGAGTTGCCAAGAGAACTAATATTTACTAATATCACTTATAGTGAAAAAACGTTAAATCGAACTAAACTAATATTTCAGTCAGGGGCAAACTTTTCATGTGCGTCCCTGATAATGTGCTTGAAAGTATTTAGATACTTGTATGTTTAGTCGTGGTTTATGATGAATACTGTGTTCATCTTATAGATTTCATATGTCTGCTTTGACATGCTTGTGCTGGCTTGTGATATGCTGCTTACTGCTAGTATGGCCAGCACAGACTGATGATGTATTCTGCTGAATGTAAATGAAGTGTGTTGTTTTTTTCCCCCACTGTCAGCTCTTATTGGTGATCAGTTGATATACAAGTTTGTACATGATACTGTCTTTCATTAAAGATGGTAAAATATACAGGGAAGGATGTTTATAGACTTGGTCTATACAAATTATAGATGAGAAGTTGTAACATTTTTTTTTTATACATTTTTGTTGAAGTAGTTTTGCATCATTTTCTTCTGTTGTTGTTTTTTTTTAACTTTTGAGGTCAGTAAAATGTCACATTCTGTGGAAGAGGTATGTCTAGAAAGCTTGATGTTCTTTTACAGGTTATAAAAACATTTATTGTACTTTTAAAAAATCTTTTTTTTTGGGGGGGGGGGGGGGGGGGGTGTGTGTGTGAAATGTTAGTTTACTCTTATTTCAAAAAGAAATAATATTTGGAAACGGTGGCAATGAATTTGATATAACAAAGCTAGATACAGTGGGTAACATAAAGGTTGTAAAAGTGAAAGTATTAACAGACAATGATGCAGGAACACGTTTTCGGATGTATGAAAAAATGCTGTGATTTTTTGAAAGTATTAACAGACAATGAGACAGGAACACGTTTTCGGATGTATGAAAAAAATGCTGTGATTTTTTTCATGGTTTTTCCCCCTTCTTTCTTTGCAGTGTACCAGAATTGCACGAAGAGAGTGCTGATGTCAGGACGTCCCACTACGTGCAGTCGCTGGTGTCTCCCCCAGGAACGCACCCGTCCACATCCTCGGCATCGGAATCCACTCTCTTGGCCCCTGGGTGCAACGTGCCACGCAAGTACAGTCTCATCAGGGAGGAATCCTACGACGAGTACGACGACGAAGAAGACGACGAGCGTGACATGGACGCCGCGTTGATCAAACCCGTGAAGTCTCTGGAGTCTCTGGACGACTCGGCGGCCGGCAGCGGCACCCACATCTCCATTCCGCTGAACATTTCTGGGTCGGCGACAGCCACCCTGGACCCGGTCAACCCGCGCAGGCCTCTCAAGTCGGTGTGCAGTTCTCCCCAGCTCCTCAACCAGATACACGAAGAGAACGAGTCGGAAGATGACGACGAGTTCGATCCCCTGACGGTGGTGCCTCGGCGGTTCGGCGGCTCGGCCGGCAGCCGCCATCACGAAAACAGCTCCGCTTCCCCGGAAATCCTGCGCAAGTACGAGCAGCGGAAGAAGCGACGGGGGGCAGGGCAGCGAGGAACGAGCTGCAGCTCTTCTGATGCCAGCGACACGGACGACACGGAGGGAAGGTCGCGGAAGGACAAGCTGAGGCACCGCTTTGTCCACAGACGCGACTCCAGCGACCACTCCAGCGACACGGATGGTCCAGGGGGGAGCTTGGGGGGCAACGGCCGGCTGCGGGGTGGGGGGGGAGGGGGTGGTGCTTCTCATGGATCGCATTCTCATAACGGAGGTGAAGGGGGTGGGGGTGGTGGGGGTGGAGGAGGAGGAGGGGGAGGAGGAAGTGGAGGAGGAGGAGGAGGCGGCGGGGGTAGTAAGAATGAAAAGAAAGAGGGCTCTGAAAAAAACCAAAGCAACAACAACAACAACAAGAGCAGCTCGGGCCACCACCACCACAAACACAGCCGCTGCCACGGCTCCGGCGGGGTCGGGGGCTCCAAGGGCTCCCTGACGGACGCCAGCCTCAAACTGCTGACCCGCAAGCTGAGCGACATCAGCACGGGGGTAGGGGCCCTCCTGACGGACTGCAGGGGCAGCGACTGTGATAACGACTCCTCTCCCCACAAGACCCCCTCCACCCCGCTGTCCCCGGACCGCTGCAACAGCTCGGTGTGCTCCGGCTCCCTGCACCGGCAGCAGAGCCGCACCACCAGCTTCCGCAGCAACTCCTCCACGCCCAGCAGCAGGCTGCGCTCGGACTCGGCTCTCTTTGTGGTCAGTGAGAACGAGTCCCCTTGCATCGCCGTGCTGCACTCCTCCCCTGCCCAGTACGAACTGGGCAGGTCCGCCGAGGTGTGTTACGTGTGTGGCCCCTGTCACTGCCGCTCCCTGGAGTTCAGCCACCTCTGCAGCTGTGTGACGGAGGCAGAGTCCGTGTCCTCCTCTGCCAGGCGGCAGGGTGGGAAGAAACTGAAGGTGTCCTCGCCGTGCAGGAGTTCGGATCTCTCTTGTGGTGTGCTGCACTGTAAACCGTCGTCGGGGAACGTGTCTATGGTCCCTGTTGAATCCAAGTGCTGCTCGGTGGTTTGATTTTGTTAGGACGTAGGTCATTGGAAAGTGGGACATGACTGGTCACCCTCTTGATAGTTAAGTCTTTTTTTTTTTTTTTATGTCTTCTCCTGATACTGTATGTGTTTTCACAGGCATCATGTACATATATATACATACAGTACGTAGACATGCATGAATGCAGATCTATATGCGTACATCACAGATCAAATTACGTAACTTCCATTGATTGTACGTTTTGTTTCTTTATTTTGGTTTCAACCATTATGGTTCTATCTTTAGCGAGCTGATGAATCTGTGATTGGTGACTGAGCTTATGACAGTGTTGTTATGGACCAAAGTTCAAAGTGTTACAGTGTTCTGAATGAAAAAAGAGTCCCTGTATTAAACATTTAAGTTACATTTCAAAAACTGGAGTATGATATTTTACACAGTGCGTTTTCTATGAATGAATGTGGACTGTGTGTTTTACACTACCTTCAATGACTTCGTATTGAGAAAATAAAAGGAAAGAAAAACAAGAACCCGTTTTGTTTGGGGGGAAAAAAGGAACTCAAATACAAGGACTTTGATTTGTTCCAGACGTATACTCATTCCAGTTATTCGTTGTTGAAAAGTTATAAAGCTAGAAGTAGGTTTGTCAATGTGTAAAAGACCTTACTTTTGCTGTTAAACACTCTTGTTACATAATATTTTTAGTTATTTTTATATTTTTGTGTGTGAGTGTGTGTATTTAAAGAGGTACATCATGTATGTGTTTGAAACTTGAAAATGCATAACTATCTTACATAATTTATCAACTCTTAGAAATAGAAACTATCATTTTCGCCCAAACTGTCAAGTCCATTCTGAGGCAGACTACTGTTCTCATTTGCCATAGGGGACATGTGATTAAAAAGGGCTTGGTTTAGGTATGGTGCCCTCACAGGGGTTGAAAACTTTCATACAGAGAAAAAGAAAATTGGTGTTGTATTATGAATTGTTTTCATCCACTATTTCAAAGAGAGATCGATTGGATTTGGAAGAGTTAAAATCCTTTATGGAGTTTTGTTTTCTTTAGTTTTTGGCAACCATACCTTGAGGAGAGAAAAAAAACCCACGCTTCAGAGATACAAAGACACTACAGCAAAGGGCTTGTCAGCAGCAAGATGTTCATATATATCAGTATTTGCCTAAAACTATTTAAATACAGTTCAGTGCAATGGAACAAAGTAGACCAATAGTTTCAAGCCATTGTTAGTCAATGTTAAGATATTAACTCTTTGATTTTGTGTGAGCTGTTACTTCCCTGTCTTTCTGTGTTCTAGAAAGCCTTTACTTCCCTTCATCCCCAAGTTTCTAGAAAGATCTGTTCCTGACAATGAGGTACCGAGTTCAAAGTGAAATGACACTAAAATCTAATACAGTTCACTGGTTGTCTGTTTATCTTTAAAGAAAGTCATCAATGCACAATATGTTAGAAATAATGCCTATTTTATAGGGAAAAGAAAAATCAAACATTGCTGACCTGAGGGTCCTGATTTTGTGTAACATTATTGAACAATCGCATTTCTTTGGAATAGTTTGATTGGTAGGAATGGCCAGGCCTGTGTACTGTCAGAAGTTCAAGAGTCCCAAGAGAATTTCACCATCAGCATGAATACATCCTGTTCATACAAGAGCAAATTTGGTTCACTGGGAAAAATGAGGGTTGGACATGGTATGTTGTTACTGTTTTCTTGGGGGTGGGGGGTCATGGATTACATTTGTTATGGTCTTTTAGTCCTTACAAATAATTTTGTTAAAAACCCAAAATTACATGAAGGAAGGTTGTTAAGAGGTGGTTAAGACATTCACCTGCCTAACCTGTTTTGTTGTTGTTAGTTTTGTTGTTGTTCCTCTGCTGCAGCTCTGAGGTTCACCAATAATGAGATTTTTGCTTATAAATGCAACCATTTTTGCCCACCATTAAGGTAGCCACATTCCTTCTTCAGGGACGAGGCCTTTGCTTGTAAGACTTCAGGGTGACGTAGTGAGTGTAACATGCTGCATGTGGAGATTTAACTTTCTATGGCTTTGAAGTTGTAATGGGTGTTACTGTATAAAGCAAAAAAAAAAGAAAAAAAAGTCATGCACAATTATATGATGAAGAGGAAAGAAATGATATTGGTATTGGTTTTCAAGTCTCATCAAGTTATATCAAAAGTTTTTCAAAAGGAAAGAAATGATAGAAAGAAAACATTTTGTAAAAGAGTCTCATTTCCATGGTCAGGTGTATTGGTTTTCAAGTCTTATTTCAAAAGTTTTTTGAAAGATTTACGGATAAACTGGGAGAACTGAGAATTTCAGTCACATCTGGAAAACGATGAATTTCAGGAAAAACTATAGCTATCATCATCATAGCTGGAATTTTCTTTGTCTTCAGATTTTTTTTTAAAGTACACACAGTGATGTGTCTGCTGCAAAGGTTCAGTTAACATGTAGATCTCAGCATTTGGTTGTTGCTTATTACACTTTTTCTAGCTGTGAAGGAAAATCCCCATGGCAGATAGCTGTTATTGGGCATGAAATGGATGAGACAAGCATAGGGATTCACTCAGTGGCATTGTGCCAAATCTGCCCACTTAGTGTCAAAGCTTCGGCTTAAACAAAAATGGAGTTGGTTTTTTGTTTATTTGTTTTTTTAAAGATACTGAGGTTCAATCCAAGGGAAACTACTTAGCCATTCAGATAAATCATTTATTTACCTATGTATTCAGATAAATCATTTATTTACCTATCTACAGTTGTTTTCCGTTGTCTGTGAGCATATAGATTATACTAGCACTGTTTACTGGATCAAAGATGTTTTGCTGCAAACAGAAACTGAGAAAGATTTTATCCAGTACTACGATGATTTTCCTTCTTTAATACAATGTGTACACTAAACGCGTGACTTGAAACTGACGTGCAAGACCTGTGAAACATTCCTTTGGTGTGAAATCATCTGATTTTTCACAGGGGATCAGGTTACTAGTATGCCATGTTTTCTAAGATAAGTATAGATAAATATAAGTATAGATGAATTTCAACCCCAAAAATTTCTGTGTTAAATGGTATTATTCAAACTTTCTCAAAAAAACCCAAAAAAAACAAGAAGCATACATGGAAACATTGTGAATTTGAAAGGTAGACACAGTAGACTTTCTAATCATATATAATTTGTATGCCATTTTCACTGTGTGTAGAATTTTCAAAATTTGGCCAAAATTATTCATTGCGGCAGAACGGACAGACTTAGTTTACAGTGACTCCTGTGAGTTAAAAAAAAAAGTGTTACTTAAAGGCAATGTCAAGAAGTAGTGGCTTCACTTAACTTTATGTCTAAAAGCAGATCAATGGGAAAAAAATGTATAACATGAGACATGATTTTGCTTTATTATTTTATTTTTTAAAGATATTATTGTTTATGGTGTAAATATTTGTGAGAGGTGGGGGTTTTTTGTTTGTTTTTTTCAAGTTGTGGATCAAGAAACTTCCCTCCATAGTGACCATTCTGATATGACTAAAAGTTTTTGTGATGTGAGTTTTCATACTCCTGACAACTTATTTGTTTTATTCCGTCTTGTAGGCTCCAGTGCTGGCATTGAGAGCAACAGACAGCAGAAAACATGACTGTATACTTGTCGTTACGTTTCATTTTTCAGCCATCACCTGATTATTTGACTGTGGCGTCGTTTTATACATGCATATATAACATTCTCCTACGAATTGTTTCCAAAATTTGTGGACCTGGTATAAAGTAAAACATGGATAATAGCTATGCCGAAGCAGTTATAGTTAGTTCATTTTAGCAAAATAGTCTCCGACTTGGGGTACACTGTGGTCATTTTACTGCATTACAGTCTTCTTGTTGGCCTGAAGTGTGGGAGTAATGTCTGAAGGAATTGACGTAGGAAGTGTTGTTTCATTCCTACACACTGGGCCACAGAACGGTGGTAGAGTTTCAGCTGATGAGAATGATCGTAGGCCAAAAAAAAAAAAAAAAAAAATGACCATAGGCAACTGTCTTCAGATGGTGACTGTTTTTTTCTAACTTATATTCTCAGATTCTGGTAACATTATGCTTTGTGTACGTCCCCCGAAAGCTTGTTATTGTTTTGCTTTTGATACAATTCTTGATTCTGGAAGACATACTCAATGATATTGCTTGCCATCACTTGGACGATTCCCCTAGGGTAATAGTTTATATTTTGTTTTTGTTACTTCATTTTAAGCGCTTTGTGATTAGTTTCAGGAAATATAGATTTATGGTTCTGTTGTGTGGCTTTTTTTTTGTTTGTTTGCTTAAATTTTATGAAAATATGTTTTAAAAAAAATTTCTGCACATCGGAGAAGAAAGAGAGATTAGTGTGTTGATGATCTTTATTATTATTTTGGCTTGAAGAGAGAGAGAGAAAGAGAGAGAGAGATGCTTGCATGTAGTTTTCTTTTAACTTGTTTATCTAACTCCTTTTTTGGCTTTAATCTGATTGATCAGTATTCCTCTTGTGACAGTTTTTTTGGTTTGTTTTACTTTTTGTTCCGACTTTATTTGATCATTACTCCTTATGAACTACTTGTTATTTTAATGCTGATTCACACTCTCACAATTCAAGCGATGATTGAATATGAATCCTAGTGAGAGAGAGCGAGAGCGAGAGCAAGCTTGATGGTTTTCTCTAGAAGTCTGTGTCATTCATAGCTGAATGTGATTGTGGAGAAAGTTGTAGAGTTCAGATCCAATGGAGAATTAGTCCTCAGATGCTCTGCAAGGAGTTGTTGTCAAACATTTCCCAGCTTAAGGCACTCTGGAAGTCACCCAGAGTATGCACTTTGTCTCACTCACCCCACAATTGCTGAGAGAGTGCACACTGGATCAGAAGTGTTGCCTGTATGGCTGTTTTCAAGTACTTTGCCATAGTTAGCTTTATAGGCAGCCACACTCCAACTTAAGGGTTTTTTTCCCCTTTTAATGAAGGATACAGGTTGCAGCTGTACTTAGAGCTTGTTGTGGATGAAGACAATCCCCTCATAACATTTCAAAGATAACATTAATGTAGGTAGGGAGGCACCGTGGTCGAGTGGTTTAGGCGGCCAACTCGTGATCCAGAGGTCGCGGGTTCGTTCCCCGCTTGGCTCGGTGTTGTGTCCTTGGGAAAGACACTTTACTCCTATTTTCCTCACTCCACCCAGGTGTACAAGTGGGTACCAGCTCTGCTGGGGAAGTATCTGGCGACAGACTAGCGTCCTGTCACAGGGGTGGTGAAAAACCATCAGTTCGCTTAACGCTACAGAAACCGGGATAAGCTCCGGCTCTATGGGCCTTCTGGCTCGAAAGAACATACTTGAGGTTTTGCTTACATCAATAACTGTGACAAAAGAGTTTGGTCTGGGCCGTAAAGAAGATTGAACAACATTTTAAAACTGGTTTTCTTCTGTGCTAAGGTTGAAGCAATAACTATGTGACAGGGTGGTAATTAGATTGCCTCCCATGTGATCAGAGCGATGTGTGTTACTATTTTGGGACATACCTGCAAATTGTGCGGCACTCTGTTTTTTTGGGTGGTGGTTGAAAACCGTCTGTTGCATACACTTCACCCTCATGGTGATGGGTAGAATTTATGCAGCCTCTTTATAGAGGCCACATCCTAACTGAGACTGTACCGTTTACCCCGAGATTGTGCAGAGATGGGACATGAAAAATGTCCACTCTGTTAAAACTATATCATCAAGAACGTAGTAAAGGTCTGAATTAGGCTTATTAAAGTAAATGTAGATAATGGTACTGTTGGTAATAGAAGCTTAACACCAGTTTTAATGTTTCTTCTCCATTCTCTCCCTACCTGTTTTGTTATCTGCCCTCCCTTGCCCAATATCATTGATGTAAACTTTTCTGGGTTTTCTTCATTTCATGGTGCTTGTTTAAATATCTTCTTGAGTCTTGTGCATCTGTGTACATAAGCATGTGAAATACATGAGCTATTTTAAAAAACAATATATGCAGATACCAAAAATCTTTTTTTTTCCCCAAACAGCAACATTTAGTCCTTTCAAATGTAACTGAAGAGTTAAAGTCATTGTGAGTTTATACCTGCAAATTTTTTTTTATTTTAAAGAAATACTCCATTCAAACTGAACAGAACAGCTTTATTCTATGTCTGTAACTCAATGCTGGTGTGAGACTCTCAAGGGAGACGGTATGTTGTATTGCGTGGCTTGAGTTAAAGCTGTGAATTGGGAACAGTGATGTTAATTTCTGTAATGCATAATGATATCATTCTACATTTGTAAGTTGCTTTTACTGATCAGAAAGAGAAAATTCTGCTGGCCAGGATCATTTGATAATACAAAGGTTGTGATGTCTGGCATGTATGCTTTAGTGTGTGTGTGAGTGTGTGTATGTTTGTGAGTGCTCGTGAGTGAGTGTTCTCATGTATATATGCATGCATGTGTGCTTAGGTCACATGAACATGCGTGTTTGTATCTATGTGTTTCCATGCACACGCACAGGACCATTATTTTAGGATATTTATAATAGTCTTGTTCATAATATTTGTAAACACTTCACTCAGGATTGTGAGCACAAGAAACTTTTTATCCTCGTTTTAGGCAGGTTCCAGTGTTTTAATTTCATTTGTTATCTTACCTTTTTTGTTGTTTTCTAATCTGCTGAAAACAAGAATCTTTCAGAATCGAAACTGATAATCGATGAAATGAAGATTGTGTATGAGCATGTGTTTATTTTGTTCAGACACTTAAGTGTGGAAAGCCAAAATCAATTAAAGGAAAATGGTTGGTGCATGGAGAGGTTTGAGTGGAGAGAGAGAGAGAGAGAGAGAGAGAGAGAGAGTTGCTCTGAGGAATCATTTTAGACCAAACTCGAGATAATTTGAGTGAAGAAGAGAGAGATGGCAGGAATTTTGTGCTGAGGGATCATTATTAGAAACAAACAAGATACCTCAGATCTTCTCTCCTGAAGTTGATAAACAGAGAAGATCCTTTTATTAAGAAAATGTTACTTTCTGTGTATGGCAGACAGGGCTAAACACTGACAGGCAGCAGGTATATATGTGAAGAGTCTACTCTTACTGTTAACTTATTTACAGTTTAAAGAGGATGTGAAAAATCCAAACCTTTTAGTTTTGAGGTACAGAAATGTACACTTCCAAGAGAACTACCTAGCAATAGAGGTCACACTAAGAACGGTTTTTGAATAGGATACAGCCTTCAGAAATTCTACATTGCAGCTCTGATGAAATGAGATGAGATGGGTACATTAAAATATACATGTATATATCTAGCTTTTTGGATGAAAGTTGCTGACCATATAACAGCAGCATGGATGTAACAGCTTGGAAATTCTTTTCATTCTTCTCTGTTCCTTGACTAGATTTCCAAAGTTTGCACAATTTTTATAAGATTTTGTTTTGGCCATTGTGACCACTTTTGAGTCCCACCAGTAAGAGCCACTTTCCAGCACATACCTATGGCCACCATTTCTTTGAAAGGTGGATTGGCATTTTAACATTGCGTGCACTTCAACACATCAGTTGAAAGCTTAATCCAAAGGTGTGGATGGGGATGAAAACTTGTATAAATGTTGGCTGGAAGAGAAAGTCTTTTCCAGCCTGGCTGTTATAAGTGGGATTTGAACCCATGACCCAGGGATCGAGTGTCAGACATTCTGCTTACACAGCCAGCTGGGTCCATTTTTAGCTTGGCTCTTGCAGTTAAGAACATATATTTTGCCATAAACTGTCATTGTAAAGAAAGTGGTGTATGCAGATTGGTATCAAGAGGAGGAACTGGCTTCTTTTTTGATTGATAACTTACGAGAACTTAAAAAAATAATTTTGTTTTGTTTGATTGTGATTATGAGAGAGAGAGAGAGAGAGAGACGTTGTTTAGTCTCGGTTGCACGTTAACGTCTAACAAAAAAAAAAAAACGTTTTATGATTGTTTTCCAGTGAATCTTGTTTTTCTCTTTTTTGTTTTTGAATTTTTTTCTTATTAAGTGTGCATTTTGTTTTGCTTTTGTTTTTAGCTTGGAAAAAAGTTGTTGAATATGATGTACACTTAAAATTGTACTTATTGATACAAGTAGCGAGCGATCTCAGTTTGGGACCTTTGTTGCAGATAGAACAATCTTTTTGTTTAAACAAAAAAAAAAACAAAAAAAAAAAAGATAAAAAGAACAATTCTCTTTTCCACAAGAGATACAATACTACATACAGAAGTATTCATGTTTGTTGATGGTGGGTACTTAAAAATGGTGCGGCTTTGAAGTTAAATTGGTATTAAAATGGGGGTGAAAAAATGGCTGGAAGTGACAATATTTGGATTTTGACCATAATATGTACTTCTGTGATCTTGCATCTGTTGTTGTTTTTTTCTGCCAGTATTTTCTATTGTAATGTGTGTAGTATTCAATTGTATGGAGTAGATAATAATTGTTTTCTAATGAATAGAAAAAGGAAGTCATATTGACATGTCTGCAGAAATATTAATTCCTTTTTGTTATCTCCTTGAATATATCCAAAGTCCCTGATTAAACTGTTTCAAGCAATGATAGATGTTTCTATTTTTTTACAAGATGTGTGTGTGTGTGTGCGAGCAACAACTTTGAATGAATCAAAAAATGAATGCGAGATTTATATAGAGTATAAAACTGAACAGAAGAAAAATGTGTGACATTACAATTTCATTTTGATTTCCTTATTTGACAAGTCTTTTTTGCCAATCAAAATATAAATGGCTTCACCATTCACTGATTCAGACATTGCATGCACATTGAGTACAGACATGAAAAGTGAAAGAGTAAAAGATTGCAAATATGATTTTACAGGGGACGAAATGACCTAGTGGTTAGTGTGGACCTGAAATTGAATGATTCGTATCTGATAGAACATGTTGTAAGTCTCCAAGGTTTTCATTTGAGATTTTCCCCCAATGGCCAGGAGTTGACATTGATACTACTCAAGATGAGACTATAAACCCAGGTCCTGTGTGTGCCCGTGCACAGAACATCTTGTGCACGCATTACAACCCATTCTGCCTTTGGGAAGAGTAGGCCATTTGTGTTGGCAAGAACCGACGAGTTTTTCTGTTTTTTTTAATCACATGTACTCTGGTGGCGTGTTTAGATATCATCTCTGAAGTCAGAATGCAGCTACCTTAAAGGTGGGCAAATACGGTTCCCATACACGAAATCTCATCATTGGTGAACCTCAGAGCTCTAGCTAATGAACAACGAAACACATGACGACATTAAAAAACACACACACACAAAACCATGTACGCTGGTGTCATTTTTATACATCATCCCTGAAGTTGGAATGTGGCTACTTAAACCTTTTCCCTATGGGTAACCTGCTACAGGGTAACCAACCATCCTCTAGCCCTTCCCTCCGTATCGCCCACTGTGACTACTGGGTTATGGTAGCATACAAATGTGAACAATGCACGTATACTGGGAACAAGGGGTTCTCTCCCTTAACGAAGGGCAAAAAGTCACATACGCAAAACCTTGCCATTGGTACACCTCCGAGGTATCGTCAGGGCACGAGAAAAAAGAATAAAGTACGTACAGCTTGGCAGGTGATGATACACACATGCTGGTTTCTTTTGAATTCTACTTCAGCATGGTACCTATGTGATGGCTCCTTTTGAATATTTCAGTAATACATAAAGTTAGATAGAGGTAAGGGTACTCCTATAACCTATATGGTCACTGGGGAGCGAGGTATCAGAGACCTCAGCTTCTCTAGGGGCCAGTGTGCCCATCTCCTTACCTTGCTGCTTTATCTGCCCTATCCCTAAAGTGGGTGGTACCAATTTACAGCTGGGTGAGCTAGGGGGACTGTACTGAAGCTAAGGTGTCTAAACAGTCACCCCTCCACCTTGTAACCACACTCAAAGCTGCTTAACCTTAGCTTAGGGAAAGCAAGTGCTCTGACCACTGAGCCATCCTGTCCCCTTTTGTAATACATACACACCCTTTAAATGACACAAAATCCAGAAAATTTTCATTTTATTTTATCTTCAAACTTTACTAAGAACACACTTGAATATAGAGATTGATAGAGAGAGAGAGTGCAGAATAAAAACCCAAATACCTTATAGCTATGTATTACAATAAACCCAATTATGTAAGAATCGTCTCTTTTGGCACTTGGTGAATAACTGCAAGTAAAACAATTAATGTTCATACACCTTCACCCATAAAATAAGTAAATGCACTTTTCAAATGATAATAATAATGCAACATGCAAAATGTTTGATCATAAAAAATAAATACTGAGAAAGTAATAAAATAGGTTGTGGCTACATCATCATTTAGGGTCAGCAAGTAATATGCAGAGTAAGGTTATGGTTGGTTGGGTTGTTTTTGATTTACTGCCCATGTTTGGATTTTTTGTGATGTAAAGTGGCTACAGATATAAGACTTCAATGATTTAAAATTGCTATAACAAAGACTTTACTGATTTGATCTTTTTTCCTTTAAAGTACATCATATGTAATAAAAGTTAAGCCTTCGGTTAAAAAAACAACTCCCCAAAACCATATAACAAAACAAAACAAAAACCACCACCAATAATAACAAAAACATCAAATACTGTGACCTGAAACACTGTCATAACGGAAATTATGCAAAAATAAACATAGACCAATATCAAATACTGTATCGTATTCTAAATCACCATTATAACTGAATTTACACCAAAGTACAAGAACATTAAAAATTTTAAAAAAGATACACACACACACACAAAGTCAACTGCATCAAATGACTTTGCCTTGCTAATAAAGAACATTAAAAAAAATAAAATTAAGAGAGACACACACACACACAAAAAGTCAACTGCATCAAATGACTTTGCCTTGCTAATATTATCATCATTCAAAATCTGTTGGTCTGACCCAAAATTTACTACACAAATAAATATTGATAACAAGCTCAAAAAAATAGCACCTAATGATAAAAAAGTCATCCGTTTGATTTTATTTTTCTCAAAATAATTGATCATCTAAATCATAAAAAACGTCTTGGACAAAAATGATTGCACGTCAGTGATAAGACAGCTGGAGAGTGACCTCAACTGCGGGTCTGTGTTTACATTTATCAACATACAAACCAACAAAAGGAGTTGGTACATAACAAAGTACACATGAAGATATAAATCAGCAAATAGTTTAACAGTAATTTAAAAGAAAAAAAAATCAACTACAAATTTTGTTTTTTACTTCATTTGCAAGTCTTATTACACTACACAAAAGGTTTGTACTATCTTCAGCCTTTAGACTTGCATACACTCACTCACACAAACACACACACACTTATACACACACACACTTGCTTTCAAGGTTTGATCTGTATGTACACTGAGTAATCCACGAAAAATCTCATACCTGCTATTTTTGTTCACATTTTAGGGTGAATTGTTCAACTTCCCCAAATCTGCAAAAATGTCGTTTAAAAAAAACCACACGAGTATTTAGAACACCACCAAACAATCAACTTCTATCAAGACTGGACGACTTTCTTTGTCTCATAGGAAAAAAACTCCCTACAAAACACATCACTTTTGCTGGATTTTATCAATGCAAATACTATAATATAATATCCAAACTGAAAAACAAAAACAATCTGGATGACTGACCATAGCTCCATCTAAATGAAAGTCACACACACATACACACACGCACACAGTTCAGCCTACGATCATGCCGCTTTTCACTCGTCACCGTCTTCTTCCTCCTCCTCCTCCTCTTCCTCCTCCTCGTAATCTTCCACATTGTCCACAGTGACCAGCTCAGTTTCAAATGGTGTGATATTTTCTTCCCAGCAGTCTTTGATGATGATGTCCACCAGTGGTGTATCGACGCTGTTGGTCTCCACGTCCTCGATCTTTCTCACGATTTTCATGCCCTCCACAACCTTGCCAAAGACGACGTGGGATCCGTCCAGCCAGGGGCACTCTCGCAACGTGATGAAGAACTGGCATCCGTTGGTGTTGGGGCCTGTTTGACAGCATACAATCATGTTCGTAATGGTACCAAATCTGTTCCGATTTCAAAAGCATTTAGTTTTCAATATGGTCAATTCTTGTTCTTCGTTCCTCGGTTACAGCTCCAAGATTTACCAAAGGTTAGATTTTGCGTATGTGATCGTTTTTTCCCTCCAATTATTAACACTATCCCTACGTTAAGGGAGAGAACCTGTCTTTCCCAGCACACTTGCACTGTGCATATTTGTATGCTACCGTAACCCAGTAGTGGGTGTTACATAGGGAAGGGCTAGTAGATGGCTGGTTGCCCAATAGCGGGTTACCCATAGGGAAACAGTTAAGGTAGCTGCATTTTGACTTCAGGGATCAATGTTTATTTATTCCTTCTGCCCTAAAACAACCATTCTATGGATCAGAACTCTTTCTTGGATAAGGTAATTATCTGTTCAATGGGATATTTTCCCCTGGAGTTAACGTCAGTGCAGACTCCACTCTCCCCAAAAGTCCTTCGGATGAGACTATAAACCGAGGTCCCGTGTGCGAACGCACGCTGAACATCTTGCACATAGGTTAAATCCTGTTCTGCTTTTCATAAAAGTAGGCCACTGTGTGCCAGTGGGAACAGATGACAGAATCTACAAAACCGCATACACACGGGGACTGGATGTAAAAAAGCACATGAGTGCTTATTCCATTATCCTCGATATATAAGAATAAAATTAATGTGCACATTAACTGATCTTCTACAAGTGTATACACACGAAGGGAATTAAGGTACCGGCAGGTCAACACTTGAAGTTGACCTGGGAGATGGTAAAAATACCCACCCTTAATTCACCAGACGCCGCCAACATTCCAACCCACGACTTCATGGACCATGGGATTGAAGTCGCAAGGTTGACTCTGCAAAGGTATTCTCAACAGTCACACAAATCTACCCTTTTCCCAAAAAATTAGCAACCAGGAAAAACTGCCAAAGTCTTCCTCATACAAGAGACTCTCACACAAGACATACCACGGTTGGCCATGCTGAGCCAGCCTGAGCCATAGTGCTTCAGCTGGAAGTTCTCATCATCGAACAGTTCCCCATAGATGCTCTTGGAGCCAGTGCCGTCCTGGTTCACAATGTCACCACCTGGAAATACATCAAACCTCAAAATTAGAGTTCATTCCATTCCAAAAAGGTTCTTTTTTCCACTGATTGACTTCTTTTGAAACTCTTTGAGGAGTCGATGGGACCCTGAGATGTTCTAAGCAGTGTATCTTCTTTTTGAATGCTCATGTAGCAAATGTTGTTGTCTGTCATATGAGTGAAAATGCATTGCGTTGCTGTTAAAGCACCTGACAAGTCAGGCCCAGTGATCTTTCTGGTAAAGAAGGCAGAAAATAGACAGGAAGGTGACAGGAAGACAAAAAAAATAGCTTGAACACATTTCAGCTTTGATTTTCAAGGCAGGTCAACCATCTAAGTTTAACAGTCTATGAAAAATTGTCCATAGAGCAACACTAAGTTGCTCCACCTAAGCTACAAAGTAAGCATCAAAGAAAACAAATACTACAATCAAAATTGGCACATAGAATGCTATGCCGAGAAACAATTTAAATCAAACAAAGGAGTACAAGCAAATATTTCAGTGTGATAACTCTAACCTTAAACTGGCTAAAGAAAAAAAATATATACATAGTAAGAAACTTTGCATCTAATGTATTATCGATATTTGCAATGTACATTTTCTGAATCCAAAAATATTCAAACAACTGAAAGAAGCTCATATCATTTGATACTTTCAGAAAATAGAGAGAACATTTCCACCCAAGTTATTACCAAACACGTTCATGTATGTTCTTTCGATCCAGAAGGACAATAGAGCCGGAGCTTATCCCGGTTTCTGTAGCGTTAAGCGAACTGATGGTTTTCCACCACCCCTGTGACAGGACGCTAGTCTGTCGCCAGATACTTCTCCAGCAGAGCTGGTACCCACTTGTACACCTGGGTGGAGTGAGGAAAATAGGAGTAAAGTGTCTTTCCCAGGACACAACACCGAGCCGAGCGGGATCGAACCCGCGACCTCTGGATCACGAGTCGAAACACATTCATACTTCAAAAAATACCAAAGCCCACTTTACATAATTAATCACCAAAAACAAGCCCACATAACTTACATTCTAGCACTCCACAGTTAACCACACTCTGACCTTGGATCATGAAATCGCTGATGATGCGATGAAACTTGGTGCCTTTGAACCCGTAGCCATTCTGGCCGGTCACCAACTGAAGAAAGTTGTCCACAGTTTTGGGCACAATTCCACCGAAGAGGCCAATCTCCACTTTTCCTGCATCTTCTCCATCGATAGAGATATCCAGCACCACTTTCTTGGTCACCAAGGCCTTCTCCGACTGTAGTAGTGGTGGTGTGGTTTGGTGGTGAGCGTTGCACAGGTGCATAACGGTGCAGAGAGGGCAACATGGAAAAGAGAAGAGATCTGGTTGGAGATTTGTTTGACACACATATGGAAAAGATGAACAGAGACAACATGGAAAAGAGAAGAGATCTGGTTGGAAATTTGTTTGACACAAATATTAAAAAGATGAACAGACAATATGGAAAAGAGAAGAGATCTGGTTGGAAATTTGTTTGACACACATACGGGAAACACAAACAGATACCCACACTCAGTCTTACTGCATGCATACACTACACATAAGTGCACAAATACATAAATTATGCACAAGCACACAGTCATGATCTTTAGTTGATGCCAACAAAAAATAATTTAAAAAATACTATAAAAAGATCTTTACTTGATGGATGAAAAAAAAGCATTTGCAATGCTTATTCAATGTACCATCTGGAAATAAAAGTTTGACTTGGCTTGAGACTTGACTAGTGGCTGAAAAGTGTAAAGCTTTTACATAACACGATAATTATACTAAATACACACACAAACCTGAAGTCTGAACATAATACACACATATATATTTATATATACATGATACATGTATGCACGCATACACCCACATGAGATACAACATTTCTATATTCATGTAAATTACGATATTTGATCTTATCAAAAGATAATACATGGGCTACATCATCACTCCAAGAATAACCGGTACTTTGTAGTTTCTTTTTAAAGTGTTTCCAACATGCATTTTGTAACATGCTATAGCCCTCATGGATGGATAGAGGAACACTTATGCTGCAAGACCCATCGATATGCTCAGCTCCACATTTTGCTTTTCTGTCAACTTTTTCATTAAAGTAAATACCACAGTGCGAGGGTATCCAGCAAAATGTAACACCAGTGCCTCGTATCATCAGAAAATGAATTAGATGACTAATCTCAATTATGAAATCTTGTCTCACTTTTGAACTGAAGTTTCTCAGGGCAAGTAAGACTGACCTGGAATCAACACAGAAAAGTATTTGAAATATGTCTTTAGGAAAATCTAAAAGATAATATAAAGCCATCAAAATAGCAGACAATTCAGCTGTAAAAATAGATCGATTTTTTCCTACATAAAATGATTTCTCTATTTTCAAAGCTTTTAGAACAAAATTTTTAAAAAAAGCAACATGTGTCTGTGGTGAAAATCTTACCAATGATCACATTCTTTTACGATGCAGAGATCTGAAAAACATCTTACCTGCCTTCCCAGTCTGTAGCTTGCAGCAAGTTCTTAAAGACATTCCATTAATGAAAGAAATTGTATTGTCATTAAGCCATACTCCTATGTTCAGACTCCTCTGATATAAGGATAGCTTCAAGTTATATGAATTGGAAAGTTGGTATTTTTGCTGTTTGATGTTTTTGGGGTTGGTTGTCTTTTTTTTTTTTTTTTTTTTGTTGTTGTTGGTTTTTTGTTGTTGTTTTTTTTTTGTTTGTTTTTTGTTGTTGTTGTTGTTCCCCCCCCCTCCTCCCGAATTCTTGTTTATGCTTGTTTCATAATAGTTGTTTATTGCGATTGATTAGTTATATGCATACCCCTCCCCCCTACACACACACACAAGCACGTGCGCGTGCGCACGCACACACACACGGGCACACACGCACACACACATACACACACTTTCCTGTCTGATATCACTATTTAGTGGAAGGACGTTAAACTGAAGAACTACTACACCCACATGATTAATATTAATGCACAAACAGAAACAGCACTTTTGTCTTTTTTTATGTTTTTTTACATCTTGTCCCCAAAGTTGTGGAAATCTTGTCATCCCTTTCCATCAGCACTACTCTTCTAAAAGGCAGAACAGGCTTTAACATGTGTGCAAGATTTCCATGTGTGTTTGCACACGGGATCTCTGTACATAGTCTCATCAGAAGACTCTGGGGGAGTGGAGTCAGCACTCATGTTAACTCCACGGCAAAAATCCCCCTGAACACATCTCGGTGGTGGCTTGAACCTGGGCTGGGACATGGGTCGTCAAATCGCAAGAATCATGCAACACTTTAACCACCAGGCTATCTCATCTCCGTGTATATATATATATATATGATATGGCCATGTAACAAGAATCAAAAGTTTCTCTAAAACTTTTCCATGGGTAACTTTGAGGGAGGGAGACTGTAAAAAAATTCCCAACAACAACACAAATTTATGGGTGAACAACACTGAAGAATGGACAGAGAAAACATCTGCAGAATGGACACAAGTCAAGTCAAGTCAAAAACACTTTAATCATCTCATGAAGGGCAATTACACAGAAAACATCTGCAGAATGGACACAGAAAACATCTGCAGAATGGACACAGAAAACATCTTGCAGAATGGACACAGAAAACATCTGCAGAATGGACACAGAAAACATCTTGCAGAATGGACACAGAAAACATCTGCAGAATGGACACAGAAAACATCTGCAGAATGGACACAAAAAACATCTGCAGAATGGACACAGAAAACATTTACAAAGAGCCACACTTAGGCATACAACTGATATTAATAAATCATGTGAAGAAAACTGGTGAACAACTTTTCAGCGCTGATGATTCCCTACAGAATTAACTAAGGGTGAGAAAGAAGAAGAAAACTATGAAGAGGAATGAAGAACTGTGAAAACATAAAAATCCCCGCCCTAAAACATGACCTGTCACTGTGATAAGGACGCCCTTGATGTTTCATTAAAAAAATTGTTTCTTTTGTAACGGGTCAATGTCAGGTTATCAGGCAAAGAATATGTTGGGAAAGTTCCGTGTCAGGTCAGCTTCAGTTTATCAGGAAAAGGTTGCAGTCCGGGAGTTTCTTTTGATGTGACAGGAAAGTCAATTCCTTGGGTGTTTTTTTAAAATTTTTTTAACAGCTCGCAGTTTTGTCAAGTGAGTCTGTGTTGTTCAGGGTTTATCTGTCAAGTTTCTGTTACATTGTTGAGTCCATTATAATCCATGTGTTTGAAGATGTTACTTGTCTGTCTCTAGTGGGGTGAAATCTGGTTATACTGTGAGGTAGTGTTCATCGCAGTACTTTTCTTGGTGAAGTGGAGATTTGTGTTGTTCACTTCTGGTCGCAGTACTCCTACAGTGAGCTTGCTGTTGTAAGGAATGTTGCAGCAACTAGTACAGTCTCTGGTGTTTTTTTTGTGTCAGTTCGTCTGACTTATTCATTACCTGCTTGTGACTTTGTATAATTTAATACCATTCCAGTGACGCTGAGCTCTGTGTTATTTTACTGTTTGCATTGCAGCAGCTCTTCGTAGGAGGAGTTGACAGCTGTGATTTGTTTTGGTAGATGTCTTCTACTCCTTCAAGTGATGCTGAGGTCATATTCTTTATAGATAATATTGTTGTTTACATTTTGGTGGGAGCTGACAGCTAGGAGTTGCAGTAGTGCAGTCTCCAGGTGTGTTCATCAGTTTTCCTAGTGTGTTTACAGCTTGCAACTTTCACTTGTTCAGCTCATGTAGTCGTAAATGCTGCTGTTTATTTTGCGGTGGTAAATGCTGCTGTTTATTTTGCAGTGTGTCTTTTTTTTTTTTTAAAGTGGAGTCAACAGCTTGGATTCGCAGAAGTGCCGTCTTTGGCCTGTTATTGTTATCAGTTTGCCCGACGTCTACCTGCTTATGACTTTGAAAGAGTCTTCAAGTATGGTCTAGGTCTATGTAATCTATGTTATCCTGCTGTTTCCCACGTGGCAGCTCTATGAAGGTGGAGTTGACAGCTGTGTTGGTCTGTGTGGATGTGGAACATTTAGTTTTTGTCACGTAACCAGATATTAACTTATCTTGTTTTGGGTGGAGTGACAGTTGGTGTGGTGTGTCCCTTTGATGCCCTGATTGTGGCTGAATACCTGATGTTTTGTATTATCCTAGTTTGGATTGTGAAGTCATTGATGGAATGATTTGGGGGCATCTGCCATCAGCTGTAAGCCTGTATGTTGATACATGTGCCTCCTGTGGCTACTACTCATGTCTTTACCAGGATGCCCAAGAGCATTATGCCCCTGGTTGTCTTGTCTTCCACCTGCAGTCTACCAGTACGACAGTACCAGCCTTTCACAGTTTCAGGCTTTCCCCATCAACAATATGTGACAAGTTGTGGGCTGAGTGGTGGTTGTTTGTTTATGAAATATTAAATCGAGGTCCTGTGATACATTAAGCACATGTATGCAAAAGCACCAACTGCAACAAACAAGTGGTCCTCAGCAGATTTGTGAAAATAAGCATAAGCATACATCCATAAGGCAGTAGGGGTGTGGCTTACATTTTACAAGTTACAGTACATAACTTAGTAACTAGCTTTCCACCCTCTACCAAAGAGCAGCCAAGATTTTATGCAAAAGCCTACTATGTTTGAAAGCACAAAGTAGTATCTAGATTTGAAGCCCTTGACTCCTACTTGTCTTGAAAATAGAGCAAGAAGCATTTTCAATACACAATGATATAATTTGTAATTGTAGTACCTCCACTGGTTCATCCTATTTAACAACAAAATACTTTTGTTCATTGGGTTTTTAACCCTAACCACCCCCCCCCCCCCCCCCCCCCCCACTTGCACTGCCTGTTCACCCTTTAAATCTTTGTCTCTGCCCCCCTCTCCATCCACCCACCCCCCCCCCCCCCCCCCCTCCTCCTCTCTCTCTCCTCTCACACACACACATGATTACACTTCAATGTAAGGTGTCTTCAAAATTCCAATCACTGATTTTGTGTGGGGGGACACTGAACTGATTCCATAGGCTATATATATTTAAACACTAAACAGTTGCCTACCTGGTGAATGTGATCTTAAAAAAAGAAGAGCTGTAGGGAAGGCACACATCCACTTGAAAATGCCATTACAGTGGCTGAAGTGGTGTGTGTGTGGGGGGGGGGGGGGGGGGGGGGGGGGGGGGTGGGTGGGGGGGGGGGGGGGGGGGCAATCTGCTGGTTTGGCTTTGAATTGCACATTCTATTATGAAGATGGCAACTCAATATTTTTTCAACAAGAGTTCATGGAGAGTTGTCGAACGTAGCCTAGGCCTAGCCTACAACCAAACAACGAGAACTGAATGTCTGCATGTATGAATGCATGTAGGCTACCCCTTACCGCCCTATCTTGGAAAAAAAACCAAATAACATCTCTACACTTTTATTTCAAACCACTAGCCTAAATCTACAGCAATCACATTGTGTGCACTGTACTGTACCCAAACAATAACTGGCAGTCACTTGCGGCACAAACCAATGCCTTAGCTTACTTGGCAAAGTTTAGGAGTCTCACCTGACTTACAATCAAAAAGTTTTTAGATCAAAACTTACCTTCGAGCAGACGATACAAACAACCAGAAGGCAAGCTGCCAAGCTCAAACGAATCATCTTGTATCGGAACCGAGTGTGTAAACAGCTTCAAACTAAAAATAATATATAAAGTTTTGTGAGAACTAGACAGGCCTAGTACTGTAAGCGCCTGCCACGTAAGCACCGATCAGGCTAGAATTCTGGCGCAGAACTTTCTTGTAGGCCTAGGGCGCCGCTCGAAATCCAATCCCTGCCGAAAGATGTTCGCACTAGTTCTTGTGGCCCCGAAAGCCCAGTGGGAAGAGTCAGCCACACAGGGGCAACAACTGGTGTTCAAGGCAAAGTATGTTCCCACACCAGAAATGTTGACAAACACTTTTTTCCGTAGCAAAGAAATATATATACATATAGGAAACACGATATGTAAGGACTAGAAAAGCAAGAGAACAGTTTGGTTTACCTATATTTTGATTGTCAACTGATATGTTTCTAATGATTGTCACAAATAACAACACACACACACACACACACACACATTTCCTGTTCAAGGATAAAAAAAAACCCATACAATGATGATGAGCAGAGCAGCTCTTTTTTGTTTTGTTTTGGTTTGTTTGGTTGTTTTTTTTGTTGGTTTGTTGCTGGATATGTTCGTGTTTTCGTGACCCACCGGATTCTGACATGAATTGCGGGACGTTAACGTGCATATTTGATCTTCTGCGTGCGTGCGTGCGTGTGTGTGGTGTGTGTACACACACACACACACACACAAAGAAGTAAGCATTAGCAAGGCTGCATTTTAAGTTGACATGGGAGAATGTTGTGTGAGTAAGCTATGTTCACACGCCCACACCTGCAAGTTGCCATATAGTTAAATTTCATGTACCCCCAGGTTTCTTTTGTTTATCAATCTTGAAGTAAACCTTGAATCTTGAATCTTGTTGGGTTTTTTTTTTAATCCACCCTTATTTCACCCCACGACTTCATGGACTCAAT
>CM054143.1:10471963-10561963 GCA_028751875.1 Rapana venosa | reverse complement strand
ATATATAATAATATATATATATATATATATTATATATAGATTATATAATATATATATCTATATTTATTTATTTATTTATTTATTTATTTATTTATTTTTGGTTGCGTTCAAATTTACCTTCAGGTCTTCAGAGAATGCTAGTTAGCCATTTGCAAATTGTCCAACTGTGTTTGTAAACCAGTGATGTCGAATTGTTTCGAAAAACAGTGCAACATCATCTGCGAATGATAATGATAATAATGATAACAACAACAATAACTACAACAACAATAATAGTAGTAATAACAACAACAACAATAACAACAGCAATAATAATAATGATAATGATAATAGTGTGTGTGAATAAGTGAGTGAGAGGGAGGGAGAGAGAGGGTAAGATTTATTTATTTTATTTATTAATTTACTTCGAGGATAATGGATTAAGCACTTGTCTACTTTTTTACACCCAGTCCTCATGTGTATGCAGTTTTGTCAATTTTTGTCATCCCGTTCCCACCTGCGAGACAGAGAGACAGAGAGAGACAGACAGACAGACTGACAGACGGACGGACGGACGGACGGACGGACGGACACACACACACACAACACACAACACAACACAACACAACACACACAACACAACACAACACACTCACCCCCCCCCCCCCACACCACCACCACACCCACCACCACCACCCCACCACACCAACCACACACACCATACACCACACCACCACCACACCACACCACACCAACCACCACCACACCACACCACCACCACCACACACACACCCACACACACACACCACACCACCACCACCAACACCACAACCACACTACACACACACACACCACACACCACACCACCACCACACCACAACACACACACACCACACACACAACACAACACACCCACCACACCACAACCACACAACCACAACACCACACACCCCAACCACACCCATACAAACCACCCACACCACACCAACCCACACACACCTCACCACCACCCCACACAACCACCACCACCACCACCACACCACAACAACAACACACACCACAACACACACACACACACCACACACACACTACACACACCACACCACACCACCAACCACCACCACCACCAACAACAACACACACACAAACACACACACCACACCATACCACCACCACACCACACCACCACCACCACCACAACACACACACACACCACAACCCACACCACACACACACACCACACAACACACACACCATACACACCACCACACCAACACCACCACCACCACACACACACCACCACACAACACACACAAACCACACCACACCAACCCACCACCCACAACAACACACACAACACACACACACACACACACCACACCATACCACCACACACCACACCACACACCACCACACACAAACAACACACACCACACACCACACACACACCACACCACACACACCACACCACACCCCACACCACACACACACCACACACACCACACACCACCACACACAACACACACACCACCACCACCAACACACAACAACACACCACACACCACACCACACCACAACAACAAACCACACACACCACACACACACACACCACACACACACACACCACACCACACCACACCACACCACCACCACAACACACACAACACAATACACACACACAACACACAACCACACACACATACACCACACCACACCACCACCACCACCACCACACACACACACACCACACCACACACACACCACCACCACAACACAACACACACACACACACACACACACACACACACCCCATACCACCACCACCACAACAACACACCACACCACCACCACACACACACACCACACCACACCACACCACACCACCACCACAACACACACACACACACACACACCACACCACACCACCACCACCACAACAACAACAACAACACACACAACACTTTCGTCTAATATCACTTTAAGTGAACAGACGTAAAATTGAAGACACAACACACACACAAATACACACACACACCCACACCACCACCACCACACACACACACACCACACACACACACACACACACACACACACACACACACACACACACACACACACACACCACCACCACCACCACCACACCACCACACCACACACACACACACACACACACCACACCACACCACACCACACCACACCACACCACACCACACCACAAAGAACTCACCAACTTGGGCTAGGAAGTGGTCACTGGACGGCACACTCTCCTGCTCTCCAGGTAATGGCCCTGACGGCATGTCCGCCTTCTCCAGAGTTCGCAGGTTGACCAGCCCTCTCTCCAACAGCTCCTCATCGCCAAGGTTGTCGTCAGCGACGGATGGGCCTTGACCAAAATCGCCCTCGCTGAGAGAGAGGAGACATGAGGTGGATACAAACAGCGTCATCAGCAGCAGCAGCAGTAGTACCTTCTTCATGATCTTCTGACCAAGTTTTCAGTTTCAGCAGGAAAGTAGTCCTTAAGGCAACGTGGTTTTGTTTTTGTTGTTGTTGTTGTTTGTTTGTTTAAGATTCAAGCACAGAGGGCAGAAGAGGGGAAAAATGACCCCCCGGTTGATGATCGTTGAGTCTGGTCTGAGAGAGTGAAAAGTTGATTAAAATTTTCTCTCTCTCTCTCTCTGTCTCTCCACTGCAAAAGACCATCCCCTGGGGCAAGTGAAGAGGTCATACTGGTTGAAGGTTTGTTTTTATACCATTGTCTCTGCAGACTCCGCCTTCTGGTGTAACCTCCAGCTTTGTTGGGTTTTTTTTTTTTTGGTTTGGTTTGTATTGGGTTTTACTTCATACATCCTGCTTCCTTCCTCACACATCAGCAGCTGCCCTGAGAGAGAGAGAGAGAACTCGAACTCGAACTCGAAAAATTTATTCACAAAAAGGCCATTGGCCCATACATGAAGGGGGTTGCCGAACTGCTTAGTATTTTGGTTATAAAAAAAAAAAAAAAAAAAAATAAAAAAAAAAAAAAAAACCAAAAAAAAAACCCACACACACAGACAACATGTTACTGTATAACAAAAAGTCAGCTACAAAAATATCACATAGGATAACATTATCTCTCTTATTCTGAAAGCTTTACACAAATATAAAGTGAGGCTGCGCACAACCTCAGGATGACTTGATGCCAGGAGTAAACAGAGTCTAAATAAATTAGGCTGTCTACTATATTTAACAGGGATGTAGTTCTGCCTAACATCCGAGAGAGGAGAGAGAGAGAGAGAGAGAGAGAGAGAGAGAGAGAGAGAAGAGAGAGAGAGAGAGAGAGAGAGAGAGAGAGATTTTATTTATTTATTTATTCATGTATTCTTTTATTTCGAGGATAATGGAATAAGCACTCATGTGCTTTTAAAAAAAAAAATCTAGTCCCCCTGTGTATGCAGTTTGTCAATTTTGTCTTCCGTTCCCACCGGCACACAATGGCCTACTCTTGGTGTGCGCAAGATGTTCTGCGTGCGTTCAAGCACGGGATCTGGGTTTATAGCCTCATCCAAAGGACTTTTGGAGAGAGTGGAGTCGGCACTGAGGTTAAATCCAGAGGAAAAGTCCTCTTGAACGAGATTTGAACCCAAGTCAGCAGATCACGAATACATCACTCTAAACCACCAGGCTATCCCGTTCCCCAGAGAGAGAGAGAGAGAGAGAGGAGAGAGAGAGAGAGAGAGAGAGGAGAGAGAGAGAGAGAGAGAGAGAGAGAGAGAGAGAACAATGAACAATGAACAATGAACAATGAACAATGAACAAATTTTATTTATGGAGGGTTTTAGAATAAGCATAACAATAGCTTCTCTTTATTCTTTTTTTTACATCCAGCCCTTTCGGAGAGAGAGAGAGAGAGAGAGAGAGAGAGAGAGAGAGGAGAGAGAGAGAGAGAGAGAGAGGGGGGGGGGGGAGAGAGGGAGAGAGAGAGGAGGAGGAGAGAGAGAGAGAGAGAGAGGAGAGAGAGAGAGAGAGAGAGAGAGAGAGAGAGAGAGAGAGAGAGAGAGAGAGAGAGAGAAAGAGAGAGAGAGAGTCCACAGTGGGAAAAACCCCTTACGACATCATAGAGAGAGAGAGAGAAGAGAGAGAGAGAGGAGAGAGAGAGGAGAGAGAGAGAGAGAGAGAGAGAGAGAGAGAGAGAGAGAGCCAGCGAGCTCCGCAACGGAAATGTTTATCTTTTGAATACTATTGTTCCTTATCATCTACCCTTGAAAAGCACAGGAATAGTATTGGTTTGTTTTCCCTCTGCAACATAACCAGCCCTTACCAATGCTCTTAGTTTATTACTCTCTCACAGGCAAACGATGTAAGTATCTAAGAGCCCCCCTTTTTTTGCTGACAAAATCAAATGCATAAGATACAAAGTTTTTTGTTTTTTTTCATCTGTCCTTACAGTAATATCGAATACGTAACGTATGTTGTAAGTGAAAAAAAAATCCAGTTTTTTTTAAAGGGTTTAAAGAACAAGCGATGTAAGAAGCCTGTAAGCGTTTTTTGTGACATGACAATTGTTATTACACACATAGATCAGACTTCCGAGTTCTCTGGCCGTGATAACAGTGGAGTTCAGCCATTCATTGTATGAGAACTTACCAGGTTGGGCATTTACTTGGCTGTACTGGCTTTTTTCTGGAATATCACTGATTACAATGCCCCCCATGGGGATGCTAGGGTCCTGTCAGTATCAATAGGAAGGAAGGTGGCAGGATGGTTAAGACGCTCGCCTGCCAACAAGTTAACCGTGAGGTTCTGGGTTCGATTCCCAGCCTCGCCCTTTCTTCCCAGTTTGACAAAAAAATCGAACTGAATGTCAAAGTTCCTCGATGAGACTATAAACCGAGGCCCCGTATTCGAACGCATGCAGAACATCTTGCGCACACGTTAAATCCTGTTCCGCTTTTCGGAAGATTAGGCCATTGTGTGCTGGTGGGAACAGATGATAAAATTTACAAAATCGCATACACACGGGACTAGATGTAAAAAAGCACACGAGTGCTTATTCCATTATCCTTGATATAAAAGAATAAATAAAATAAATAAATATTAATAGCATCCTCTTGGCCCAGGCCAAAAGCTGTGTCAATTATGGATGTCAGCTAAGTGCCAAGTCCTACGCTAAAACCTTGTTATGTTGTAAAATCTTGTGTTGAGATTGATTGCCTTCAGCCATGACAAGCTCTTAACTAAACGACCTGCACTCTCCTTCAAAGGAGAGACCCACAAAATCCTCTGAAGTCAGAGTATGGCTGCCTGTATGGCGAGGTGCTTAAAAACAGTCATCCATACAAAGTTATCTAGTGTGCAATTTCAATCTCACAGTGATTCTCAGGTGGGATGATGAGTGAGTCAGAGTGTGGCACATTCTAGGTGACCCCCCAGAGTGATAAGCTGGGGAACGCACAACAACAATTATAGCATCCTCACCTTCTGGAAATTCGGTTCTGGTAATTTCCTCTTTTCTATCCCCCTCTTTGTTTCTGCCTCGTTTCTTTTCTTCCGGTCATCTCCTTCTTGTCTGTTTTCTGCCCTCTTGGTCCATTCTCCTGCCTCCTCCTCCCTCTCTTTCTGTCCCGCACCTAAGTCGGATGCGCTGGGTTTGTTGTTGTTGTTGTGCGTTCCCCAGCTTTACACCCTGGGGGTCACCCAAAACATGCACTCTGACTCACTCATCCCCCCCTGGGAATCACTGCGAGATAGGAAGTACACCGGGTGAGAAGTTTGCGTGTATGACTCTTTTCAAGTACCTCGCCACATAGGCAGCCATACTCCGACTTCAGAGGATTTTTTCTCCTATAAAGGAGAGTGCAGGTTGTTATGTTAAGAGCTTGTCATGGCTGAAGGCAATTTCAACACAACATTTTAAACATAACAACATTTTAATGTAGGCCTTGGCAATTAGCTGACATCAATAACTGACACAGCTTTTGGCCTGGGCCAAGCGCTGGGTTTGACTTGTCAGGCACTTAACGAAAGCGCAACGTATTTTATCTCTCTCTCCTATGACAGACAACACTAGTTGCTGTCTGAGTTTTTGATGGAGACGATGCGGATTACAACTATGAACTACGAACAAACCTGCACCGTCTAATTTGACATATAAATGGTGAAATTGGCTAAATTTGAATCTGTTTGTTTTCTTAGTTGTGCATGGTCGTTCGTTTGTTCGTTTATCAAAAATAAATGCACACTTCACGCAAAAATGTCACCAATTGGTGGACCTCGGAGTTCTAGCCGAGGAATGAAACAAAGAAAAATCGGCATGAGTAGCGGTATGACTGTCCCCCATAATATTTAATATTCGAATGTCTTTACTAGGTGTGTGTGTGGGGGGGGGGGGGGGGGGGGGGGGGGGATGATGTCTGTACACGACACCAGTGCGCACACGTTTGTTTGTTCGTTTGTTTTTATATAAAAAAAAATCGCCATCTGTTCTTACCAGCACGCAAGGCCTACTCTTCCAAAAGGCAGAACGGGTTTTTAACCTGTGCGTAAGATGTTCTGCGTGCGTTTTGCACACGGGACCTCGGTTTATAGTTTCATCTGAAAGACTTTCGGGAGAGCGAAGTCAGTACTTCTCTCCCTTACCTCCAGGGGGAAAAGTGCCCTTGAACGGGTGCCTCGGTGGTGGCTTAGACCCAGGCTAGATCCCGGGCCGTCAGATCGCGAGGCAACGCTCTGACCACTTGGATATCCTGCCCCCATATTGAATTTTAAAAAAACCCAGTTACCTAACTTTAGTTAAAAGTCTACACACCCTTTATGGAAAAAGTGAATGATGCTATTAAGCGTTTCGAGTTCTTCAAAATAAAACACCCTTATTGAAGATTATAAGGTAGGCCTATAACGGCACTTTTCAGAAAATCATTTCCAAATGGGGACGGGATAGCTCAGTGGTTGGAGCACTCCCTTTCCCCTAGCCAAGTTAAGCAGCGTCGAGCGTGGTTACCAGTTGGATGGGTGACCGTTTGCGCGCCTTGGCTTCAATACAGTTCCCCCAGTTCACCCAGCTGTAAATGGGTACCTGCCCTCTTTAGGGTTCAGGGAAGGTAAAGCAGCGAGGGAGAGGAGATGGGCGCCGCCCTCAATATGCTGGCCCTAGAGAAGTGAGGTCTCTGACACCTCGCTCCCCTACGACCTTATAGGTTATGGGACTCTACCTTCCTTTTTTATTTCCAAATGATACTTATTTGCATGGAATTTTCTGCAAGTTGTTAGGGGACAGGGTAAGGGGCTGTTTCTTTTTCTTTTATTTCTGTCACTCACCATTCATCTTCACCTATCCCGCAGTTTAGTAGACCTTGGGATACCACTGAAGATTTTGTAACCAGCTTCCTCCCCTCTTCGCGGTCCTCAGCTTTCTGTAGCAACTTGTTCCACTCTGATGTTGTCTTCCCATCGTTTTCTCTGTCTGCCTCTTCGTCTCCCTCCTTGTACTGTTCCCTGTAGGACAGTCTTGGCCAGTCCAGATGTTCGTATGATGTGCCCTGTACCGCTTCAGTTTGTGTTTATTCACTGAAGTCGGGAGCTCTTCATATGGCCTGATGGCATTTTCAGTTCTAGTTTTCATTTCCTCGTTAGTGATGTGATCTCTGTATGAGATACCAAGAACTTTGCGAAATAAGCACCTCATCTTCATTGCCTGTATCCTTCTTTCAATGTATGCTGCTTTGGTCCACATTTCATATGCGTACAAAAATTTGGACATGACCAGGGAATGCATTAGTCCGATGTGTTAAGTTGATGCAATGTTCTTGTTGTTTCAGAGGACTCTCAGTTTGGTCATTGCCGCTGTGCAGTGGTCTGAGCTTTCCTGGAGAAAATTTCATGTTTTTGATCCTTTATCCGATACTATAGCTCCTAGATATTTAAAGCCATGGACAGTATCCATTTTCTTGCTGTCTATATTCTATAACAATGTCAGTACTAATGCCTTTGGCACTATTTTTTGTCATCAACTGGGTTTTCTCTGCGCTGATCTGTATGCCCTATGCCGAAAAGGCTTCATCAAGGTGACTGACCAAGTTGACCAGCTCTTGCTCTTCTCCAGCTAGGCCCTGATGTCCTCAGTAAAACGTCAGTTTGTAATTGTCCTGCCTCCACTGCCCAGTGTTTCCTCATGGTTTTCACTCGCCATTACTATCACCCTACCACACTACCACTTATACATAATATAAGACTACATCGGAACACCCACCTCCCCCCCCATCCAGACCCTCTCCCGACAAGGTCTACCGCTTGTCTCCCCGCTGCCCCCCCCCCCCCCCCCCCCCCCCCCCCCCCCCCCCCCCCCCCCCCCCCTGCATCGCACGCCCAGCCACGTCCACACACGCGCGTAACCACAATCGCACACACACACACACACATACCACACACACACACACACACCACACACGCACACGCACACACGCACGTACGCACGCACGCACACACACACTTATGTGGTGAATATATTTCAAATACCCATATCATACTTGAATGTAAGACTTAAAATCATCATATCCCTGCCTTTTCTGAGAATTCCATTTGACGATGCTTTGAACAATGTAAATCTAACGTTTGTAATTGCTAAGGGTTTGTTGTTAAGTTCTATGGGGCATTTATTGTAGTTCTTGTTCATTTTGTTTTGGATTTTTAAGTTCTTTTAACTCTTCCTTGATAATTTTGTTATACATACTTTTCCATTTGTTTTTACGATGTATTACACACGCGCGCGCACGTGCGCGCGCGCACACACACACACGCGCACGCACGCATGCACGCGCGCGCGCGCGAAATCTCTCTATCTCTCCAATTTCCTATCTTAGGATCGTCTGGTATCACTGAAAGTGGAAAGGCGTTAAAATTGAAGACTAACACACACACACACACACACACACACACACACACACACACACACACACACACACACACACACACACACACACACACACACACACCACACTCACACACACACTCACACACACACACACTCACACACACACACGACGCGCGCGCAGGCTCGCACGCACGCACGCACGCACACTTACTTCACTAAGAGTCAAGTATCAATCCTAAAGACTGGCAAAAATCCACACCTCTTTTAACACCTTGTCCTAAATGGGAACTTCAGAAAGCAGATTTTGATATCTACCATCTCTCTTTAAAAAAAGAAGAAAATGGGCTTATTCTTGGATCTTATATAAAAGTGCACCTAGAAGATACATATCCTTCACATCTTAAGATATACACTGACGGATCCCTTCTTAAAAACAAGGAAGCAGGGGCAGCATTCATTATTCCAGCTTTAAAGATTGAAAAATCCTATCACATCGGCAAAAATCATTCCATCTTTACTGCTGAACTTACTGCTATTTTGATGGCTTTGTACTTTCTGCTTGATTTCCCCAATACTGTTTTGCAGATATTGTTCTGTGTTGATTCTAAATCTGCATTACAGTCTCTCAGTAACTCGTCTTCGACCGTTAGGCAGAATCTTATTACTGAAATTAATTTGTTGGTACATTTTTTAATTCTGAGGGGTTCGAATGTTACTTTCTGCTGGATTCCATCTCATTGTGGTATTCATTTTAATGAAACGGTTGACAAAGCTGCCAAAAAGGCAGCAAAACATGATAGCTATTCAACTGTTTTAGATATTCCTCTTTCTCTTCATGAAGGTTATGCTTTGCTTCAAAATGTTTGCTGGAAACTTTGTGAAAAAGAAACAGGAAGAGGACTGGTTATCCCAGCATACTTGTTCAGTTCTGGATATTGAGAACATTCTTTGCACTCAGTACGGTTTTCGAAAATCCTGTACTAGAAAAATTGTTTCTCTAATCTACAGATTGAAATTAAATGCCTTTCGAGCAAAATTTGCCAAAAATATACAATGTATATGCGGTGACAAATTTTCTAATGTTCATGTTCTGTATCAATGTCAAGGTTTAAAAACGTTTTTACCATCATTTCAAGATAAGTCTCTACAGGAAGTTTTAACCAATCCAGAGTTATTATGTGAGATAGCCTTGTCTCTGTTGCAATCCCCAGTATTCTCTTTTTTGTAAAGTATGGTCGTGGGAATCTACATTTTGCTTGTTTCACAGCTGCCGTTACAAGTAGTTCAAAATTGTTTGTTTTCCATCATTAGAGTATTTTTCAATTGTTGTGGGGTTTTGTTAATTTTTGTAGTTCTATGCCATGTTTTTTGCAACATACTATTTATATAGATTGGAATCATCTTTTAATGTGCATTCATACCAACACGTATCTATTCTACTTAAAGCCCTTATCTCATTATGTTCCCCCCCCCCCCCCCCCCCAATCCCCCCCTGCCTCCATCGTCTAATATCACTTTAAGTGAACAGACGTAAAATTGAAGACACACTTACTTCACTGCTTTTGAGATACTAAATACAACACAAAAGCCGTGAAAACGCACAGCTTACATAACATGCAGTTATCAGAATTGTCCATCAGTCCCTCAAGTGTCCAAGTAGATGAGAGACCAACAAGAGGTCACATTCTCTTCCCCATTACCAGGAACGAACCATTAAAATGACAGCCCAAACCACCACCACCCTACAACACCACCACCCACCCACCTTTACACACTACACACACACACGCACGCACGCACGCACACGCGCACGCACACACTCACACACGCTACCATCACCACCACCACCACTACCATCGCCCTCCCCCCCAAAAAAAACAAACAAACCAACCAACCAAAAAACCCCAAATCATTTCCTCTTAGTAACACCATTACTACATTGCTTTTGTGTGTGTGTGTGTGTGTGTGTGTGTTCGATTTTACATCTGTTCACGTGTGTCTTTTCGATATTATGGTTCCTTTCAATGTTGTAATTGCCTTTCATAATTCATGGGATGATTAAAGTATTTTTGACTTTGATTTTGATTTTAACTTGACTTGACCTGACTTTTCTTGACTTGACTTGACCAGAACCACTGTCACTATTAACAAGTTTAAAAAAAACAAAAAAAACTGGTTATCTTTCGTTGCTGAGAGAGAGAGAGAGAGAGAGAGAGAGAGAGAGAATTGACAAAATTTATTGCTATTTAGCAATTAAGCCATATAGCACTGCAGCACTGTTGAACAGGAGGGGATTACAATGACATGGAAACCATGGCAGTAGTGGTATGTACATCAAGATTCAATACATTATTGTCCATGTTTCAGTTTTCTAAACAACCTTTCCTTTTCCAATCTGCAGCCAGGGAAGTCAAGCCATGTAAAACCCGAGCAGGTCCCAGATGATGTAATTCCCGCTCAGCATGCCCTACTGTCTCTGTGTGTTGTGTGTTAGGATGCTGCTTCCCTTTACCAAGTCTGGCAAGCCTGACACGTTCTTCTGGCAACATGTTTTTCTCTTCTTGCTTGATGTACCAGAACACACAATTAGATTCCTCCCAGTATCTCCATTACAAGAGTATTCCAGGGCAATGTCATCTGATTCACACATCACAATGTTTTGATCGCCTGAACTATGTACCACAACCTTTCGAAACTGTGTGTTTCTCTTGCTGTCCTATAGAGTAGACACATACTGTTTCACAATACCAGTATCAAAGCCATCCACTGTGCAGCCAACTGTCAGCTCTTCCTGCACATCAGACGCCTCAGAAGACACACCGATCTTGCTGTCTGTTGCTGGATCACACAGTAGATCAAGTGAATCTGGTGTGGCCAAGGCATTCACTGCACTGCTGACACACAGTTCTGTGTACACACTGGTTTGTTTTTCTTCTGTTTCCACATCAAGCAGGGAGTCAATGTTACACAAGACCGGCTCTTCCAAGACACTGTCATTGTCACATTGGTGACTTGTCTGTCTTTCTTGGTGTTGTCTGCTTCTTTAGAGGTCGCGACGGATTTGACAAGGGGGCTTTTTGCAATAGTACTGAATTGGGAGTTACCATTCAGCAGGGTCCCCCATTTCTGTTGACACTGACTTGTCAGCTGGCTTCATTCGCAAGACCAACACAACTTTCCAACTCCATACCACGTTGTCGATCAGCAGGGCATTTAAAGTTGTTATTACAGTTGCTGGAAGGCCAGTAACTGACATTTTGAAGCTAAAATGCAAAAATTTGCAGCAGCTTACTAACAGCACACCCGTTCAGTTCTCTTGTCCCCTCAGTTGTCGGTTGGTTGGTCCAAGAGAGAGAGAGAGAGAGAGAGAGAGAGAGAGAGAGAGAGAGAGAGAGAGAGAGTGTCCTCATCCATGACAAACTCTTCTCAAGAAAACTTTGCTCTCTTAGAAAGGAGAAAACAAAAACGATGGAAGCTTGAGTGTGGCTGACTATATTACTAGGTATTTAAAAAAAAAGAAGCTGCCATATTATACACTAACTTGTCATCCTGTGTAAAACCTGTGCTTTCGGTCTCACAATGCTGTCTTGATGTGATGATTGATTGGTTGATTGATTGACTGATCGATTAATTGATTAGTTGACTGACGGACTGATTGATTGTTTGATTGATTGATTGACCAACTGGTTGATTGATTGATTGATTCATTGATTGATATTCTGCGTGAGACAGAGTGCATGTTCTGGAGGACCCCAATGGTGTTAAGATGGAGAACAGCCAACAACAGCAACAATGACAATAAGAACAAGAACAACATTAATAACAGCAGGAGCAGCAGCAAAAGCAGCATAAGTAGTAGTAGTAGTAGTAGTAGTAGTAGTAGTAGTAGTAGTGGCAGAAGTAGTAGTAGTAGTAGTAGTAGTAGTAGATGTAGTAGAAGTAGTAGTAGTAGTAGTAGTAGTAGTAGTAGTAGTAGTAGTAGTAGTAGTAGTAGTAGTAGTAGTAGTAGTAGTAGTAGTAGTAGTAGTAGTAGTAGTAGTAGTAGTAGTAGTAGTAGTAGTAGTAGTAGTAATAGCAGCAGCAGCAGTTGGAACAACAACAACGACGACGACGACGACAACGATGGTGGTGGTGGTGGTAGTGGTAGTGGTAGTGGTGGTGGTGGTGGTGGTGGTTGTGGTGATGATGATGATGATGATGATGATGATGATGATAAAACTTATGCTAAGTTGATGACGATGGTGACGACAACAACAACAATAACAATAATAACAACGTGACATCATACGCACTCATACCCACAGAACTTACAAGGGAATAGAAACTGGGAGAAACACCAATTCTCACAGAGAAAAATCTCAGCCGAAATTCGAACCCACGCCTTCAGATCCGGATGAGGAACTGGGGGCTCTGACCACTTGGCTATATTACCCCTTTCCATCCTGCATCCAGTCTTTATCAGACGTGACCGGAACCTACACTCATGTCCCACCCAGTAGGACGTAAAGCCCAACGAACACCTACACTAGTCACAATCACAGTGTTATGCAGGTTTCTCAGTCTGAAACAGTGGAGTCTTTCTTATCAACGAGGTCTGTGTTATGCTGGTGATTAAGTTATAGCTATCTCAAGTGGCAGCCAGCCTTAATTATTTAGGGACAGGGGTAGTGCAGAGGTCAGAGCACTCGCTTTCCCCAAGCTAGGGTTAGCATTTGAGCGTAGTTACCAAGCCGATGGGGGTGACCCGTTCGCGCAGCCTTGGCTTCATTCAGTTCCACCCAGCTGTCAATGGGTGCCTGTCTTCTTTAGGGACAGGGAAGGTAAAGAAAGCATCGAGGGAGAGGAGATGGGCGCCGCCCTCAATATGCTGGCCCCTAGAGAAGCTGAGGTCTCTGATGCCTCGCTTCCCAACGACCACAAAGGTTATGGGACACCTTTACCTTTAAACATTCGCTTATATGGAGCGTGCATATCATCCTTGACGGTAGTAGCCTCAGATGCGTGTTACAAGTCAGCCGCCTTCATTCCCTTCTGTGTTCGCCAGCTACAATCTCCCTACACAACACCTTAAGTTTTAGCCCCCTATCCTTCTGTTTTCCTATATCACTCTTGCATTCATACCGCAGAAATGAAAAAACTAAAACCAAGAAACAAACCAAAAACCTAACACTTTGTAAAAGTGTAGCCTCTGACTCGAAAACTCCTGTTCCCCGTGGAGATGCCGGAAGAAGGGGGGGTGGGGTGGGAGGGGGGGGGGGGGGGGGTCTGTCAGTATAAATAGCATCCCCCCATCTGGAAAATATGTGCCAGGAATTCCCTCTTTTATATCCCTCTCTTTATTCCTGCCTTGTTCCTTTCCTTTCTGGCACCTCCTTCTTGTCTATTTTCTGCCTTCTTTGTCCATTCTCCTGGGCTTTTTTCCCCAGCAAGACTTTAAAAAAAAACAACCCACACACCATAAAACATTTCTTTCCTGTGCTGAAGTCGGATGCACTGGACCTGACTTGTCAGGCACCGAACAGGCAGCCTAACGCGTTTTCGCTCCTATGACAGACAATAGGTGCTGTCAGAGCCTTCCAAGAAGGAGGATAGGAAGAAGAAGAAGTTTTAGTAACAATTCAGGAAACAATGGAGGACAGAGAGGAGATCTTTTTCTTCAGGTAGTCTGTTGGCCCAGGCCAAAAGCTGTGTCAGTTATTGATGTCAGCTAATTGCCAAGGCCTACATTAAAATGTTGTTATGTTTAAAATGTTGTGTTGAAATTGCCTTCAGCCATGACAAGCTCTTAACATAACAACCTGCACTCTCCTTTATAGGAGAAAAAATCCTCTGAAGTGGAAGTATGGCTGCCTATGTGGCGAGGTACTTGAAAAGAGTCATACACGCAAACTTCTCACCCGGTGTACTTCCTATCTCACAGTGATTCCCAGGTGGGGTGATGAGTGAGTCAAGAGTGCATGTTCTGGGTGTAAAGCTGGGGAACGCACAACAACAACAACAACAACAGGTAGTCTGTGGGCTTCAGCACCACACTTCTCCCCAGTCCAAAAGGTTTGTCAGTTATGGATGTAATACG
The DNA here is from genome assembly GCA_028751875.1 of Rapana venosa. Taxonomy (NCBI): domain Eukaryota; kingdom Metazoa; phylum Mollusca; class Gastropoda; order Neogastropoda; family Muricidae; genus Rapana; species Rapana venosa. The sequence goes on along the minus strand of CM054143.1, from coordinate 10,547,063 downwards.
CTGCGTGCCAAGGCCTGCATTGAAATGCTGTTTGCTCTTAAAGGCTATGTCGAGAGTGTCATCAGCCATGATAATCTTTTGCCTTAAAGGCCACGCACACCTGTATTAATTTGGGGGTCACATAGTATAGGCTACACACTGTATTAATTTGGGGGTCACGTAGTATCTTCTATAGAGTGGGAGTGGAAAAAAATGTCGGTGATTTTCACAGATTTTTTTAAGCATGAAAAAATGGACTGTGCACTTGTTTTGGGGATTGAGGACATAGAGCAATACCAGGTAGTCACGAGAAAGTTAGAAATAACCATCAGATGAGGTTTGCCTGTATTCCTACAGCGTTGACCCTGCGCATGCATATTGCGGTGGTAAGGAAGCTAGCAGAAGACAAAGGACTGAGGGGGTACAGTGTTTGCTGAAAAATTAAAAAAATTCAAACCTACCAAATTTGTTCAAAATCACAAGAGTTTTGAGTCAGAGGCTAGTCTTTCACAAAAAGTGGTTTTTATTTCTGTGGATGCCTTAGTACGTGCGCTATGAATATAAGAGTCACATAGAAAAACAGAAGGAAAGAGTGATTTTTTAATACTGGTGTGCAGCCAAAGACCTGCACTCTTCTCTACAGAAGAAGAAATAAATAATGTGTGAAGCCGGAGTATGGTTGCATATGTGGCGAGGTGCTTGAAGATGGGAGGATTTTCTGTAATGTGAAAGAGAGTACGTGCGCGCACGCGCGCGCGCGCGCGCGCGCGCGCGTGTGTGTGTGTGTGTGTGTGTGTGTGTGTGTGTGTGTGTGTACGACATAGTCTCTCTCTCTCTCTCTCTCATTCCTCTCTCCGTCTTCTCTCTCTCTCTCTCTACTCTCTCCTCTCTCTCTCTCTCTCTCTCTCTCTGTAGTAGTTCTTCAGTTTAACGTCCTTCCACTAAATAGTGATATCAGACGGGAAAGTGTGTGTGTGTGTGTGTGTTGTGTGTGTGTGTGTGTGTGTGTGTGTGTGTGCGCGTGTGTGTAGGGGGGAGGGGTATGCACATAACTAATCAATCGAAATAAACAACTGTTATGGAAAAGCATAAACAAGAATTCTGTGTGTGTGTGTGTGTGTGTGTGTGTGTGTGTGTGTGTGTGTGTGTGTGTGTGTGTGTGTGTGGTGTGTGTGTGTGTGTGTGTGTGTGTGTGTGTGCGCGCGCGCGCTGCCACCTGCCTTCTTATTTACCTGTCACCTTTTTTCTTCTTCATATTTTCATTTTGTTTTTATCGTTTTCAGCTAGCTGCTCTGCTGCACACACACACACACACACAAACACACACACACACACACACACACACACACACTACAACACACACACACACACACACACACACACACACACACACACCATCACACACACACACACATTTAAATTTAAAAAAATCAAACACTAATGTGCATGTTTTTATAGAAACAACTGTTCAAATTAATCACACCCCCCCCCCCCCCCCCCCCCCCCACACACACACACACCAGTAACCACCACCCCCACCCCCAACTCACTATCTGACTAATCACCCCCCCCTACTTCCCCCACCCACCCCCCCACCCCACCCAACTCACTATTCGACTTAACTAGGCATGATATGGTCATCATCAGTAGAACCCCCCCCCCCCCCCCCCCCCCACCCCCCAATCCCATCCCCTCCCCAGCCCCCCCCTTATCCCCCAACCCACCCCAACACAAACAAAAACCACCTACAATTAAATTGACAGAAGAAAAGAGGTGCAAGCACACACATTTTATACACACACACACACACACCCACACACATATGCACGGGCGCGCACAGGCACACACACACACACACACACACACACATACGAGTGCTTATTCCATTATCTCTAAATGAATGAATGAATGAATGAATGAATAAATAAATAAATAGATAAACTCACATACAAAATCTCGAAATTGAAGGTGCAACAATGACAGTAGTAGTAATAGCAGTCAGTAGCAGTAGTAGTAGTAGTAGTAGTAGTGGTAGTAGTAGTAATAGTAGCAGAGGTAGTAGTAGGTCTAGTAGTTGTTGTAAAAGTAATATTTTAAAAGGGAACATATAATGATATCAGAACATAAGAAAAAAAGATAATTTTAAAAACAACAAGAACAGGAAATTACAAGTGGGGGAAAAAGAAAAAAAAAAAAAGCATGTCAGAAGTGGGATTCGAACCCACGCCTGGAGAACCAGACTGCGACCTGAACGCAGCGCCTTGGACCGCTCGGCCATCCTGACTTCTATCTCGGCTTATATTCTAAGGTTATATATAACTCGTTAATAGTTGTCTCCCCTGATTGCGCAATTCGCAGACTATGGTATCAACATACTTTACAGTTTGCACTGTTAGTAAAACCGCAATTTTAACATAACAAAACACGATCGTGTACTAGAATTACTAACACCTCTTCAAAATAGGTTGGTTTTTTTTTATCCCCATAAGATTGTGATTTTGAAACTGTTGATTTCCGAACAAATGACATGATCATAGACTAACTATGGAATTGATACTCTAAAACCAAACATGATTATTATTTTTTTGACTCAGAAAAACAACACGTTTTACACAAATTAGACCCCTAATTATATTATTCTGAGATTAATTAGTTTTATTGTTAAAATAACAACTTTTTTTCAAATTGTCACACTTGACCATGCAGCAAAGATAACAATAACAGTAAAACCATAAAGTCCAATAGCTTATCTCAAATGGGTCAAGTGTTCATGCTTTTCATGTTGCTGTTGTTGTTTTTATTTTACGTCTGTTTGCTCTTAGTCATATTAGACTTAGGGAATAAAGACAAGGGGGAGGGGTCATTTAAAAAACAAACAAACAAAAACCAAAACAACCAAAACAACATGTAACAAAAAACTTGGCAATGCATTAAGAATGATTAAACATAAAAACAAGTCATTAAACTTGATGCAACTATAACAAATGCCCTATAGGACTGTGCCAGAGACCTTCCACAATATCAAATGTCAATTTTAGATTATTGAATATGCTGGTGAGGAAATTTTCAGAACAAATGGGTGAACAAAATATTACTCTTACATTAAAAAAAAATTATATGATTATTAGAGATCCTCTTACCTCACAGATAGGCCTATTTACCATTTTTACTTAACTTGGTTATATGAATGCTCCACTTTCATCTATGAAACAAAGTATTGATTCTTCTTTCAGTGAAAACATTTGCACAAGTGTTTGAATGGTTCAATGGACTTGTCAGTATTAATTGCAGATCTATCTACAAAATCTCTCGTTTAGTTGATAAGTGTCAGTGACCTTTCTCCTTGATTTTCGCTCTTATAAGTGGTAGCTCTCTTGAAGGCAATCTTCACTTTGTGATCTCTGTTACCACAGAGGATCTCTGTTACCACAGAGAAGTGCGCTGAGAAACAGTCACAGATGATGGAAGAAAATCAACATTGTTGTCCGCGTCATAACTTGATGGGTAATTCTCTTTTGTCATATCCATGGTCTTGATGTCTGACAAGAGGAGAAGGGCAGCCGGTCTGATAATGAGAAGTTGTTTTTTTTCTTTTTTGTTGTATTTCTTTAACTTTTCTGGAAAACTCCGGGAGGATTTTCTCTGCAGTTGGCCTAAAAGCTACTATATTTGCTTTCTCTGTAATGCACGTGACAATAATTGTTTCTCCAAACTGTTCTTCTAACTTTTGCCGTAGACGTTTTTCAGTGTAAGAATCTTTTTCAATTCCAGCTTCTTGAAAAATGTGCTGCATTTTCTGTCTTGAGATCTGAAAGAGTGGTTTGTTCAGTATCTTTTTCTTCTAAAAACTGTTGTTGTTTTTGACTTCAATTTTACGTCTGTTCACTTTTAGTGATATTAGTGATATTGTACTACCTTCAAGGAAGGCTTCTGTTTGGTCTTCATCAGCTGGTCTTCCCTACTATTTTACAACTATTCTGACTGGTGCTGTTACACACAAATCAGTTTGCTGTCCTGGGTATGCAGCGGAATAACGCCAGAATTTACTGCTTGTAAACAAATCCCTGTTAGATGCCTAAATGATAAAAGGATCCCAGATTGAAAATGTTTTAATCTTAAATCCAGACCTGGACAAAATCTAAACATTCTCCCTCTAGGCCTAGCTGTTTGTCGTACTGGAAAACATACTTTAGCATGTTAGTTTCAGTCCATAAGAATCATGTACTCTGTGGATTATAATACATTTGAAATAATTGTTCACACACACACACACACACACACACACGCCCCCCCCGCGCGCGCGTACGCCACACCTTGCACGCACGCACGCTTGCACGCGCACACACACATATACACACACCTGCCACATTAAGTAAATCATTTCTTACTCTCTATCAGTTCTTGACGCACACAGTGTACCATAGGTTTTTGCTTTTTTTATTTTATTTAAAAAGAAATAGTACAGACTCTGAAGCTGATCCTGCCTATAATCATTAATGTTTCAACCATATGAAATATTGTCTCAATTTCAACATTGAGGGAGTACTTGAATGGATTAATGAGACCAAAAAGTCGTGAAAATGCTGTGCAGAAAACTTTAATTCTAAAGGCTATACTTTAAAAGTCTTAGCCTACCAGGTACATCTGTAGCAGACAACATAGCATACCTAAGCAACACTGGACAATGGACAGATGGTAGGCCTAAGGCCTATTACTCAATTCTAGGCTAGTGGAGGGTGAAGGGAGTGGGTGTTATTCAACTGTGTATTTCCATAGGGCCTATGGTCCACTGATTGCAGTAAAGTTGGTATCTTCAGGAAATTATTTATCTTTTATTTAATTTTAGTGCATTTTCCCGGGCCTCAATTTTTCTCAACTTTGGATATGTTATTACTGACAATTTTTAAGAGTAGAATGAACAAACAAACAAACAAAACCTGTTGCAATTTTTCCCTTGACAAAATAGTTCTAGTACTGGACTACCCCCCCCCCCCTCTTCACCCCTTCCCCTCTGATCCTCCCCCCCCCCCCACCCCCCCCGCACCCTTCTACCCTACCCCCTTCTCCCCCCCTCCCCCCCCCACCCTCTCCTATAAACCCTCTCCCTCTTTCAAACCCTCCAACTCATCCTCTCATTTTCCCCCCCCCTCACCCTCCCCCTCAAACCACCCCCCCACATCCCCCACCTCCCCCCCTCATCCCCTCTCCCTTTTCCATCACCCTTCCTTTTCACCCCTCTCCCCCCCTCTTCAAAACCCCCTCCTCTTCCCCCCTCCCCCCTCTTCACCCCTCCTCTCCCCTCTTCAAACCCCCTCCTCTTCCCCCCCTTCCCCCCTCCCCTCTCCCCCCCTCCCTTTCACCCCTCTCCCCCTCTTCATACCCTCCCTTTCACCCCTCTCCCCCCTTCCCCCCTCCTCTTCCCCCCCCCCCCCTTCACCCTCTCCCTCCCTCTCTCCTTTTCACCCCTCTCCCCTCTCTCCTTTTCACCCCTCTCCCCTCTTCAAACCCCCTCCTCTTCCCCCTCCCCCCCTCTTCACCCCTCTCCCCTCTTCAACCTCCCTCCTCTTCCCCCCCCCCCTCTTCACCCCTCTCCCTCTGCATCCCCTCCTTTTCCCCCTTCCCCCCCCCCCCTCTTCACCCCTCTCCCCTCTGCATCCCCCTCCTCTTCCCCCTCCCCCCTCTTACCCCTCTCCCTTGCATCCCCTCCTCTTCACCCCTCTTCAAACCCCTCCTCTTCCCCCTCCCCACCCCCACCCCCCCCTTCCAGCTAGGGATTGGCTAGAGTCCATTGGTCAGTGGGAATCAGAGCCCTAGGCTAGCCTAGGCCTAACATGGAAGTTCTCAAAGTCATTCTCTTGCTTGCTCTCTGGTGGGAAGGAAGTCAGTAGGCTAGTACTGTAGTAGGCTAGGCCTAACATTTATTTCTTCGAACAGGAGGGGCTGACTCACTGACTGAAGCTCAACAAGATGACTTACAACTGAGAGCAGCAGTGTTTCTTCTGCTGGAGCTGTAAGTGAGAATTCTCTTCTTTCATTGATGTAGCAGTTAGTTGTTGGTTATAGAGATTTATTAATGCTAAAGCTGATTGCATGCAGTGTTTGTGACTAAGCTGAAAGTCAAGGAGTGAATTTCATTGTGTGTACTAACTGGTTTTAATAATTAGGCCTATTGCTCTTTTGGACTGGTTCAGTGAAAGTGTGTGTAGTTGTTTTGCATGTAAAAGAGTTGGCTGAAGTCAGGAGACTTGATGTTTAAGAATAATGTGGATCGGTGGCCTAGAGGTAACGCGTTACACGCGCCTGTCTAGAAAGCGAAAAGTCCGGGTCTGAAGTGTGCGGCGGTTCGTACCCGTACCCCGTTTGGACCGGAAATTTTTCCCCCATCCATTAGACCATGAGTGGTGGTCTGGGCGCTAGTCTTTCGGATGAGACGATAAACCGAGGTCCCGTGTGTTACACGTAATTATTTAGCGCACGTAAAAAAACCCACGGCAACAAGAGAGTTGTACCTGGCAAAATTCTTAGAAAAAAGCCACTCTGATAGGGAAACAAATACAGCTGCAGAAAAAAAAAAAAAAAGGGTGAAAGGGTGGCGCAGCGCTAAGTGGCGACGCGTTCTCCCGCTCTCCCCTCCCCGGGGAGAGCAGCCCGAATTTCACGGAGAGAAATCTGCCGTGACTTAAAGTGGTATGAAATAAAATCTGAGCGCTTTGATTTGTTGCTTTACAAGATTCAGCGCTATATAAATTCCATACATTATTATTTATTATTATTATTTCTAATTTCTATGGTTCAATGTTCATGTAAATTTAAAGTGGAATCTCACGAGTAATGACTAATCAACAGTTGATGTATGTGGTATATTGAGATGAAGTTTATGAATTTATCGATTTTAGCACAGGAAAAATAATGTGGATTGATAACAAAATTGTTGAGGTAAACTATGGAATGAAGTGACTGTTAATTAAAGAGTTGAAGACTTGAACGTTAGGATTTATGTTGAGTAACAGGACCAGGCCTAGCTGGGGGACCTATGGTAATTACACTGTTAAAGATATCATAATTAAAGATATTATAATTACTATTAGGTTAGGAGAGCTCTATGCCAGTGTGATTATGTGTAAGGTCAGTCATTTGCATCAAAAGTTGACAGTTTTGTATGTGATTTCTGTGACACTCTAAATTATGCTTACTCTGTCTCTGCCTCCCCGCTCTGTCTCTATATCTGTCTCTGTCTCTCTTTCTCTGGTGCTACAATATCCACGAGGTATATACTATAATATAGGAACCAATGTTTTGAAGGATATCTTAGAATAGACTAAGTTAAGTTGGACATTATTAAGATAGTGTCAGTTGAGAGTACTGAGGAAAGGATTCTCCCTTTTCATTGCAGTCTCTGGTTGTTTGATTTACAATCGTATACTCTTATTGGTTCCCTATGATTAACTGGGCATCTTGGTATGACTATGAGTGATGAAAGGAATTTGGTTTTCTTACATTCGGCTAGACCACGATATAGCTATGTGCTGTGTGTGCTGTTCATGAATTATGTACCTGGTTAAATATGGATCCCCGTAGAGTAGTTACCTTAAGTTTATGTTTGTTTCAGGTGTATGTTCTTTGGTAGATGAAAATAAAGTGTTACCATAACACCCCTTCGTGGCCTCACATCATTCCTTTGAGAGCCTGAATTCTAGCATCCCCTTCCCAGAACCTTCCTTCATGATTAACGTGCATAATCTTCAGCATGCATATATATATATATATATATATATATATATATATATATATATATATATATATATATATATATATATATATATATTACCTAGAAAAAATGGCAGATCTGCGCTTGAAGTTGACTTGGGAGATCGTAAAAATCCCCACCCTTAATTTACCAGACGCTACCGAGATTCGAACCTGCGACTTCTTGGACCCAACTCTCTAAAGTGACAGCACAGGGACACATCACATCAGTTCACAGAAAGCGCAAATTGTGGATGTGTCGGGGTGTAGGCGTACCCATCGCTGTCACCTGTCCTACTTGGCACACTGCCGACCTAGTGTCCTTTCCTTCTTGTTCTTTCTTATCAGCATACCTGTTTGTTTCTGCCTTTGAAGTTTCAAAGGAAAAATGTAAACAATAAGAAAATAGTCAAAGGCGGTCACGTTTTCGGGTGCCTATGCCGCGGATCAGCTGGAATGTTAACTTTTTCCACAGTGGGTTTTTATAATAGCCCAGGTGGCCAGGCTTGCAGGAATGTACCCAGTGGCCCGTTATCTTCTAGGTCACTCCTCTCCCTAACTGTATCGTTTCTTTTCCTTCTTCCTCAACTTTTTTCATTATCTGATTCACGTAACATTTCTCCATTTGGCCCAGGTCAAAATCTGCGTCGTTCTTGATGTCAGCTAATTGCCAAGGCCTACCCTAAAATGTTGTTACGTTGTAAAGTGTTGTGTTGAGATTGCCTTCCAGCCATGGCAACAAGCTCTTAACATAACAACCTGCACTCTCCTTTAAAGGAGAAAAAAAAATCCTCCGAAGTCGGAGTATGGCTGCCTATATGGCGAGGTACTTAAAAACAGTCATACACGCAAACTTCTCACTCAGTGTGCAATTTCAATCTCACAGTGATTCCCAGGTGGGGTGAGTGAGTGCACATTCTGGGTGACCCCCCTGAGTGTTAAGCGGGGGAACGCACAACAACATTTCTCCGTCAAAATTGTCCCTCTTTCAATACAAAAGCCGATGGGGAGGGGGGTGGTCTGTTAGTATAACATCCCCACCTTCTGGAAACTCTGTGCTAGGAATTCCATCTTTTCTATCCCTTTCTTTGTTTCTCTGCCTTGTTCCTTTTCTTCTTGTTACACTTTTCTTGTCTATTTTCTGCCTTCCTGGTCCATTCTCCTGCCTATTTTCCAGAAAGACTTTAAAAGATTTTCTCTCCCATGCTGAAGTCGGATGTCCTGGGCCTGACTCGTCAGGCGCTTAACAGCAGTGCAACGCATTTTCGCTCATATATAACTATAGTTGCAGTCTGAGCGTTCAACGTCGCCGATGACGACGACGACGAAGAAGAAATACAGATACCTTCATGGTGGGCAAAAACGGTTGCATGCGCAAAATCTCACCATTGGTGAACCTTGGAGCTCTAGCTGAGTAACAAATACAACAACAGCCCACTTGACCCACGTTGTGGGAGTGTGACGGAAAAATACTGTCCGCATGGTCGTGTGTTGTTATGCTTGTAGTTAGTTACGCCCCAACGGAAATTTTCGATTTAGGTAAATGGAACGTACGGGGACCTGACATGGCATGAGTGTCAGCTGCAGGTCGTAACGGGGTCAAGGTGGTCAAAAATACCTGGCTTGATTTCTTCTGTCTTTTTTTTTCTGCCTTCAGGTAGGGGTTTTCTTATATAAAGCACACGTAGTTTCTGCTGTATCAGTTTGATATAAGGCTCTCCGGATTTAACACACAAAAAAAGCATTTGTCAGGGAAAGCAGAAGAAGGAGGAGGAGGTAATTTATAAGCCTAACGCTCTGAAATCTTGATGATTGTGATGATGACGACGACGATGATGATGGATGGACGGATTGATGATGATGGATGATAATGATGATGACGATGGTAATGGATGATGATGATGATATAATAGCCAATGTACCAAACTGATTAATTTTGATTGTGATCGTTTTGTTGAACAGTTTTGGTCCCAATGGCGATTCGGGTGGCTGTGGTCGGAGCAGGGGCGGCTGGGTTGTGTGCAGTTCGACACCTTGCCCAACGATCTTCAACCTTCACTGTCAACGCTTTCGAACAGAGTTCCCGAGTGGGTGGAACATGGGTGTACACGGAGGAGACAGGCACGAACAGTCGTGGCTTTCCTGTTCACTCCAGCATGTACGAAAACTTGAAGTAAGTGCATATGTCAAGTGCAAGATATGTTTGGCCGTCGTGTTCGACGATGACCTCCAAAACAGCAGAGGAGGCAGTTACTGTTTTGTAATTTGGGCAGAAATTTGATTATAGTGGAGATGCCTTACCCATAGTACATCCCCATTTTCTCAGCCAATAAGGCACAATGACAGTCAGCGTTGGAGATGTTCTCCAGAGGCCAACTAGCCCCCAGGGCTGCAGCACATAAAGACTGTGCAAGTCAAGCCTCCTAGTCAGAAAGTCATAGTCGATCACTAAAGACTAAGCTGTAAAGTGGAATTCCACGAATGGGAAAGCCACTGACCATACAGCTTCTCACTTTGCTGTTGCCCCCAGCGTCAATGGTTTAATCAAGAACTGTAATAAAGCCCGGGTGCTGAAGGCTGATATATCAAGTAGGCATTCTAGATCTATAGACGCTGTACATAAACTCCTAATGGTAAGTCATGGAATGATTGTGACGGGGACTGTAAAAAGCTCTGTATTTTTTGGTACAGTTTTAACTGTTTTGAAAACGCCAACGGACTGTTATGAAGAGCTCCAAACTTCAGTGAAAAAAAGCAAACTTAAGTGGTATGGGCACGTCACACGAACATCTGGACTGGCCAAGACTGCCCTACAGGGAGAAGGAGGAGACGAAGAGTCAGAGTAAACGATAGAAAGACAACATCAGAGAGAGGACTGGCCTTGAGTGGAACGATTTGCTAGGAAAGCTGAGGACCGCGGGGAGTGGGGGAAGCTGGTTGCCAAATCTTCAGTGGTGCGTGCCCCCACGGTCTACAAGACTACGGGATAGGTGAAGTTGAAGGGTGAAGCCAGACTGGGCATCTAGTGTTGAGAAGTATTTTGCCGCCCGTTAGTTTCGCTGGGACGTCCTCCAGAGTTGGTCTTGGGCAATAATGAGATGGTTTATGTTTTTGTTTACATCTTTCGGATCCAAACACGTGCGGAGTGTTTCATTGCTGGGTTTTTTTCAACCACCACAAGCGAATTCACTCATTCTGTTAGTTCTGTGACTTTGATAATCACCACGGCAGTTTTCGAGTTTGAAAAATCTCTCTGAAATTTCTCTTTGAAAGTGTGTGGTATTCATCAAGGTGCATGCATGGTCAGTGAAGTCCTTCGGATGAGACTGAAAACGGAGGCCCTGTGTGCAAACGCATGCAGAAAATCTTGTGCACGAGTTAAAAACCTGTACTACCTTTTTTTTAAAGAGTAAACTATTTTCGTGTCGGTAGGAACCGGTGACATTAACGCGCGCGCGCGCGCGCGCGCACACACACACACACACACACACACACACACACACACACACACACACACACACACACACACACACACACACACACACACGTTTCATGTTTAGCCACCGTCCCCAAAGTCAAAATACGGCTACCTTAATGTTAGGTAAAAACCGTTATATACGTACGCAAAAATCCCACCACTGGTGACCCTAGAAGCTTTAGGTGAGGAACGAAAGACAAAAAAAAGAGAAAGAATTAAAGTGTTAGTGTTAATGCATGCTGCATCCTTAGCATCATCAGTCATTTTGTCATTTCAGAACCAACTTGCCCAAGGAAGCTATGGCTTTTCCTGACTTTGAGTTCAACAACAGTCTTCCCTCCTTCATCAGGCATGAAGATGTTCTGCAATATTTGACTGACTACGCCACCAGCTTCAGTTTGCTGAAACACATACAGGTAGGTACGCTAGGAAGTAGGATGTATAGAGGTGAGGCTATTTTTCTTTTTCCGCCCAAGTTTTTGTTTGTGGTTTCAATTTGGGTGTGTTTGAAAATGAAGGGCATTCTTGGTAATTGCCATGACATGCTCATGTTACCTTAAAAAAAGCACGCACGTACGCGCACACACATACACACACACACTTTCGTCTAATATCACTGAGAGTGAATACACGTAAAATCGAAGACAACAACAACACACACATTGTACATAACCCTACTATTTCCCCTTGTTTTGTGTTTGCAGTTCGACACACAAGTGCTGAAGGTTGAGCCAGTTACCTGTTCAAAGGAGGACAGTGCCACAGGTCAAGGTCATAAATGGCAGGTGACAACAGCCCCCGTGCTGGAGAAGACCCTGGCTACAACGGAGATGTATGACGCTGTCATTGTTTGCAATGGGTACTGACACTTTTCTGAAATCCAGTCGGTTTTTAGATCATACATACATACATACATACATACATACATACATACATACATACATACATATTACATACATACATACATACATACATACATACATACATACATACATACATACATACATACATACATACATACATACAAACCTACATACATACATACATACATACATACATACATACATACATGCATACAGGCATACATACAGGCATACATATATGCATACGTGCATACGTGCATACACTACAGGCATACATACATACATACATAAATGTAATAATACATACATACAATAATACATGCATGCATGCATACAGGCATACATACATACATACATACATACATACATACAGGCATACATACACTCATACATACATACATACATACATACATGCATATGTGCATAAACTACAGGCATACAGGCATGCGTGCATACACTACAGGCATACATACATACATACGTAAATGCAATAATACATACATACAATAATACATACATACAGACACACATGCATGCATGCATGCAGGCACGCACATGCATACATGGACCGCGTGCGCGCGCACACGCACACGCACGCGCACACACACGCGCGCGCGCGCATGCATTGTACTTAGTCCAGTAACAGCAGGTTTCAGAAGTGTCCGTTTTTCCCGTCTTCAAGAGTTCCATGAACATATTTTTTGCACAGAATGACAAATTTGTTTATAAGAAACCCAACTGAAAATAAGAGATACGTGCTTTTAGTGACAACATACATATGTTTAAGAACGTACCAGGCTTGGCATGGGACATGGTCATTTCAGTTGTGTCAAGGACAAACTGTTTCATGTCGGTATTGAATGATGACACCAGAGCGCGTTTTCCTGTAATCACCTTAGGGGACGGGATGGATAGCTCAGTGGTCGGAGCTCTCGCTTTCCCCCAGCTAATGTTAAGCAGCATCGAGCGTGGTTACCACTTGGATTGGTTACCATTTGTGGGCCTTGGCTTCAGTACAGTTCCCCCAGTTCACCCAGCTGTAAATGGGTACCTGCCTCTTTAGGGTCAGGGAAGGTAAAGCAGCGAGGGAGAGGAGATGGGCACCGCTCTCAATATGCTGGCTCCTAGAGAAGTGAGGTCTCTGGCGCCTCGCTCCCCGACGACCTTTTAAGTTATGGAACACCTTTACCTTAATAAGAAAATAACCTGAGAAGTTGATGTTTCCTTTTCTAACAGATGTTTGTTACTTGTAATGGCAAAATATTTCACACACTACCAAAGACCGAAACCGGAAGAGCAGGTTACCTATGACCTTCGACATGACATTATCATGCCTAGAATGCAGCATGCGACCCGAAGAGGGATGCAATCTGCCAGATTCAACTAGTCCAAAGAACACTGTCCCCCCAAAAAAAATAGTTGGTCCCCTGCAATCTTTAATTTTTGTTGTTGTTTTTTTCTTTTCTTTTTCAGCCATTACTCCGTTCCCTCGATCCCATCCATCCCAGGCTTAGAGACCTTTCCAGGGGAGATCATGCACAGCCACAACTACAGGAGGCCGGAACAGTTCCAGGACCGAAGGGTGCTGTGTCTGGGAGCTGCGGCCTCTGGCCAGGACATCTGCATTGACCTGTCCTCTGCCGCCAAGCAGGTAGGTAGGATGACGAGGGCTTCTATAGGAGTCAGGTAGGACTGACTAGTGCTTCTATAGGAGTTAGGTAGAATGATGATTGCTTCTATAGGAGTTAGGTAGGACTGACTAATGCTTCTATAGGAGATAGGTAGGACTAGTGCTTCTATAGGAGTCAGGTAGGACTGACTAGTGCTTCTATAGGAGTTAGGTAGGACTAGTGCTTCTATAGGAGTTAGGTAGGACTAGTGCTTCTATAGGAGTTAGGTAGGACTAGTGCTTCTATAGGAGTTAGGTAGGAAGACGAGTGCTTCTATAGGAGTTAGGTAGGACTGACTAATGCTTCTATAGGAGTTAGGTAGGACTGACTAGTGCTTCTATAGGAGTTAGGTAGGACTAGTGCTTCTATAGGAGTTAGGTAGGACTAGTGCTTCTATAGGAGTTAGGTAGGACTGACTAGTGCTTCTATAGGAGTTAGGTAGGACTAGTGCTTGTATAGGAGTTAGGTAGGACTGATTAATGCTTCTATAGGAGTTAGGTAGGACTAGTGATTCTATAGGAGTTAGGTAGGACTGACTAGTGCTTCTATAGGAGTTAGGTAGGACTGCAAGTGCTTCTATAGGAGTTAGGCTGGACTGCAAGTGCTTCTATAGGAGTTAGGTAGGACTAGTGCTTCTATAGGAGTTAGGTAGGACTGAATAGTGCTTCTATAGGAGTTAGGTAGGACTGAATAGTGCTTCTATAGGAGTTAGGTAGGACTGGCTAGTGCTTCTCTAGGAGTTAGGTAGGACTGGCTAGTGCTTCTATAGGAGTTAGGTAGGACTGACTAGTGCTTCTATAGGAGTTAGGTAGGACTGACGAGTGCTTCTATAGGAGTTAGGTAGGACTGACTAGTGCTTCTGTAGGAGTTACGTAGGACTAGTTCATCTATAGGAGTTAGGTAGGACTGACGAGTGCTTCTATAGGAGTTAGGTAGGACTAGTGCTTCTATAGGAGTTAGGTAGGACTGACTAGTGCTTCTATAGGAGTTAGGTAGGACTAGTGCTTCTAAAGGAGTTAGGTAGGACTGACTAGTGCTTCTATAGGAGTTACGTAGGACTAGTGATTCTATAGGAGTTAGATAGGACTGGTGGTTCTATAGGAGTTAGGTAGGACTGACTAGTGCTTCTAAAGCAGTTAGGTAGGACTGACTAGTGCTTCTGTAGGAGTTACGTAGGACTAGTTCATCTATAGGAGTTAGGTAGGACTGACTAGTGCTTCTATAGGAGTTACATAGGACTAGTGCTTCTATAGCAGTTAGGTAGGACTGACTAGTGCTTTTATAGGAGTTAGGTAGGACTGACGAGTGCTTCTATAGGAGTTAGGTAGGACTGACTAGTGCTTCGATAGGAGTTACATAGGACTAGTGCTTCTATAGCAGTTAGGTAGGACTGACGAGTGCTTCTATAGGAGTTAGGTAGGACTGACAAGTGCTTCTATAGGAGTTTGGTAGGACTAGTGCTTCTATAGGAGTTACGTAGGACTGACTAGTGCTTCTATAGGAGTTACGTAGGACTAGTGCTTCTATAGCAGTTAGGTAGGACTGACAAGTGCTTCTATAGGAGTTCGGTAGGACTGACGAGTGCTTCTATAGGAGCTAGGTAGGACTAGTACTTCTATAGGAGTTAGGTAGGACTGCAAGTGCTTCTATAGGAGTTATGTAGGACTGACTAGTGCTTCTATAGGAGTTAGGTAGGACTGACAAGTGCTTCTATAGGAGTTAGGTAGGACTTGTGCTTCTATAGGAGTTAGGTAGGACTGACAAGTGCTTCTATAGGAGTTAGGTAGGACTGCAAGTGCTTCTATAGGTGTTAGGTAGGACTAGTGCGTCTATAGGAGTTAGGTAGGACTAGTGCTTCTATAGGAGTTAGGTAGGACTGACGAGTGCTTCTATAGGAGTTAGGTAGGACTGACTAGTGGTTCTATAGGTGTTAGGTAGGACTAGTGCGTCTATAGGAGTTAGGTAGGACTAGTGCTTCTATAGGAGTTAGGTAGGACTGACGAGTGCTTCTATAGGAGTTAGGTAGGACTAGTGCTTGTATAGGAGTTACATGCTCTGTATTGGTTATTTTTGTCTCCTGTTTTTCAGTTCTCTAATGTACAATCTAGGCTTGGTTTTGGTTAGGTTGTGGTGTGGTGTGGTATGGTAGGGTGTTGTGTTGGTGTGATGGGGTGTTGGTGGGGGTGTGGTGTGATGTGGTGTTGTGTAATGGTGGTGTGGTGTGCACTACTTTCAGTGGTGGCAAATTTCTCTGCATGAAATTTGGGCTGCTCTCTCTCTCTGGGAAGAACTCTTTGCCATAACAGCAGCACCACCCATTAATTTCTCCTGTCAGCATGTGAGCTTGTTTCCCTTTCAGAGGGATTTTTTTTCTGACTTCTGCCAAGTTCAACTGTAGTGGTGCCATAGGTTCTTTGATATGCGTTAAATGTGTGTTACATCCAGGGCCTTGGTTTATTGTTTCACTCAGCTGAAAGACCAGCACCAACTTGAGGTCTAGTGGATGGGGGGGGGGGGGGGGGGGGGGGGGGGAGCAGTTCAGGTTCACAGGGGGCCTAGTGTTTGCTGTGTTCTCAAGTGCCTGTGTGACATGTTCACCAGGAAGCTGTTTTGTTGCTCATTTTCCCGATATCAAGTCTTACCTCCTCTTACCCTCTCTCTTTGTGTTAATCACTCTGCAATCATGTCATTTTTTTTCTACAGATACATCTGACCTTGTGTATATATATATATATATATATCTGACACTGCAGGTGTACCTGTGTCACAACAAGCCCCCACTTCAGTCAGAGCTCCCAGCCAACGTTCAGCAGAAGCCCGGCATTGGAAGCATCCAAGGATCCACGGTGACGCTGATCAATGGGGAGGAGGTCACCGTCGACTGCCTGCTCTTCTGCACGGGCTACCTCTTCCGCTTCCCTTTCCTGGCCGACTCCTGCCACCTGCGCGTCGAAGACCAGCGGATAACCCCGCTCTACAAGCATCTGATCCACACAGAGTTCCCTACCTTGTCCTTCATCGGAATGTGTAAAACCATTTGCCCCTTTCCGCAATTCCATGTTCAGATTTTGTTAGTGTTAGCCGCCCTGGACGGCTCCTTTCAGCTTCCTTCCAAGGCAGAGATGGATGCTGACACAGAAGCGGATTTCCAGGAGCGGCTGGCGCAGGGTCTGCCCAAGAGACACGCTCACACCATGGCGTCCCGGCAGTGGGAATACAATGCCATGGTAGCTCAGATGGCAGGGTGCCAGCCCATCAAGAAAGGGGTGCAGAATTTGTTCGATGCGGTGCATGCTACTCGTGTAAAGAATTTGATGCACTACAAGAAAGTGAAGTATGAACTGATGGATGAGGAGCGTTTCAGGATTATTGAACTGTAGCTAGAAAATGGTTTGTGCCATTTTAACACTGTGCTTCTCCTGGGTTGACCCTTATGGTTGACCTGGGCGTTGATACAGGGAATGACAGTAGGGTTGATTTTGTACTCTGTTTTAATCTGTATGTAGTTGCACAGTTTTATTCTGAGATTTAAAATTTTACGAGGTGACAGCCCTGATATGGCCTCTGTGGTCGTGGGGGCTATAAACAAGAAGATTTGATTAGATTGGTGCCAGTTTAAGTTGTAGGTAACTGTAGTAATGCTGATATATTTTTGTATTGTGTAATGTGATTTTGGGTGGGGTTTTTTGTTGGTGTGGCGATGGAAGGTTATTTTTCACTTGTGAGGTGTAGGGTAGGTTGCCTGAGGGGGTGGGTGGGGGGTGTAGAGGGGGCAACAATAGATTGTTGTTAGAACAAAACACCCCAACTATCTGCCCACATGTTCAGCTTTAGGGAAAAGTGAAGTCAACACGAAACACCACAGCTGTCTACTCATATTTTCAGTTTCATGCAAATCTTAAGCAAGTAGAATTTTGTGAAGAATTCATTTATTGTATTAATACAGCATATATCTCATAGTATTTTGATGCATGTCTTCAAAAATGGCCTTCCTTTGGTTAAATGGTTGGTTTTTTGTTTGTTGTTTGTTTCTTTGCTTTTTTTGAGGGGGGGGGGGGGGGGGTGCTGTTTGCATGTATGTCTGTCTCTTTACCTTTGAGTATATTGTTTGTGTTCTTTTGAGAGAGAGATTTAAAACAAATTCCAGGGAGAACTATTATTGTCATGGGTTGTTTACACGAGTGAATGGTGTTAAAGTTTACAAGCATGTTGTTGTGTATCTTTTTGTTTATTATCCTGTCGGCATATAAATTAATTATGTTTGTTACTTTACCTATGAGTATGCTTGTTTGCCAAATTATGAGATTAGGATTTTTTTGGGTAAAAAAATGTTGCCAGAGACATTTTTGTCATGTTTCTTTATATGAGGGAAGGAACTTTATTGAGGGATTTAGACACCCCCCTCCCCCCCCCCCATTATCTTCATTTTTTCTTTTGTTTTTATAATCTTGCTCATCTACTTTTATCCACATTGAGATATTCTTAATTCTACCTTTGCCTTTTTGCCCCTGTTATTGCTTGTGTTTTCAGTGCTTGTGTTTTCAGTGCTTATGTTTTCAGTGCTTGTGTTTACAATGCTTGTGTTTTCAGTGCTTGTGTTTACAATGCTTGTGTTTTCGTGTGCTTATATTTTCAGAGCTTATGTTTTCAGTGCTTATGTCTTCAGTGCTTGTGTTTTCGGTGTTTATGTTTTCAGTGCTTGTGTTTTCAGTGTTTATGTTTTCAGTGCTTGTGTTTTTCATGTGCTTATGTTTTTAGTGCATATGTTTTTCAGGTGCTTGTGTTTTTAGTGCTTGTGTTTTTGTGTGCTTGTGTTTTCAGTGCTTGTGTTTTTCAGTGCTTGTGTTTTCAGTGCTTATGTTTTCAGTGCTTGTGTTTTCAGTGTTTATGTTTTCAGTGCTTGTGTTTTTCAGTGCTTGTGTTTTCAGTGCTTGTGTTTACAATGCTTGTGTTTTCAGTGCTTGTGTTTACAATGCTTGTGTTTTCAGTGCATGTGTTTTTCAGTGCTTGTGTTTTCAGTGCATGTGTTTTTCAGGTGCTTGTGTTTATAATGCTTGTGTTTTCAGTGCTTGTGTTTTCAGTGCTCGTGTTTTTCAGAGCTTGTGTTTTTCAGGTGCTTGTGTTCACAATGCTTGTGTTTTACAGTGCTTGTGTTTTTTCAGTGCTTGTGTTTTTAGTGCTTATGTTTTTAGTGCATGTGTTTTTCAGATGCTTGGTTTTTTCAGTGCTTGTGTTTTTCAGGTGCTTGTGTTTTTGTGTGCTTGTGTTTTCAGTGCTTGTGTTTTTTCCAGTGCTTGTGTTTTTCAGGTGCTTGTGTTTATAATGCTTGTGTTTTCAGTGCTTGTGTTTTCAGTGCTCGTGTTTTTCAGAGCTTGTGTTTTTCAGGTGCTTGTGTTTACAATGCTTGTGTTTTACAGTGCTTGTGTTTTACATGTACAGTGCTTGTGTTTTCAGTGCTTGTGTTTTTCAGTGCTTGTGTTTTTCAGAGCCTGTTTTTTCAGTGCTTGTGTTTTTTTCAGTGCTTGTGTTTTTCAGTGCTTGTGTTTACAGTACTTGTGTTTTCAGTGCTTGTGTTTTTCAGAGCTTGTGTTTTTCAGTGCTTGTGTTTTCAGAGCTTGTGTTTTCAGTGCTTATGTGTTAAGTGCTTGTGTTTTACATCGCTTGTTGAGATTCCTGTATTAACTTTGCTTCTTTTTGTCTAAAGAGAAATAGTTTGTTGTCAAAATCGTGAAGAGGTAATATAGTGAGTATTGTCTAGGCTTGTGAATGACTTGTGTAATCATGATAGAGTTTTCTTGTGTGTGCGTGCGTGCGTACGTTATACACAAATACATATATATGTAGCAATAAACGAAATAAAGATAACAAGATACGGGTTTACCTAAGAGTATTTTTGCACTCACATACACATACACACACGCGCGCGCGCGCGTGCCACCATGAAGTTAATCGCATTCCAACCTAGAGGATGTATGCTGGGTATGTTCGTGTTTCTGCAACCCACCCAACGCTGACATGAATTACGGGATCTTTAACGTGCATATTTGATCTTGCGCACGCGTATATACACGAAGGGAATTAATGCACTGGCAGGTCTGCACTTGAAGTTGATCTGGAAGATCGTAAAAATCTCCACCCTTAATTTACCAGACGCACCAAGATTCGAACCCACGACTTCATGGACCCATGGGATTGAAGACGAACTTCTATAACACTCGGCTATAACATCCGTCAAAACACAGATTAACTGCAGCAGCAGCAAAAGCATTGTGGAAAAAGACATCAATGTGGGAATATCTTCAACAGAGGGACGGGATAGCCTGGTGGTTAGAGTGATGCACTCGTAATTTGCTCACCCGGGTTCGAATCTCGTTCAAGAGGATTTTTCCTCTGTAGTTAACATCAGTGCCGACTCCATTCCCTCCCAAAGTCCCGTGTGCGAAGGCGCGCAGAACATCTTACGCACATGTTAAAACCCGTTCTTCTGTTCAGAAGAGTAGGCCATTGTGTGCCAGTGGGAACGGATGACCAAATAAACAAAACTGCATACACAAAGGGGTCTGATTGTTAAAAAAAGTGCATGATTTTATTCTCTTATCCTCGAAATAAAATATATAAAAATATAAAAAAATAAAAAACAATATATTAGAATTGAATGCCCAGACTTCACTTACTGCTGGATATACTATGAGTTCCTTAGGAGACTGACAAGAACCTTGCTCTTCTGTATTGCCTTGTCGTTTGTCAACAAACCTTACGTGGGGGTCGGAGTTTTAGAACAATGTTCGACGGACGCTATAACCGTACGATTTCAATCCCATGCGTCCATAAAGTCCTGAGTTCGAATCTCGGTGGTGTCTGGTGAATTATTACTTACTTACTTACTTAATCCTCTTCATCCCATGTGCCGGGACACAAGGCGCCAACAAAATCCCTCCAGCCTTGTCTGTCTTGGGCAAGCCAGCTCAATTCATTCCAGGTCTTGCCCACCTCTCTCATTTCCTCCTCTACTGTCCTCCTCCAAGTGCCGAGTGGTCTGCCTCGTTTCCTCTTCCCTGGTGGTGCCCATCTCAGCGCAGTATGAGGGAGTCTGTTCTTGCCCATTCGGAGGGTGTATTCCAGCCACCTCCATCGCCGCTGATTTACCTCAGCCACAATGTTGTTAATCTGGTGAATTAAGGGTGGGGATTGTTACAATCAGCCAGATCAGCTTCAAGTGCAGACCTGCCAGTGTCGTAATGCCCTTCGTGTATATACACATGCAGAAGATCAAAGTATGCACGTTGAAGTTCTCCTAATTCCCAGCAGCGTTCGGTGGGTTACGGAATCTCAAACATCCCCGAAGTGGGAATGCAGCTACCTTCAGGATGGGCAAAAACGATCGCATACGCGAAATCTCACCACTGATGAACCTTGGAGTCCTAGCAGAGAAACAAGAATACTTTAAAATTAAATACAACAAACATCCCTCCTCCCAAAAAAATGTGAGGATTATGGAATAAGCATTAATGTGGGTTTTTTTACAACCAGTCCTCGTGAGCATGCCGTTTTCTAAATGTTGTGATCCATTTCCGCCGGCACAGATGGCCTACTCTTTTGAAAGGTGGAATATGTTTTAACACTTGCGTAAGTTGTTGTGCGTGCGCTCCCACACGCGGCCTCGATTTTTAGTCTCATCCAAAGAGCTTTTAGGGGAGTGGAATCGGTACTGATGTTAGGTTTGTCTGTGTGTGTGTGTGTCTGTGTAACTTAACTTACAAACACAACGAGGGACAGAAAGACAGGACAGCATTTTCACTATGAACATAACCAATCACACAGAATGAGACACCCCCCAAAAACTCAACTTTTTTTTTTTTATTGGAACCAAACAAGGATAAGCATGTCGTCAACCAATATTGGGCAATTTCTGACCACAAAACGCCAACATTCCTCAGACTGCACAGACATAGCTAACTTACATTTCACTTCACACAAGACTTCAACATGGATCTTGATGCTACTACACAATGTAACCACCACAAGACTGTTGAGTTGTAGACACCATTTTACTGGATTCTTCGCCTTCACTTTCACCTATCTTGCAGACCGTTGGAGCACCACTGAAGATTTTGCAACCAGCTTCCTCCACTCTTTGCGGTCTTCAGCCTTCTGTAGATTTTTTGGCTAGCTACATGGATCTGTGGTCAGAGGTAACACACTGCCTAGAAGGCAAAAAGTCCAGAATTTGAGTGTATGGTGGTTAGATCCCATTTCTACCCAAAACTTTTCCCCCATCCACAAGACCGTGAGTGGTGGTCTGTGTGCTAGTCTTTCACAGGAGATGATAAGCCAAAGTCCTGTGCACAATACTTAAACTTTCCCCCCATCCATTAGACTGTGAGTGGTCTGGGCGCTAGTCTTTTGGATGAAACAATAAACCGAGGTTGTGTGTTACACAAAATTATTTAGCGCACGTAAAAGAACCCATGGCAATAAGAGAGTTGTCCCTGGCAAAATCCTGTGGGAAAAAGCCACTCTGATAGGGAAACAAATACAGTTGCAGACAGGAAAAGAAAAAAAATAATGGTGGAGCTGCTCTGTGGTGACATGACATGCTCTCCCCAGGGAAAGCAGCTGGAATTTCATGCAGAGAAATCTGCAATGTGGTATACAATACAATACAATACAATACAATGTAAACACCTCTGGACAACTTACAAACAAGCTCAGTTCTGGATTATATCATATAACTTACAAGATATCCAATGCCTACATACACACGGGGACTAGATGTAAAAAAGCACATAAGTGCTTAATCCATTATCCTCGATATAAAAGAATGAAATAAATATATTTTTTTTTAAAATCCCTAACTTCTGATTACAGTCAGGATGGCTTAATGAAATGCATGTGGTATGAGTTTTCCTTGGTCATTCATCTAACTGCATAATAATAATAATAATAATAATAAAAGTAAATGAAATTTATACAGCGCTATATCTAGTTAAAAACAATCTCACTTTATAACTGCATCCCCAAAGTCTGAATAAGGCTACTTTAATGGTGGGCACAAATGGTCGCATACGCAAAACATCTCACCATGAGGGAACCTTGAAACTCTAGCCCAGGTACACACAAAAAAAGAAAAAAAAGCTAACTACAAAAGTATCAAACAAAACAAATACCAAAAAGCCTTGATGACTTATAAGGGAAGGAACTTAGCTCCTGAATGTACTATTCATGCTAAAGTCAGATGCACTGCTGGGTCTGACTTGTCAGGCGCCTAACGGCAGCGCAACACGTTTTCGCTCATATGAGAGACAACAATAGTTGCTATCTGTGTTCGAAGAAGAAGAAGAAGAAGAATGCACTGTTTAATAATAATAATGTATAGGATTTATATAGCGCTGAATCTTGAAAAGTAAACAAATCAAAGCGCTTGCATTCAAATCATTCACACGCATGCAACCATCCACAAATATCAAGATAAACAAATAGCAAATTTATACACACAACACACTTAGGTTACAAGATATGATAGTACTTTGTTTTGATCACAGTCTTGACATGATTATGTGACAATATTCACTAAAGTAAAAAAAAATTCTTTATTCTTCAGGTATTTCAAAAATAAAAGAAAAAACACAACCCCCAAAAATGCAAGAAAGAAAACTCCTAGCAGTATCTTTCATAGTTTATCTCACTTTGATTTTGGTGGTGCTCATTTCATGAATCCTATGTAGTACAACTATGGCTGTCCAATCCAATCCAGTCCTGTTGTTTACAGCCCCGCAGACCACAGAGGCCATACCAGGGCTGTCAACAATGGCCGTTACAAAACAGTAATTAACATGTTGCCAATATATTTCAGTGGAAAGCTTCAGCCTGTCTGCTTCAAACGACCAACACACTGACTGCTCCATTCACTTCTCAAGGAGTTCAGTTATTAACCTTTTCCCTACAGGTAACCTGCTATAGGGTGACCAACCATCTCCTAACCCTTCCCTACGTATTACTCACTACTGGGCTACAGTAGCATATAAATGTGCACATGTACTGGGAAAGAGGGGTTCTCTCCCTTAACATAGGGACAGTGTTAAGGCACTGCATTAAATTTTCGAAGACTGTCTTGGGCAAGTTTGACTAGATAAATGTCATTCCTCTCCATTCCATTTTCACAAACTAAATAATAAAATAAAAACAATAAGCTGAAATAATTTAACTGTTTACATAGAGCACATCCATATACATTAAAAAAATTTTTTTAAACCAACCAAACAAACATTACAAACTCCTTTAATTAGCGTCATCTCATTCTCCAATAACTCAGCTATGATTGTGATTATATCTATGCAGACTGGTGTCATGTTTGGACATCATCCCTGAAGTCAGAATGTGGCTACCTTAAAAGCAGGCAAGCAGTTGCCTATGTAAACTCTCACCACTGGTGAACCTCGGAGCTCTAACCAGGGAACAAAACCCCAAAACAATAATAATTCTGGGCTCACGACAAGAGGGGATACTCGGTAATTATCAAAACAATAAAAACAACAAAAATACATTCTCCCAACCTGCACCTTTGATCATGTAAACATACAAAGATAAACTCCATACTTTGTTCTGTTTATTTCTTATTTCATGATTTTTACAATGTTATCCATGGAAATATTTTTTCCATTATGTACAAACATAAAGATATCAATGTGGGAAT
Source organism: Rapana venosa (assembly GCA_028751875.1). NCBI lineage: Eukaryota > Metazoa > Mollusca > Gastropoda > Neogastropoda > Muricidae > Rapana > Rapana venosa. The sequence continues at coordinate 10,522,634 of CM054143.1, read as the reverse complement.
ATCTTCAACTGATATGCCTTCAGCATCTACACAAGTCATTCATATGCCTAAACAATACTCACTGTCTTACCTTTTCAAGATATTGACATACAAATATCTCTTTAGACAAAAAGAAGCAAGGCTAATACAGTTATCTCAATAAGCATTGAAAATACAAGCAATAACTGGGGCAAAAGCCAAACATAAAATTAGAAAATAATGTAACATTCTCAATGTTGATAAAACATGATGAACAAGTTAACAAAAACTCAACTCAACTCAACTGTCTCCATCACCACTGTCATTGGTAGGAGCTCCACGCAATGCCACCAGGATTTGTCATCTTTCTCTGTCTCTGCTGAGTTCTACCATCTCCTGTAGCCCTCCTCCCAAACCACTGTTGTCAGTGATGTTGGCAATGTAGGATGTTGGTGGTCTGCCTCTTTTCCTTCTGCCCTCAACCTTACCCTGGAGAATGTCATCATCAGATTTGTCTGTGTGTTTCTGTTTGCATGACCACTATATCTCAGTCTGCACTTATCAATTTCTGACAGTATATGTCTTCGTACTGAGAGCTCATCACGAATACTTTCATTTGTTTTTTCTATGATAAAAACAAAAACAAAAGAAAGAAAAAAGTGGAGATGGTGAGGGGTGGCTACTAAAAGATCACTCACCCATATAAAAAGAATCTATGACAGAAAGATCTCTGGCAACAATGTTAACAACAACAACAACAAAATCCCAATCTCATAAATGGCACACAAATCTACTCATAGGTAAAATAACAAACACACATACATACAGGATTAAAAAAACAAACAAACCATGAGGCAACTACATTCTTGCTTTAAAAAAAAAAACAGCAACAAAACATGGTTCCTTAAATGCAGTCCACTCATGTAAAAGATCCTGTGGTAATAAGAGTTGTCCCTGGAATTTATTTTTTAAACCCTCTCTGAAAAGAACATAAATGCCAAACACAAAGGTGGAGAGATAAACGCATGCAGATAGAAAAAAAAGAAAGGAAGGACACTTTTCAATTCTCTCATTCGCTTTTTACACTGTCAGATGTGTTTGGGAGAAATAGTGGCAAGTCCTTTCCAGCTCCTCTCGTGGGCCGTATAGCTTAGTTTGCAGGGCCATCTCTGTTGGCCACACAATCTTTCTCAGGTCGCGGAATGGCATGCATCTCTGAAGGATGTACTTCACAGTGACATACATCAAAATACTATGAAGTATAGGTTGCATCTATAGGTTGCACCCATGCATGAATTCTTCCAAAAATTCTACTTGCTGAAGATTTGCCTAAAACTGAAAATATGAGTAGACAGTAGTGGTGCTTTGTGTGAACTTCACCCTAAAACTGAAAATGTGGGCAGACCGCTGTGACATTTGGCATGGACTTGACTTATCCCTCCACACACCACCTGGAAATTCTGTGCTAGGAATTCCCTCTTTTCTATCCCTCTTTCTTTCTGCCTTGCTCCTTTTCTTCCAGTCACCTCCTTCTTGTCCATTTTCTGCCTTCCTGGTCCATAATCCTGCCTTTTTTCCCCAGAAAGGCTTCAAACATAACAATTCTCTTCTATACTGAAGTTGGATGCTCTGGGCCTGACTTGTCAGGTGCTTATCAGCAGTGCAACGCATTTTGCTCCTAAGACAAACAACAGTAGCTGTTGTCTCAGCATTGGACAAAGTAGAATCCCTTCACTCCTTGGAAAGTATTTGGACAGTGTGCTTAATTTTTCAGGCATCGTCTCCTGGGAAACTTGAGTTTGGCAGAGCCCATCCCTCATCAGAGCACTATGCATGCTAGGCATGTTCATGTCATCCATACCACCAGCCTTAGTTGGTCTTCTTTTCTACAGAAAGTGGATGATTTTTAACATGTGGGTAAGGTGCATCTGTGTGTGTGTGTGTGTGTGGGCGCATGCGTGTGTGCATGTGTGCGTGTGTGTGCATGTCTGTGTACGCAGGACCTCTGTTCAGAGTCTTATACAAACAATTTTCAGAAAAATGGAGTTGGTACTAATGTTAAACTCCCTATGAGAAAATCCCCTCAAATGAACACCTCAGTAGACTCGACCTCCCATCTCCAGTCATCATCAGATCATCATGACCACAATGTTCTAACCACGAGGCTATTGTTGCCCTTCTCCCCTACACCCCACCCAACCCCCTCAGCCAACAAAATCCCCTGCCCCACAAGTGAAAAACCAACACTCACACAAAATCACAATAAAATAAAATAAGAGACATCAGCGTTAGAACCAGTTACCAACAACTTAACTGGGCAACAAACCATTTTCCAGTAGGAGGCTTAGTAGGTGGTGTCCTGCGTATGTTAGCTCAGAACAGGCACCACTGTTTACCACCAAAGAGACCCAGCAGCAGTGCAAGGCCCCTCTGGCTGGTGGCCCCATAGCGGCCTGATATTGATAGGCTCCCTGTGGGCTTCCGACCCTATAGATGAGACATTATGAATCTGGGTATAGCTGTGGCAGGGAGATATGGATGAGCCGTGTGGGAACAGCAGGATAGGGACGTCACAGAAAATGAAGCAGCAAAAAAAAAAAAAAAAAAAAAAAAAACCCCCCAAAACATTTTTCCATTATTGTTCAACAATCTTGAAACGCTCCTCATCCAACATTTCGTACTTCACTTTCTTGTAGTTCACCAAGTTCTTCACACGAGTCTCATGCACCGCATCGTACAAATTCTGCACCCCTTTCTTGATGGGCTGGCACCCTGCCATCTGAGCTACCATGGCATTGTATTCCCACTGCCGGGACGCCATGGTGTGAGCGTGTCTCTTGGGCAGACCCTGCGCCAGCCGCTCCTGGAAATCCGCTTCTGCGTCAGCATCCATCTCTGCCTTGGAAGGAAGCTGAAAAGAGCCGTCCAGGGCGGCTAACACTAACAAAATCTGAACATGGAATTGCGGAAAGGGGCAAATGGTTTTGCAAAGTCCGATGAAGGACAAGGTAGGGAACTCTGTGTGGATCAGATGCTTGTAGAGCGGGGTTATCCGCTCGTCTTCGATGTGCAAGTGGCAGGAATCGGCCAGGAAAGGGAAGCGGAAGAGGTAGCCCGTGCAGAAGAGCAGGCAGTCGACGGTGACCTCCTCCCCATTGATCAGCGTCACCGTGGATCCTCGGATGCTTCCAATGCCGGGCTTCTGCTGAACGTTGGCCGGGAGCTCTGACTGAAGTGGGGGCTTGTTGTGACACAGGTACACCTGCAGTGTCAGATATATATATATAATACACATGGTCAGATGTATCTGTCGAAAAAAAATGACATGATGGCAGAGTGATTATCACTGAAAAGCTGTGAAAGCTGAATGCTACGCTACATGACAAAGATCAAATGGGAAGACAGGATCACAAATGAAGAACTATGGAGAATGTGCAAAGTTGATGATCTGAAGTCTGTAGCTAGTACCAATAGACTGCGCTGGTTTGGGCACGTTCAACGGAAAGCAGACCACCACATCATAAAAACAGCAATGAACTTCGTAGTGGATGGAAAGAGACCAAAGGGAAGACCTAGCAAGACCTGGGCTGCCTGTATTGCAGATGATCTTAGAGAAAGGGGGCATAAATAAGGAGGAAGCTCAAAACGGAGAGAGATGGAGAAGGCTCATCAATGTCAAACCTCCCCTGGGAGAAACATGACAAAAAAGGAAGAAGAAGAAAGAAGAAGCAGAGTGATTATCACAAAGAGAGTAAGGAAATAACACATAATTGTAACAGAGTGAAGATATCTTCGCTTCCAAGCTCTGCACAACTGCAAGAACAGTGAGGATGAGGCCCCTTGAAAAAAGGCTGCATAAATTAATAATAATAATAATAATAATAAATGGAACTTATATAGCGCTATATCTTGCAAAGACAAATCAAATTCTACATTTCACAGTGTAGGTGAAGTGTATGCAACAGAAAAGGCAGATCACCAGCCAAGGAAACAGAGCCTCGCACAATACGCTGGTGTCTCCCTATATATAGAAACACAATGCTGCGCCAGGTCTCTCTGGCATGGGAGGTAATGCTATTACTACCACGTCACATAATGAGAAACCTTACAACAAAACAGCTTCCTGGAGAACATATAACACATTCATATACATAACACACTCATATACATAACACACTCATATACATAACACACTCATATACAAACACACATTTGAGAACACAGCGTACACAGATACCATACCCGCTTGAATCTGAACTTTCCCCACATCCACTAGACCTTAGTCTTTCAAATGAGACAATACACCAAGGTCTCACGTACAACACACATTTAATGCAAACATGTAAAAGAACCCGCTGCAACAAGATAGTTATACCTGGCACAATTCTGTAGAAAAAAGCCACTCTCAAAGGGGAACAAACTCACATGCAGACAGAAATTAAAAATGGATGGTGCTGCTGCTATGGAATAGCACAGAGAGAGAGAGAGAGAGAGAGAGAGAGATAGAGAGAGAGAGAGAGAGAGAGAGAGAGAGAGAGAGAGAGAGAGAGAGAGAGAGAGAGAGAGAGAGAGAGAGAGAGAGAGAGAGAGAGAGAGAGAGAGAGAGAGAGAGAGAGAGAGAGAGAGAGAGAGAGAGAGAGAGAGAGAGAGGAGAGAGAGAGAGAGAGAGAGAGAGAGAGAGAGAGAGAGAGAGCAGTCCATATTTCTTGCAGAGAAATCTGCTGTACACCACACCACAACGCACACCACAACATCACACCATACCTCATTACACCACACCACCCATACCATACTCATCACACCACACCACACATCACACCACACATTACACACACCATACATTACACACACCACCCCACACCACAACATAACCCAGCCCAAACCTAGATTGTACATTGGAAAACTGAAAAACAGAAGACAAAAATACCCAGTACAGATCCTGTAGGGGAAGGATTAGCTCAGTGGTCAGAGCACTTGCTTTCCCCCAGCCAAGGTTAAGCAGCATTGAGCGTGGTTACCACTTGAATGGGTGACTGTTTGCATGCCTTGGCTTCACTACAGTCCCCCAGTTCACCCAGCTGTAAATGGGCACCTGCTTCTTTAGGTCTGGGAAGGTAAAACAGTGAGGGAGAAGAGATGGGCGCCGCCTTCAATATGCTGGCCCCTGGAGAAGACAGGTCTCTGACGCCTCACTCCTCTACGACCACATAGGTTATGGGACACCTTTACCTTTGCCGTACAGATCCTCTACCTCCTAAAGAAGCACTAGTCAGTCCTACCTAACACCTTTACAAGCACTAGTCCTACCTAACTCCTATAGAAGCACTAGTCAGTCCTACCTAACTCCTATAGAAGCACTAGTCAGTCCTACCTAACTCCTATAGAAGCACTAGTCAGCCCTACCTAACTCCTATAGAAGCACTAGTCAGCCCTACCTAACTCCTATAGAAGCACTAGTCCTACCTAAATCCTATAGAAGCACTAGTCCTACCTAACTCCTATACAAGCACTAGTCCTACCTAACTCCTATAGAAGCACTCATCAGTCCTACCTAAATCCTATAGAAGCACTAGTCCTATGTAACTCCTATAGAAGCATTAGTCCTACCTAACTCCTATAGAATCACTTGTCAGTCCTACCTAACTCCTATAGAAGCACTAGTCCTACCTAACTCCTATAGAAGCACTAGTCCTACCTAACTCCTATAGAAGCACTAGTCCTACCTAACTCCTATAGAAGCACTAGTCAGTCCTACCTAACTCCTATAGAAGCACTAGTCCTACCTAACTCCTATAGAAGCACTAGTCCTACCTAACTCCTATAGAAGCACTAGTCCTACCTAACTCCTATAGAAGCACTCGTCAGTCCTACCTAACTCCTATAGAAGCACCAGTCCTACCTAACTCCTATAGAAGCACTAGTCCTACCTAACTCCTATAGAAGCACTCGTCAGTCCTACCTGACTCCTATAGAAGCACTCGTCATCCTACCTAACTCCTATAGAAGCACTAGTCCTACCTAACTCCTATAGAAGCATTAGTCTTACCTAACTCCTATAGAAGCACTCGTCAGTCCTACCTAACTCCTATAGAAGCACTCGTCAGTCCTATCTAACTCCTATAGAATCACTCGTCATCCTACCTAACTCCTATAGAAGCACTTGTCAGTCCTACCTAACTCCTATAGAAGCACTAGTCCTACCTAACTCCTATAGAAGCACTAGTCCTACCTGACTCCTATAGAATCACTCGTCAGTCCTACCTAACTCCTATAAAAGCACTAGTCCTACCTAACTCCTACAGAAGCACTCGTCAGTCCTACCTAACTCCTATAGAAGCACTAGTCCTACCTAACTCCTATAGAAGCACTACTCAGTCCTACCTAACTCCTATAGAAGCACTAGTCAGTCCTACCTAACTCCTATAGAAGCACTCGTCATCCTACCTAACTCCTATAGAAGCACTCGTCAGTCCTACCTAACTCCTATAGAAGCACTAGTGAGTCCTACCTAACTCCTTCAGAAGCACTAGTCAGTCCTACCTAACTCCTACAGAAGCACTCGTCAGTCCTACCTAACTCCTATAGAAGCACTAGTCCTACCTAACTCCTATAGAAGCACTAGTCCTACCTAAATCCTATAGAAGCACTAGTCAGTCCTACCTAACTCCTACAGAAGCACTAGTCCTACCTAACTCCTATACAAGCACTAGTCCTACCTAACTCCTATAGAATCACTCGTCATCCTACCTAACTCCTATAGAAGCATTAGTCCTACCTAACTCCTATACAAGCATTAGTCCTACCTAACTCCTATAGAAGCACCAGTCCTACCTAACTCCTATACAGTCACTCGTCATCCTACCTACCTGCTTGGCGGCAGAGGACAGGTCAATGCAGATGTCCTGGCCAGAGGCTGCAGCTCCCAGACACAGCACCCTTCGGTCCTGGAACTGTTCCGGCCTCCTGTAGTTGTGGCTGTGCATGATCTCCCCTGGAAAGGTCTCCAACCCTGGGACGGACGGGATCGAGGGAACAGCGTAATGGCTGAAAAAGAAATGAAGAGGAAAAAAATGAAGAAAAGAAGTGAAGATTTAAAAAAAGAGAAAAAGGAATGAATGGCAGTAAATTTCCCAGGCAGTGTAATTTTGGGCAAGCTGAATCTGGCAGATTTCTTCCCTCTTTTAACAAGAAAGGTGGCAGGATGGTTAATTAAGATACCTGCCTGCATAACAAGTAAACTGAAAGGTTCTGAGTTTGCTTCACGGCTTTGCGCTTCCTTCCAAGCTTGACAAGAAAATTAACCTGAATGTCAAGTCTTTTGGGACGAGACTATATTATACTGATGCCCTGTGTACATGTAAAAATGCACACAGAACGTCTTGCACACACATGAAAAGCCTGTTCTGTCTTTCAGAAGAGTAGGCCATTTCATGCCAGTAGGAATGGATGACACAAATTTTTTTTTTAATGCATGCACACAGGTGTCATGTTTGGATTCCATCCCCAAAGTTGGAATGTGGCTATCTGCATGGTTGGGGGGAGGGGAGGAAGGGGGGGGGGGGAGATGGTCGCATATGGAAAAATATCACCATTGGTGAACCTCAGAGCTCCAGCCAAGGAACACACACACACACACACACACACACACACACACACACACACACACACACACACACACATAAAAAGCGGGAAAAAATCCCTCTTTCTTTTCTTTTATTTTGAGAATAATAGGATAAAAACTCATGTGCTTTTTTTTTTTTACATCCAGTCCCCGTGTGTACGCAGCTTGTTTTTTTGTCTGTTCTTCAGCTAGAACTCCAAGGTCCACCAATGGTGAGATATTTCCGTTTTTACCCATCAGTAAGGTAGCCACATTACAACTTTGGGGATGTATGTGTATGCATGATCGTCTTAAAAAACTGCACTGGATTTTCAGAAAAGTGTCAGTACCCATTGCACACAATGACAGCGTCATACATCTCCGTTGTAGCCAGGGTCTTCTCCAGCACGGGGGCTGTTGTCACCTGCCATTTATGACCCTGACCTGTGGCACTGTCCTCCTTTGAACAGGTAACTGGCTCCACCTTCAGCACTTGTGTGTCGAACTGCAAAGACAGAACAAGGGAATTAGTAGGGTTATGTAGAATGTGTGTGTGTGTGTGAGTGTGTGTTGTGTGTGTTGTGTGTGTGTGTGTGTTGTTTAACTGGATCTACCTTCAGCACTTGTGTATTGAACTGCAAAACATAGAACCAGAAATAGTAAGGTTGAAGAATGTCGAGTGTGCATGTGCTGGTGTATGTGTGTGTGTGTGGTGTGTGTGTGTGGTGTGTGTGTGTGTGTGTGTGTGTGTGTGTGTTGTGTGTGTGGTGTGTGTGTGTGTGTGTGTTTGTAATGCATCTCATGAATGATTTACCCCCAAAAAGACAACATGAGCATGATAAGGCAACTGTCATGGATGCCAATTATCTTCAAACGGACAAACCATACCAAAAAAAAACCTGTCAAAAAATAGCCTCACCTCTATACATCCTACTTCCTAGCATATCTACCTGTATGTGTTTCAGCAAACTGAAGCTGGTGGCGTAGTCAGTCAAATATTGCAGAACATCTTCATGCCTGATGAAGGAGGGAAGACTTTTGTTGAACTCAAAGTCAGGAAAAGCCATAACTTCTTTCGGCAAGTTGGTTCTGAAATGACAAATGCAACATTAAAAGTCACACTTTAAATCAATCTGTGTGATATCTACGAGGGGCAGGACAGCCTAGTGATTAGATTGCTGAGCTTGCAATCTGATAGCCTGGGTTTGAGCCACCACTGAGGTGCCCATTTGAGGGGATTTCCCCCCTGGAGTTAACATCAGTGCTGACTCCACTCCACCAAAAGTCCTTCAAAGGAAACTATAAACTAAGGTTCCAAGTGCAAATGCATGCATAACATCTCGCGCACAGTAAAGCCTATTCTGCCTTTTGGAGGATTAGGTCATTGTGTGCCAGTAGGAATGGATGACATTTTTTTTTTCTAAAAGCACATGGACACTGATATCATGTTTAAACATATATAATACGCAAAATCTCACCCAGGAGAAAAAGATAACTCATTAAAGCAAAGAGGTGTGTGTGTGTGTTTCTTTTTTTCTCCAAGGGTAATGAAATAAGCACTCACATGGGTTGGGTTTTTTTACACCCAGTCCCTATGTGCATGCAATTCTGTAAATTTTGTAATCCATTCTTAACAGCACATTATTATGGCCTACTCTTCCGAAAGGCATAACATGTTCTGATGTGTGTTTAAGATGTTTTCTGCGAATTCGCACATGGGGCCTTGGTTTATAGTCTCTTTTTTTTCTTTTTTTTTTGGGGGGGGGGGGGGGGGGGGGGAGAGAAGGAGGTAATTTTGTTGTTGTTGTTTTGAGTTGTTGGTTTTTTGGGGGGTTATAGTCTCTCTCTCTCTCTCTCTCTCTCTCTCTCTCTCTCTCTCTCTCTCTCTCTCTCTCTCTCTCTCTCTCTCTGTAATCCCTTATTGGGTGGGGTGCATAGTTAGGGCCTGGTCTTCTCCTATGCATCTTGTAACAGACGGTCTGCCTGCTTACCTCAGCCAACACATTCTGACTTCAATGCAGCTCATATGTCATAAAAAGAAGTGCAGGTTGCGTGCTCGGTATGTTTGTGCTTCCGTACCCCAGCAAACACTAGTTAACATGAACCATGGGATCTTTCACGTGCATATGTGACCTTCTGCATGTGCATGTAATACACAAAGGGAATCAAGGCACTAGCAGGTCTGCACTTAAAGTTGACCTGGGAGATGGTAAAAATCCCCACCTGTTCACCAGATGCCAGCGCCACTGAGATTTGAACCCATGACTTTTGGACCCATATGATTGAAGTTGAACAGTCTTAACCACTCGACTATAATCTAGTATCTGTCATGAGTCTTATCTGAAGTCAAAGTCAAAGTCAAAGTCAAACTTTTCTTTTCAGATGGTACATTGAATAAGCAATGCATTTGCTTTTTTTCATCAAGCCAACTATCTAAAGAAAAAAAGATTATATATATGCAAACATAGAATAAAAACCTAATCAATGATAAACCATACAAATCAAACAAGAGAAGACAGTAATACATATATGCATACATGGAATTAAAAACAAAACAAAAAACCCTGAACAATATTAAACGATACAATTCAAATAATTTTTTTTTTAATCTCCTGAAAATATATCCACCATAATACAAACAAACAAGCAACAAAGAAAAACCAAACCAAACAAAGAAGACAAAACAAAATAAAAAAGACACCACCAACTTCTCCCCACCCCCAACACACACACACACACACCACACACACACACACACACACACACACACACACACACAAACACACACACACACACACACCTCCAACCATACAAACAACTGAACAAAACAAAACAAAAAAGATAAAACAACAAGAACAACCAATGTATGTTAGTCTGTCGTGTTCGACGATGACCTCCAAAACAGCAGAGGAGGCAGCTGCTGTTTCGGAAATTGGGCAGAAATTTGATTATAGTGGAGATGCCTTGCCCACAGTACATTCCCACTCTCTCGGCCAAGTGGGCATAAGGACAGTCAGCATGGAGATGTTCTCAAAAGGCCAGCTAGCCCCCAGGGCTGCAGCACATCAGGACTGTGCAAGTCAAGCCTCCTAGTCAGAGAGTCATAGTCAATCAGTAAAGACTAAGCTGTAAAGTGGAATTCCATGAGTGGAAAATCCACTGGTCATACAGCCTCTCACTTTGCTGATGCCCCAAGCGTCAATGGTTTAATCAAGAACTGTGATAAACTCCAGGCACTGAGGCACACAAGAACAACCACAACAAGCAAATAAACAAACAAACATACATACACAACAACAACAGCAACAATAACAAACATGAAACAAAAATAACAGCTAAAACAAATAAAGAACAATATAGAACTAACAAAATATGAAAAAAGTTCAAAATACCCCTCCCCTCCCCAAGAAAACCACCCTAAACAAAGCAAAACCCAAAACAAAAACAAACCAGAAATCCACCCCCACCACCACCAACAATAACAACAACCAAATGGATATAAACAGAGGAAACTGATGCATACTTTCCTTTTAAATCATTTAAACACTTACATACACGTACACATCCTCACCCATATCCCCTTCACCACATATATATACTCATGTACAAAGGAAAACAAGAAACAACCAGACATTGGATTCAGAATAAAAAGGTAAAACAATGACATCCATTCCCTCCCTCTCTCCTGGTCATATACACACATGTACATGTGCTTTTTTGATTTAAGGCAGAACTACGTTAATCCTTCCATCAAAGAATTAATTCAGGCAATATAAACCCGTCCAGCAATTCTAACATCAGCAATAACAATTTAAGTCATATAATTCAGATTCTAATACAATTAAAAATAAAATAGACAACGACAAAATAAAATAACCAGCATTATTTTGTGTAACACAAAAACGAAAAAAGCCCCAAACAACAAGAAAGTAAAAATCCCAAACCGTACCAATAACACAACACACACACTCACACACGTGTACACACACACACACACACACACACACCAGATCCAAAGCCTGTCGGGGTCGATATCATATCAACCCATATGTAGATCAATTCTTACACATGTACTCTATATGAATATATATAAACTTGGGTCATATAAGATTTTAATGACAAGATTAATGTCAGTGACACCTAATCACTCCACCCCCAGCACACATGCTTCATGCAACATTATATTGATTTTAATTACTACAATAAATCCAATATATACATGTTCAAGTGAAACAGTTCAGGATGATACCTAAGCGGATAAATGTCTTAAGTTTACAAGTTGTGTTCTGAAATTTTATTCATGAAATATCTTTTTAGATGTGTTTTATACTGATCTTTGCTTTTAATACATTTCAAATTCTTGGGGAGTTTATTCCATAGGTCACTGCCTGAATACTAGAGGCTCGATTTATATAGGTTATTTCTGGGTCTTGGAAATGTTAGCAAATGGTTGTGTCTATGTAAAGTATGTTGGTTAATTTTGAAACCTTTGGTAATCTTTGGAGGTGCATTTTGATTAACAACTTTTTGTATAAACACAGCTTTCTTGAGTAAAAGTCGGTTCCAAAATGTCAAGACATTTATTTGCTTATAATCCTCAATTGTCAGGGTGCTTGTTTTTAACAACACAAGTTTTTACTGCTCTTTATAATAAACAACGAATGAATTTCAAATTTGTTCCTCTGCAGGTATCCCAAATAGTTGACGCAGTCAATGATTGGTAACATGTAAGCGCAAAAAAATAGTTTTCGAGAATGATTATTTAGAAAGTGTTTTATTTTGGATAATTGAAGTTGCGTGTGGGCTAGGCATTTACCTAGTGACATTATGTGATCAGTCCAAGTCATATTTTTGTCAATGGTAACACCTAATATTTTATGAGTCAACTTCTTGAACTATTCCGTTATCCAATAACAGAGGTTGAAACCTATCGTTCATTTTTTAGTATTGTCTGCCATGGAGGGTACAGTCTCCACACTTCGTGCCACTTCACTGCGTCCACATAGCTGGCAGGAAGGGAGTGTGGTTTTGTATGTGACATCTGAAGGGTGTATGTGTGGTGTGTGTGTGTGTGTGTGTGTGTGTGTGTGTGTGTGTGTGTGTTTCACTGTTTGTGTGTGAGACTGTGTATGTGTTTAATATATATATCAATGCCATACATTATGTTTTCACTGAACATGCAAGGAAAAGAGCTCATGATACCATCAATGTAAGTGATATCATGCAATGAATTCTTTCTTTCCTTTTTAGTTTTTGCATGTGTCTTGAAGGCCTGTGTAATAAATAGGCTATATTAAAGGCCTACCTCAGAATCATTTGGAGGTACAGTGTGATATAAATCGGAAAAGTATCCTTGGGCCAATTTTCGATTATAAATTTCGTAAGTCCATCACCAAACTGTACCCAAACTACAAAACTTTACAGTGCTGTTAGGCCTAGTGTTACTTTCACTGTATCAGTCACCAATGTCTTAAGATTATGCAGGAAGTCCATAGAATGCTAACTTGATGAAAAATGTTCACTTACTTCAAATTTTCGTACATGCTGGAGTGAACAGGAAAGCCACGACTGTCCGTGCCTGTCTCCTCCGTGTACACCCATGTTCCACCAACTCGGGAACTCTGTTCGAATGCGTTGACAGTGAAGGTTGAAGATCTTTGGGCAAGGTGTCGAACTGCACACAACCCTGCGGCCCCTGCTCCTATCACAGCCACCCTAATCGCCATTGGGACCAAAACTATTCAACAAAAGGATCACAATCAAAATTAATCAGCTTGTTACACTGGCCACTATCTCATTATCATCAAGATTTCAGATCGTTGTATCAAACTGGTACAGCAGAAAGACATACGTGCACGTTACATTTATAACCTAGGCCTACCTGGAAAAAAAAAGTCAAGCAGACGTCTTTCTAAGGGAGGCCACCCTAAAGTGATGTCTATCTATCTATCTATCTATCTGTCCCGTAGTCTGACGACCGTGGGGGCACCCTCAAAGACTCAGCAACCAGTTCCCTCCATTCTTCTCTCTGTTCTGCCTTTCTCAGGGTTTTGTTGAGTTCTAGGCCTGTCCATTCACTGATGTTATCCTCCCAGCTCTTCCTTGGTCTGCCTCTTCTTCTTCCTCCTTGGACAGTGCCTTGCAAAACTGTCTTTGTAATTCCTTGGGATCTTGTGACATGCCCATACCACTTAAGTTTACGCTTTTTCACGATCGTTAGAAGGTTCTCATAGGGTCCAATGGTTTGCTGGATTCTGTTATGCACGCTTTCGTTGCTTATGTGGTCTTTGTAGGAGATGCCAAGGAGTCTCCGAAAGCATCTCATCTCCACTGCCTGTACTCTTCTCTCCAAATCTGCAGTCAGGGTCCATGATTCACAGGCATACAGAAATATGGATATGACAAGGGAGCGCATTAGTCTGATCTTGGAGATAAGTGAGATATTCTTATCTCTCCAGATGGTGTTTAGTTTTGACAAAGCTGTTATTGTCTGTGCAGTCCTGCATACTACTTCTGGCTTGGATCCCTGGTTGGATACAATGGCTCCCAGGTACTTGAAGCTTTGAACTGTTTCCAGCTTCTGGTCATTAACCCTGATATCAGTGCTAATGCCGTTGGTGTTATTAGTCATCAGTTTGGTCTTCTCTGCACTGATTTCCATGCCGTATGTTTTGGAGGCCTTATCCAAGTGTTCTGTTAGGCTGGCAAGCTCTTTTTCTGATCCTGCTATTCCATCAATGTCATCTGCGAAGCGGAGGTTTGTGATCGTTCTGCCACCAATGCTGACTGATCCTTCATGATGTTCCAGTGCATCAGCCATGATTCTCTCAAGGAAGATGTTGAAAAGAGTGGGTGAGAGTAGACAGCCCTGCCTTACTCCAACTGAAAAAGAAAAATGAAACAAAAGAAAGAGCAGAACAATATAGGGCAGTCAACAAAAGAATCAGGAAGTCCATGACGGAGGCAAAAGAGAAATGGATCGGTGAACAGTGCCAAGACATTGAAGAGAACATCAAGAAAAACAATAGCAAGAAAGCATATCAGCTGGTGAAAGACCTGACTAGCACGAAACAGAGAAAAGGTTTAACAATCCAAGACAAAAATGGGAAGTGTCTCACTGACGACCAGGATATTCTGAACAGATGGACAGAATACTGCTCCGACCTGTATAACTATAGAACCGCAGGAGATCCAGAAGTCCTTAATGTACCCGAAAGCAAAGACACAGACAGTCACCCTATCCTCCGAGAAGAAGTGGAAACAGCAGTCAGATCGCTGAAAAAGGGGAAGTCAGCAGGGGCTGACAACATTCCAGCTGAGTTGGTCCAAGCTGGAGGGGAAGCCATGATCAGCGCCCTACTAAGAATCTGCAACAAGATCTGGCAGACAGGAAAATGGCCAACACCATGGACGCAGTCACTCATCATCACCCTCCCCAAAGTGATGTATATAAGAATAATGCCCAAACCAAATTATGACCCGGAAAAATTGGCATGAATTTAAATGACCTACGAGACAGGTCCTGGGCCGAGGGTAAACTCAACTGCCCGGTGGAGATAGCTACCAAGGACTTTGCCCAGACACTGACATATTGGAGTCATTAGGTAGTTGTATTATGTGTGCGCGCGCACACACACACACGCGCGCTCGCGCGCGCACACACACACAATCCCTTTGGGCCTAATGATTTAAGACCTGTAGCCCTCACATCACTTGTGATGAAAACATTAGAACAGATTGTAAAATCACTCATTCTCTCTGCTACAAAGAAAGACCTTGGCCCGCTACCGTTTGCCTACAGGACAGAACGAGGTGTCGAAGACGCCAAACTGTTCATTTTGAGCAAGTTGTACAACCACTTAGAAACACCTGACTCTCATGCCAGAATATTGTTTGCTGACTTTAGTTCAGCTTTCAGTGCAATGCAGCCTCATGTTCTTGTTCACAAAATACTTTCAAAATTTGACATAGACTATCAACTTGTTCGTTTGCTGATTTAATTTTTAACACACCACAGTGTTTTTGGCAATAAAATATCTTCATTGGTTAGATTTACCTGTACAGGTTCTCCATAGGGTTCCCTCGCCACTTCTGTACATTCTATACACAGATGATTGCAGAAGCAGCTATGAAAATTCCATTCTTGTAAAATTTGCCGATGACGGTGCTCTTTTGTCTCTCTTATCTGGATCTAAACACACAAAAAAAGGTCCAGCCCTCGCCGATTTTAATTGGTGTAATGAGGCGTATCTGGAGCTAAATGTTTCTAAAACCAAAGATCTTCCTATGGATTTAAGAAGATCAGGTCACACTTCTGAGCATATTATCATCCATAATCAAGAAGTTGAGAACGTTTTGAAGTACAAGTATCTGGGAACTATTTTTTATCACAAATTAAACTGGGTTGCTAACACTGACGTTATTGTCAAAAAGGAACAACAACGTATGCATTTTCTAAGGAAGCTTAACTCATTTTTTGTTGACAAAAAGATTCTTTCTTTGTTCTACAAGTCCTACATAGAGTGTTTTAAGTTTTGCTTTCATCTGTTGGTACAACAACCTTAGAGATAAAAACAAGAGTAATCTTTGGAGAATTGTTAGAATCTGCTCAAAGATAATTGGGAGAAGAACAAAGAGATCTCAAGTCGTAGTGCCTACTGCATCAGCAACTTGTGCATAAAGCGACTGCTATCTTGGCTGCTCCGTCCAGTGCTGTCTTCGGAATTTCAGTTGTTGCCTTCAGGACATCGTTTTTGGTGCTCCAACAGTAAAACAAATAGAAAAAGAAATTCTTTTGTTCCAGTAGTCATTCGAATCCTAAATTCAAAACAGCACTTACCAGTTTTACATTCTCCCATATACCTCCCTGATTTCAAGTGTGTGTGTGTGTGTGTGTGCGCGCGCGCGCGCACGTGTGTGGTCATGAAAATAAGTACTCCTGTATCTTACTTTTGGCTTAAATGGTTTTTTAAGTGTGTGTGTGTGTGTGTGTGTGTGTGTGTGTGTGTGTGTGTGTGTGTGTGTGTTAAGTTTATGTCTTTACTAGTCAATGGTCATTGTGGTGTGTGTTGTGTGTGTGTGTGTTTTTCTAGTCAATAGTCTTTATAAAATTGTGTTCATATACTGGTGTGTGTGTATGGGTGTGCGTGCGTACGCCGTGCGCGCGCCTGGGTTTGTGTGTGTGTGATTTTGTTTTAAAGCTATCTTGGAATGTTCATAAGAAACTGAAATGTATTTTTATTGTGTCTTTTGAGATAATTATACGTATCAATGTGCCTGTCAGTATTGTAATTGCCCATCATGGGATGATTAAAGTGTTTTGACTTGACTTGACTTGACACACACACTTATGATCTTTGGTGCTGAAAGTGTGAAATAAATTAAAATACAATTCACGCACACACGCACGCACACGCCGAGGTCGGTTCACGTGCATGTTACGGTGAATGTAATATGCATGAACAGGTTATAGATATTCATACAGACACACTAGCACATACTGCAGCGCACGTTAAATCCTGTTCCACCTTTCGGAAGAGCGGCTATTTGTGCGGTGGAAATGGATGATAAAATTTACAAAACTGGATGCACACGGGGACTAGATGTAAATAAGCACATGAATGCTTATTCCAACGTCTTCGAAGTAAAGAAAATCATACATGCGCACACACGTGCACTCGCACGCGCGTGTTGGAAGGGGGAGGGGGAATCTGTAGTCTGAAGGTAACCCAGCTTCTAGGAGAGTGATTGCTGGTTCAATTCCACCAAGGCTCAGACTATAGGTGATGCAAGCCTTTACATGTATACAAAGCTTGTGTCTGTTTTGAACATGCTAGAATCTCTCTCTCTCTCTCTCCCCCCCCCCCCCCCCCCCTCTCCCTCCCCCCCTCTCTCTCCCCCCCCCCCCTCTCTCTCCCCCCCCTCTCTCTCCCCCCCTCTCTCTCCCCCCCCTCCCCCCCCCCTCTCTCCCCACCCCCTCTCCCTCCTCTCCCCCCCCCTCTCTCCCCTCCCCCCCCCCTCTCTCCACCCCCTCTCTCTCCCCCACTCTTCTCTCCCCCTCTCTCCCCCCCCTTTGAACGGGAATCGAACCCGGTTGTCAGATTGCAAGCCGCAATGTTCTAACCCTATGCTATCCCCCCCCCCCCCCCCCCACCACCCCCTCCCTTTTGATTGAAAGGAAGAAAATGCAAAGAGAAGAAAATGGAACAATGTCCATATTGATTTTATGATTATCAAAAAATTTCTGCATTGATTTGTTTTGAGTAAATATGCAGTTAAAAACAAAACAAAAACAATGTGCCTTTTACTATTTATTATACCCCCCACCCCCCTCCCCCTTCACTGGAGTATTTTTGTTTGTTGGTTGGTTTGTTTTTTAACGCACCTGTTTCCGGAAAGAGAACAATTTCCGGCACAACTTCCGTTGAAAGAAAACATTCACACACAGCAGACGAAAGTTTTTGAGAAACGTACAAGATGATGTAAGCGGATTTTCTTTCTTTTCTTTTTAGTTGTAGTTTGTTGTAGTGCCATCACATTACATAACCTTTTCCTTAAAATAACTTAAGGTAGGGAACTCGGTCTCAATTTGCATACGATAGGTCTTCATCATACAGAGTGATACACTGACATTCAGAGCAGATCGTGTACTCAAAGTTTGCAAACACAGATCTGAGACGAGACCTTTGTAGAAACGGGAATGTTGTCAGGTATCTTTACACGCCACTACTAGGCCTACTGTAGGCTAACGCAGTGATAATATAACTACCTAGATGCCTGGGAATCCCCTAGATAGCTCGCGCGCACACATGACATAGTCGCGCGCTCGCGCGCACACACACACAGACACACACCCACACAGAGTGAGATACACACAGTGATACACACACATGTATACACACTCACTCACATTCACATAAAGGCACTCACGCAATCTGACACACTGCAATCTGACACCCTGGTTGATTCCTGTTCAAGGGGATATTTTCCCCTGGAGTTAACATCATTGCAGACTCCACTCTCCCCAAAAGCCCTTCTGGAGGCCCCGTGTGGGAATGAACAAAGAACATCTTGCTCACTCATTAAGTCCTGTTCCACTTTTCGTAAGAGTAGGCCATTGTGTGCCGGTGGGAACAGATGACAACATTTACAAAACCACATACACACGGGGACTGGAGTGGATGTAAAAAGCACACAAGTGCTTATTCCATTATCCTTGATATAAAAGAATAAAATAAATAAAATAAATGTACAGCGGTACACACACTCATTCACACACACACACACTCAGAGTTTGCACATTGTAAGTTTAAGACTTTAACTTCACAACAATAAAGTTGAATTAGCACTGAGTACATCATCTATCATTCTTGCTCAAGATTCTCTTCTCTGTGCAGACTATCCACTTAGACGTCTGCACCGACTGTGTGATGTTTGGAGCCGTCCGGCGGTGGCAGGATTCCGCTAAAACTGCATCAGCCAAGAATAGCTAGTTTTTCCCTGTTTGTGAAGCTGTTCTGTCAGCTCAAGAGTCTACAATACATGGCCTGGCCTGTGAAGACTTCAACCATGGAAATGACGACCAGGAAACCTCTGAGCATGTGTAATCCCGAAACACAGCGACAGTGTTTAGATGGCTCTTGCATTTCACGCATGGAACTTTGTCGTAAGTTACTTAGTTAGTTTACTGTGATTTTTTTTAGAAAAATGTTGTGATGACCAAACACAGATAGACTTAGGCAGACAGATAGAACATACAACCACAGACAGTGAGACACACAGAGAGAATTGCACATCCACATGCTCAACATGCATGCATGCACACACACATGCACACACGCTCACACACACACAACACACACACTTTCTCACTCTCACTTCCTCACTCTCACTCTCTCTCTCTCTCTCACCACACACACCACACACATGTTACACACACACACACACACACACACACACACACACACACACACACACACACACACACACACACACACACTCACACACTCACAGAAGAGATCATAGTAGTATAATTTTATCACATTTTCTTAGCAAAACTATAAAAATGTAAAGATTTAAAAAAGCAACAAAGACCCAACCCAGAAACACTCAAACAGACAGACATAATTTTTGTATGTTGTATGCAAAAGGCCACATTTAAAGGGTAATTCAGTAAACCATCTCTCACCACATACTTATTGTTATTCACTCTGATGGGATACACTGTTGTCCTAAACATTTTTTTTCTAAATGATTGACACTTGTCATCACATGTCAGTCATAGTGGATAGTCTAATTCCAGGTTTTCCATAGTCATTCTTGGGTGAAACTCTAAAAGGCTCCATAGTTTATATATATATATATATATATATATATATATATATATATATATATATATAATACTATGGAGCCTTTTAATTTTTATTATTTATACACACACATGTATGTATACACAAAATCTCATTATTGTTGGACCTTAGAGCTCTAGCCAAGGAACAACAACAACAAAAATCCACTATCTACCATCCTCCTTCCTACACCCTCCTTTGTTTTGTTTTTGAAAGGGAAAGGGTGAACAGGGGGGAGGGTAACGGGAGTGAATGGTTTGATATTTAGCCAGAGTTGCTGCTGGAGGTGCAGGAATGTGGGCTGACATATGTCCTTGGTCCCTGGAGCCGCAGTTGTACAATAGTTGTGACTGCTCACTGTACATCACTACGTACATGTGTGGCATTGTAGGCATTGCACATGTTCACAGTACTTACTTACCGCAAATGTTACCATGCTGTCTTTCAAACTTGTGCAGTTGTAAAGTTCTGTAGTTTTTTTCTTGATGGAGGGCATGCTCTTTAGCTATGATTTACTAAGTGGCCCGACTCAGCATTCACAGTATGGTAGGTATAAAAACTATGAATGCAATATTTTATTTAAATCTTATGCAAGTTCTGAGGTAAGGTAGGTGTGTGTGTGTTTGAGTGTGTGTTTTTGTGTTTTGTTTGTTTCCATTTATTTGGGTAGTTTTTTTTAAGAGGGGGGTAGGAGGAAGGCGGGGATAAGGGTGGAGAGCAGCTTTGCTTTCTGAAATGGAGACTCTGTTTTCTTAAGCTTTTGTTCTTGAAAATCTCTAACTGTAAAAAGAAAAAAGGGAATACTATACATATATATATATATATTTTTTTTTTTTATTGAAGAAAACAAAAGAAAGTCTGTAGTTCAAGCATGTGTAACAACAAAAACTGAGAGGTGGGGTAATTTTAACAAAACTGGAAAGTAATTTTTTTTTAAAATGTAGTACGTTTTCAAGTTTTTAAAAATAATTTTACGTTTAGTATGTAACTTAGATAACATGATTTTTAAGGTCTTTTAGATGACTTGACTTTTAAAGTACTAAGCATTTCACACTGTGTCGTAAAAGGTATATACCTGGTAAATGCTCTGTTTCCACGAAATGTCGTGTTGTTGATTATTACCATACTGCCCACCCAAGAACCCAAATCCTTTTGGCAAGTAGCTGTCAGTGAACATAAAAACATGGGTGTGGCAGTGAAGTGGGTTTAAAAGTATACTGATGGAGATTATTATTTTTACATGTACGTGTAGGCTGTGTCATTCTTTCTTTGCAAGTGCACGGATGATGTGGTTGATCTGCAACACTACAGGTGTACATACTGCGATGTTTTGATAGAACTGTGGTTTTCTTCAGTGACTCAGCATACAACTGAAGCTTATTACATGGGTTTTTGCTGGTGGTAGAGCATGGTTGATCAATGATGCCTTCTGTCAGTGGAAGTCTTGGCCAGTGTGGGGTGTAAAATCAGTCTATGTGTCTTTTATCTGTCTGTTTATCAGTCTACCTAGATATATTGTGCACATGGTGATGGTTCCTCCAGTTACTGAAAAGTGATGAATCTGTCTTTCTAATACACTTCTACAGGTGAGCTTTTGGCCTAGCTGGTTGATATTGTTTTCTTGTGTTTTACTTTTAGATGGGTAAAACCATGTTTTTCTTTCTTTTGGTAATTTTTTTTTAATTTAAAAGGAAGTGTCATACAATAGCTTTCACAAATCATTTTCAACCACATACTGAAATTCTATGAAGAGAACCAACAACAACAAACCAGTTTGATAAACCATGCATGAAAAACTTAAAAAGGTGGAATCGGTACACAAGCCCTCATTGTGGCACTGGTAGGGTTAGTTTGTAATGTATGTCTTGTGACTTTATTGACTTCTGGGTCATTCTCTCTCTCTGTTTGTCTCTTTAGATAAGATTTTCATTTTTTTCATTGTGCAACTACGAAGTGATAAAATCACATCTGTAGTCTAAGGAGTACTGAAGTGAGAATCTTTGCTTTCCGTTTGCTATTGCGATGGACATGAATTGAGCATGCATTACTGTCTGTCTGTCTCTGTCTTTCACTCTTGTTGGGTAGTCTTCTGTCTTTTTGACTTGTGTGTCATTTGCCTCAGCCTCAAATAGTCTACATCAGTTTTGCTTACAAGTCAACACTTTTCATGTTTGTTCTTCAGCGGAGGAGGAGATGTTGAATCAGGACACCATACTGATCATGATCGGTGTGGGCATGGGTGTCGTCCTCTTCCTCATTCTTCTCTATTGCCTGCAGCAGCGCCGTGGTGGCAGTGCTGAGCAAGGTTGGTGAACTGTTTTTCCCTCAAGAATACTTTAATGTCTCACCTAGAGAAATTGTGAGTGGCATTTAAAAATTGTACTTACACGGCATGCATGCATTATTAAACAATACAGATTAAGAAATAACACAGTATTTTAAAGCGACAACAATCTCGTCAACACTCACACCTGCACCCACCCATCCTACACACTAGCCATCCCACCCACACACACACACATCCCATCCAAACACACACACCACCCACATCTCACACACGCCAGCACACACACACCACACACAACACAACACAGCCATCCTCAACACACACACACACACCCACCCATCCACACACACCATCCACACACACACACACACACCCACCCATCCACACACACACACTCCCTAGAGCTGTACTTCATTGAAGCTAGATGTTGGTTGGTGGGGTAGTTTTTTGTTTCTTTTGTTAGTTTTTTTTAAATATATATAGGTGGAGGTTTTTGTTGTTGTTTGCTGTTGTTTTTTTAGAAAGTTGTTCATTATCCATTTTCTCATTTTTAAAAACAAATGTAACCGACCAGAATAATGATTGATTTCTTTTATGTTTCAAAAATATACTTGGATGAAACAGATGTATCGTGTTAATTAATCCAAGGGAAACAACATCGGTTTAATGGGGTCATTATGGGTCAGCGTGTAGGGTTTTTTTGGTTGTTGGTTTTTTTTTTAGTGCTGACTTAAAATTTAGAAAGATTTCTTCCTTTTTTTCCTGATTTAAATAGAAAAAAGTTCAAAGATTTCTTTTATGGATATATTTATTTTTTAAAAATAGATCTGTTTTGCGTATTATCAAAGATCAGCTATTGGTAGCAGCTGAAATAGCAGCATTCACATATTAATTTCTTATTGCTGTGTAGCAGCCTGGATTTAGATTGTGACCGCAGTAGTTTGTTGTTAAATAGTGACCAGATCAATGTGTTATTTTAGGTGGGTTGGACTTAAATGGGACAGGATAGCTCAGTGGTCAGAGCTCTCACTTTCCCAAGTTAAGGTTAAGCAGCATTGAATGTGGTTACCAAGAGGATGGGTGGCCGTTTTTGTGCCTTGGCTTCAGTACAGTCCCCCAGTTTACCCAGCTGTAAATGGGCACCTGCTCTCTTAAGGGTCAGGGAAGGTAAAGCAGCGAGGGAGAGGAGATGGGCCCTGCCTTTAATATGCTTGCCCCTGGAGAAGCTGAGGTCTCTTTACACCTCACTCCCCAATGACTGCACAGGTTATGGGACACCTTTACTTTTTCCCTTTTTGGACTTAAATTCATGTGTATGGGTAGTGTTTAATTTATAAAACAGCTCAGTTATAAGGTGTGTTGTCGTGACAGGCATGTCAGAGGCTGCAGATGAAATAGATCATCATCCTGAACTGCTGATGCCCCCTCCATCCTACAGGGAAGCCATTGATGTCGGCCTGTACCCCCCCACCCCACAGAGAAATGTGAGTCGTTGGTGACATTTTGTGATATTCTAGCAGGGTGGGGTTGTTTGGGTGTTTTTTGTTGTTGTTTTTTAAAAAATCATAACAGCAGATTTCTCTGTCTGTTTTTTTGTTTGTTTGTTTGATTTTTTAAGTCTGTATTTCTTGGGAACCTTGAAGCTCTAGCCGAAGAATAACAAAAATAATTTTTTTTTTTAGTTAATCAAGTTGAAAATAGCCAGCCTGCCTAGATGCAGGGGTCACTGTCATTTCAAACATGAACTTTTATTCTTTTATTTTGAGGATAATGCAATAAGCACTTACATGCGGTTTTTATTTTATTTTTACATCTAATCCCCATGTGTATGTGGTTTTGTACATTTTGTTATCTATTACCACCGGCAAACAATGGCCTACTCTTCTGAAAAGTTGAATAGGTTTTCACGATTGTTTAAGATGTTCTGCATGCATTCACACATGGGACCATGGTTTATAGTCTCATATGAAGGACTGTTTGTCAATCTGTGGGTGATCCTGATGTCATGAGTCATATTTGCCTGATTACCGTCATTGAAGACATGAAGAGACTCGCCTTACACTCCAAGATTTGCTGACAGGTGTGTGCCTGCAACAGGGACTTAAGGTTGTTTTTTGTTTTTAAGTTTCAAAATATATTTTCAAACCATATACACAAACGATGTGACATACAGATAGATCCATATTCAATTGATCCGTATCGAAGCAAATGAACAAAGGGGTGTGGAAAACACAAACAGAGTAACACAGATTTCTGTTTGTTGTTGACATCTCTGATTATGCGTGTATTTTCATATTCCTTTCATTTTCATTTCATTTTCATATCACTTTAAGTCACAGTAGATTTCTCTGCATGAAATTTGGGCTGCTGTCCCCGGGAAGAGCTTGTCACCACAAGAGCAACACCGCCGTTTATATTTTTCCTGTCTTCAGCTGTATTGGTTTCTTTATCAGATAGGCTTTTTTTCTACAGAATTTTGCCAGGGTCAACTCTCTTTTTGCCATCGGTTCTTTTACGTGCGCTAAATAATTTTGTGTAACACACAGGACCTCGGTTTATTGTCTCATCCAAAAGACTAACTCCCAGACCGCCACTCATGGTCTAATGGATGGGGGGAAAAGTTTTGGTCCCAAACGGGGATCAAACCACCGCACACTTCCTACCCAGACTTTCTAGGCAGGCGTGTTACCTCCATACCACTGATGCATTTAATGCCTTGTGATTGATCCTTGATGAGTGCTGGGTATTTTCAAGTTTTAACATCTTGCTAGCCCCTCTTTTTCCACAGTCTGCCTCATTGTACACTCAAAGACACAGCCACATTCTTAAGAATGCCCCTGCTGACATTTCTGTTTTATCCACCAATATCTGTCATGATCAAGAAGTGGGAAAAGAAGCTTTTAACATTTTATAGATCTTGCAAAATGCTTAAAAAGCTTATGAAAAATGATTTCTGTTGCTTCCTTTGCATAGAAAACAGATTAGTTACAGCGGTGACTATACAGAAATATTCTTTTTGTTACATTTTATTTTATTTTATTTATTCTTTTATATCGAGGATAATGGAATAAGCACTTATGTGCTTTTTTACAACCAGTCCCCGTGTGTTTGCGGTTTTGTAAATTTTGTCATCTGTTCCCACCGGCACACAATGGCTTCTTACAAAAAGCGGAACAGGATTTAACGTGTGCGCAAGATGTTCTGCGTGTGTTTGCACACGGGGCCTCGGTTTATAGTCTCATCCAAAGGACTTTCACATATAAAGCAGGCTAGTAGGAATATGATTCAGGTGAACAAGTAGTTGCCTACTTGCACCACCGCAAATGGAGCCAACTGGTGCAATGTTCGTCACTGCAGTGCCCCTACGACCCTGCAGGGGGTTATGGGAGCAGATGAGATGAGATGAGAACGAGTATTGAGAGTGTCTCTTATATTTTTGTTGGGTTTTTATAATAATAATAATAATAATAATGTATGGAATTTATATAGCGCTGAATCTTGTAAAGCAACAAATCAAAGCGCTTTAAACAAAAAATTTATGTGTGTGTATGCGGTTTTTAAAAATTTTGTCATCTGTTCCCACCGGCACACAATGGCCTACTCTTTTGAACAGCGGAACAGGATTTAACGTGTGCGCAAGATGTTCTGCATGCGTTCGCACACGGGGCCTCGGTTTATAGTCTCATCCAATCTAATAGTTTGCTTTGCCATTTTTCAGAGGCGCATACCATCGTGTGACGAGCCCATCACCCCACCCCCAAACTACGAAGCAGCTCTGAACATTCTGGCTCAAAGCCACGAAAGCGTGCTGGTCGGTAAAGATGGTGCTGCCCCCTCCTCGCCAGTTGGCACTACGTCGCCAGTATTACGTCGAGCCCTGTCGGTTGAGCATGTGGGCATTTTCCGAGGGAGGCCAATGACTTTTTCATCATTTGGTGCCCATGCAAAAACGTTTACGAATACGCCCAGAGAGGAGAGAACACAAGACACCTGATATGCAATTGTGTGCTGCCTGTGTTGATGCAAGTGTGTGTGTGTGTGTGTGTGTGTGTGAGTGTGTGTGTGTGTGGGTATGTGCTTTATTGGCTGTATATTTGTCATGTCTCATATTATATTTTGTGGGAAATGAAAAGTGGATCAAGATGTTTTACATAGATGTCATTGTTGATATGTCTATCGCTGCAATTTTTTGCTCACATGCGAGCACATGTGCTTAGATCAGAAGAGGATCTGGCCAGTAATGACTATTCTATTATGTATTTATGTCATTGTGGAAACAGGGATCAAAGTATCTAATCTATATATTTGTATGTGAACATGTGTTTGTGTGTGTGTGTGTGTGTGTGTGAGAGAGAGTGTGTGTGTGAAAGAGAGAGTGTGTGTGTGTGTGTGGGTGAGAGATAGAGAGAATGTGTGTGTGTGAGAGAGAGAAAGAGAGAGAGGGGGGGTGGTGTATGTGTACATGCATGTGTGCTTGCATTTGTGCAGGTGTGTGTGTGTGTATTCTTTCCCAGTTACTAGAAAGTGGTTAAAATACTTTAACTGGTAGATTTCTTTTGGCAGGGATGTTTGGGGCTTTTTTCAGTACAAGTAGTAGACCTTCCCAGAAATTCTGTGCAGGAATTTTTATTTCTTGTCTGTCTCTGATTTTTCTCTTCTTTTTTTTTCCCTTAAAATTTTTTTCTTCCTTTAATTTTTGGATTGAGGGGGGGGGGGGGGGGGTAGTTGTGTGTGTGTGTCTCATCAATATATTCCTCTGTATTTGTCTAGAAATGTTCCTCTCAGAACTGAAAACTTACGTATTACTATCAAAAATATTGTGTATGACTTTTTAATGATTTATTATAATATTGATGCTTATTTTTTTGGGGGGGTCTGTTGCGGTGAATATTGTTAAGTTCCCACCAGGAGCACAACTAGGATCATTTGCAAGGTAGCTAATTGTTTTTGATATTATATCTGTTCAGTATTAGTGTTATCAGTATTCAAAAAGTAATTACCTGCTTATTGTATATCAAGATGTTGGCTTGAACACTATTCCTATGCTAAGGGAGAGAACCCCTCTTTTCCAGTACATGTGAACTGTGCACATTTGTATGTTTCTGTAACCCAGTAGTGGGTAATGCAGAGGGAAGGGTTAGTAGATGGTTGGTTACCCTATAGCAGGTTATTTTATTTTATTTATTTATTTAGAGGATAATAGAATAAGCACTCATGTGCTTTTTTATATCCAGTCCCTGTGTGTATGCAGTTTTGTCAATTCGTCATCTGTTCCCACCAGCACACAATGGCTTGCTCTTCCGAAAAGTGGGACAGGTTTTACCGTGTGCGCAAGAAAACTTCTTTCATTTATACCATAGTCTGGTCGACTGTTGGGGCAACATTGAAGATTTTGCCACCAGCTTCTTCCACTCCTTGCTTTAAGGAGCCCCAAACCCTATTTAGTTTTATTTTATTTATTTATTCTTTTACATTGAGGATAATGGAATAAGCACTCATGTGCTTTTTTACATCCAGTCCCCGTGTGTATGCGGTTTTGTCAATTTTGTCATCTGTTTCCACCAGCACACAATGGCCTGCTCTTCCGAAAAGCGGAACAGGATTTAACGTGTGCACAAGATGTTCTGCAT
Source organism: Rapana venosa (assembly GCA_028751875.1). Classification (NCBI taxonomy): domain Eukaryota; kingdom Metazoa; phylum Mollusca; class Gastropoda; order Neogastropoda; family Muricidae; genus Rapana; species Rapana venosa. The sequence goes on along the minus strand of CM054143.1, from coordinate 10,494,812 downwards.
GCGTTCGAACACGGGGCCCCGGTTTATAGTCTCATCCGAAGGACTTTGACATTCAGTTCGATTTTTTTGTCAAACTGGGAAGAAAGGGCGAGGCTGGGAATTGAACCCACAACCTCACGGTTTACCTGTTGGCCTGAAGTTCCAAGTTCAGATGTCAATCTATGCTGGGACGTGGAGGGAGGGTGGGGGGGTGTGAGATGAGCATCCAGAGGTCAGGATTCAGATGTATCCTTGTTCCCCCAGGAATGTTAGCAGTTAAAGGCTGAAACACTTGCAAGAAAGTTAAGCGGGGAGTGGGAGGGAGGGGGTGGGGGGGAGTATTTTACTGTATGGGTCAACTTCTCTTTTTTTTTTTCTTTTTTTTTTAAAATCTTCTAGATTTTCTTCACATTTTTTGAGTGGAGTGCATTGAGTTCTTAGATCAGATTAATTATTTCTGTCCTTTTTTTTCTCTGTGTGTGTGTGGGAGGGGTGGGGGGGGGGGGGGGGTTATTTGGGTGTTGTTTTTTTTAAAAACTTAATGTCAATCTTCATATGGTTTTGTTGTGGCTTTGACTCTAAAGAATGTGTCAGACTTGATAAAGAAGTGATGAAAGTGTGTATGGAGTGTGTGATGCGTAGCTTACTGTTTCTTTCTTTCTTTCTTTTTTCTTTTAAAAAAAAAAAGAATTTGGGAACCTGTATGCAAAATCACTCTTGCCTTCAAACGTATTATCTTGAAATGCAAACCATCTACATATCTTTGACATGTGAGGGGTTTATGTATACAAGAGAGGGTCAAAAGGTTTGTCATGGAGGTGAAAGTGATTTCATTTTCATCCAAAAACACACAAAAAAGGTATGAGTGGGTACAGGAGGCATGACAAACAAAAAGAAAAGAAAAGAAAAGAAAAAGGATACTAATATCTGTTATGCCAACCTATGTGTGCGTGTGCGTGTGTGTGTGTGTGTGTGTGTGTGTGCGTGCGTGTGTGTGTGTTGGCCTCCACTGTCACTCTTTTCTTCACAGGATGAGCAGATCAACATATGGACAAAGAAAGCATGTTGACAGAAAGCTAAGGAATATATGTGTGACTGTAATGAAATTGGTTGATGTTGTCCTTAGGAAACTTATCAAAGACTTACAATGAATTACGCTTTTAAGTGTTGGAGGGGGGGTTTGGACAGACGTTGTAATTGTGTTCTTTAATCTTTATTTCTGGGTTGTAGAAGTATGACTCATCTTTTGCTGTTTTTGATGTAGTATGCTTTTTATAGGGTGGGTTGTTGTTTTTTAAAGCACTGTTAATGAATAGCACTGTATATGAAATTTTATCAATTGTTTGAAAATGGATGTGTGTAGCTTGACTGGCCTATCAGACTAGCATAGCGTTTTACATTCCTCCTTCCCCCTGTCAGGTCATACCTGCTGGGTTTTTTGGGTGTTGGTTTTTTTTTTTTTACCATTTGGTGAAAGAATTGTTCATGGTATATTTCAAGAATAAATGTTTTATGAATGTAGCAAAAAGATATCATAGGTTTAAAAAAACAACAACCCAACAAACTTACAAATTCACAGCGCTCAACTTCAATATCACTCAGTCAAGAGTGCTAAATTTAGTGTGCCCCTTCCTTTTACCTAGTCCTAGTGCTATAATTAACACCCACTGGCCCCAGCTGGGCTGGGATGGAATGAACAGCAGCTGAGGGCAGCTAAAAGCGGGGGAAACAGACAGCTGTGAATTGTGACCAAATAGAAGCTGCTGTTACTTTGATTAAACTTACAGAAATAAAACTAAATTTTGTTGTCCCGCTCCTTAACCCTTTTTCGTCCCACATAAGATTGAGCAGTCTCATTCTCCAGACCAAGTAAATTTCAAGCTGTCGCTGCTGAAAGAGGGTGAGGTCAGAAAAATATTTATTAAAGTTTTGTTTCTCAATGGATTGTTGGAACACAACAGTTGACACGTGGCACAGGAAGAACCAAGAGAAATCTGACTTCATATAAAAGGAAGTTAGCAAGGCTAACTGGAACTATATTCACCCAAAAAGCGAAAGTAATGTTCAGGACACGAGTCCCTCATTCCGCAGTCTCTTGTAAATGATGAGTAAGTCACAAGGGACTCATTCCGCGGGAAGAAATGTGTTAACAAGAGCTCTGAGGTTCACCAATGATGGGATTTTGTCTGTGGGACCATTTGCCCACCATTAAGGTAGTCGCACTTGGACTTCAGGGTTAGTGGTAAAATAACATCATCATCAATGCCTTTGTGCCTTATTGGCACGTAGGGCAGCAACAAATGTTCTAGTGGTAAAATAAGTTCTAGGCAAAACTTGTAGAATTACAATTATGGAATAAACGAAATGTGACGCAAGCTTTCACTCAATCTGATTATGATCAGTCCGTTATCTGATTTTTACTTGGTGAAGAGTCAGAACTTGTTTTGCAAGTGTGTCTGCCTGGATTAACCTGTAGGTTTTAATTTTACGTTATAATTATTCCTCCCTACCCCCAACTCCCTGTTTTTTGGGGAGGGGTGTATGGGTGAGAGAGCACTGCTTCTAGTCTTCACATTTGGGGCCTTCTATCCAACCAGGATGCTTACAAGTATAAACTGATTTCTTGTGTCATTTCAGATGACTTTGACAATGTTGCTCTCGTGTAGCTCTCCAATTTCTGCTGTTTTTACACCTCACATCTTGGTGAAAATGATTGATTTTCTTTTCAAAGTTGTGCGTTGAGATATTAATGTTAACCGAAATCACTTAGATGATTGTCTCTATCACTGCTACTATACATGTATATATGGAGGTGGATTTGTAATCTGTGGATGTTGTGTAATAGTTATTCAGCTTACATTTATTTGCTGTTTCTCTCTAGATGAATGAAGAAGCAACTGTGGCTTGCAGAAAAAAAGTATACTGTTGGTATTCTTGTGAGGAGGTGGGGTGGGGGGTGATGTATGCTTATTCTGTATGTTATAACTGTATCTGTAATAGAACATTCCTGAAGGCTGATGAGGAAAATGCAGTTGACGTGTCTTTGAGTTCTTGGAATAGTGCTTTACTCTGCATATTCATGTTACTGAGCTCACTAAAATACTGCTTCTTCTACCTCTCCTACTGTTGGAAAACGACCAGTCAACAGGGTTTTAGCCTGCTGTGTGTGCGTGTTTCGATATTGTGTCTGACCTCGTCGACTGACTTATTAAACAAAATTTTTTTTTAACAGTTTGACTGAAGTTAGTCCTGCTTTTTCTATCTGATATGGATGAGCGCTGAAGGTATAGGGTTTTGTTCTTGTGTATAATCAATATGGGTTTGGACATCCTATATGCAAGTCAGGGGACAGGATAGATCAGTGATCAGAGCACTCGCTTTGCCCCAGCCAGTGTTAAGCAGCATCAAGCGTGGTTACCAATTAGATGGCTGACTGTTCGCACGCTTTGGCTTTAGTACATTTCGCCCAGTTCATCATCATCATTAGCCATTACACCCAGCGGTGTGTAGGGCAGCAACAAAGCGCTTCCACTCCTGCCTATTCTGGGCCAACCTAGTCACTGATCCCCAAGAGTGCTGCATGGCCTTCATCTCACTTTCTACAGTTCTAAATGGGTACCTGCCTCTTTAGGGTCAGGAAAGGTAAAGCAGCGAGGGAGAGGAGATGGGCGCCGCCCTCAATATGCTCCCCTACGACCACATAGGTTATGGGATAAGTTATGGGACACCTTTACCTTTTTTACTTATATGCATGTAACATGGAAGACTGATTTTTGTTCACAGAATGTCTAAATTTGTATTTGTTGTTCTTCTTGGCTACAGCTCCAAGGTTCACCAATGGTAAGATTTTGCGTATGCGACTGTTGTTACCCCACTGACTTAAATAAATTCTGCTTTATCTCTTTGTCGAAGATGGAGAACACTGACGGTTACTAAATGTTGGTCTTGTTTTTAATTGTATTGTACATGGTTTGCAGTTACAACAGATTTCACTGAATGAAATTCTGGCTGCTAGAAGCGTACTACTGCATGAGCAACTTTTAGTCTTCATTTTTCTTATCTGTTTCTTCTGTGCATTTATATGTTTTTTGTTCTTTAAATTATATAATCATTCATTCATATTACTCGTATTGGCTTCCGGATGAGAAAAGCTTTTTCTGCAAAGTTTTTTCCCCGGGGATAACTCTTAGTGGGTGTGGGTTTTCTGTGTGTTCACCACAAGCGTGTGTTAAATGTTGGGTGTGGGTTCATTGTCTCATCCAGTGGATAGCATGAGATCATCACACACAATGTAGGTGATGGGGAAAAAGTTTGGCTTCAGATGGGATTGAACCCATAGTCTCTTGCCTTCTAGTCAGGTGTGTTACCGCTCTACCACCGATCCATGTTCTGTTCTTCGCAAAATCTCTGAATGTGTTTATGTAGTGGAGGATAACAAATTTGTGGTTGGGTTTTTTTGTTTGTTTGTTTGGGTTTTTTTTCTCTTTTTTGGGTTTTTTTTAACTGGCTGTTATAAATTGTTGGCCTGTGCTGAAAAATAAATGAGAAAATTGTTTGTAGGCAAAGAGTTATAAAAAACCCTAAAGATATAGATAGATATAGATATACATAGATATGTGTATCCTGCATAAAAACCTGATGGTGCATGATAACTGTCTTTGAAGATTTCATCCCCATAAGAACTTAACTGATTTGGATATGCCACTGGAAAGAGAAATGTCAGAGGTTGATATTGGAAAGAAACACATGGATATAAACTGCTTTGTGCATGTGTCAAAGTACATTTTTCTCTAATATTTGAAAGTAATATATGATTTTTTCAGAGCATAAAACTCTTTCAGAATGAACAAAGAAAAGAACATCTTTATTTACTGGACTGATTCTGAAAAATTACTTTCACAGGAGATCATTTGTAATTTATTTGTTCTGAAAAATATAGAAGGGTATGGTTCTTAAAGTTGCGATTGATTCATTATGTACAAACATTTTATTGTCTCATTTTAATGGTAATGGTCTTATTGGTGTGTGTGTGTGTGTGTGTGCATGAGTGTGTGCTTGCGTGTGTATCAGGTGCATGTGCATTTATATGTTTGCATTTTAGCATCCATGCATGTGCATTTATGCAACTGCATAGCCAAAAAAGTGTGGATCGCTTGTGAATTCTGTTGCCCAAAGTGTAATCAGAAACAAATTTTGAATGGAACAAAATAACAATAGCGAATCGACTATAGCTGACCTGTGTGTGAAACTTTGCTTAAACAGCAGTGAGAATGATTGTGTCTAAAAGCTGACTACACGAGGCCTGCTTCTTGACCCACAGCTTACTGAAATATTTACATTTTTGTTTGGTGGTCGATTTGGTTTGTACAAAGGTGCATTTGTCCCTCTTTTTTTTTGGGGGGGGGGATGTGTGGAGGAAGATGGCCCGGGTTGGGGGTGGGTGGGGGTGGGGTGTTGGTAAGCTGCTGATGAAAGTGTGGGCCAGTATTATTTATGTGGTGATTCAGGCATCATTTTTGAAACAAACTCCCAGATTTTGGATCATGAATCAAAGTTGTTGAGTGGCTTATTTCAGGCTGTGTTATCAAGTAAGAAATGAGCTTAGAGAAAAATGGATTTTCATACAAAAAGTTGGGTTTTTTAAATGTAATTATTATCATTTTCTTTTTGGTTTTTTTTGTTTTTTTTTGATTGGTTGACTATGCCCTGATACTGGACTAAACTTACAATTATTTTGTTTGTTATTGTTTTGTATTTTTTTGATTATGTTTTGTTTGGCTTTGTTTTTGGTGTGATTTTTACACTTGTGAACAAAGCTCGAGTGCCATCAAGCTGTACAGCACGCAGGGTATATATGGCTTGTTTATATGTATGTAAGCAGAGTAGCACAACAGCGTTACATAATCAGAAACCCAGTATCAGATTCTGTTCATATCACCAAACACACATTACCACTGAGTCTGTTCCTTTATTTTTTCACCAACAATGAGATTCCATTGAAAAAGTCATTTTTGTTATAAAGCAGAATTGACTGTTTACTTGATTCTTTGTCGTGCAATGCTGGTCTGTTTATATGAGAGAATGAGAGAATTTGATGTTGTAATCATGGGTGAAATGTGCTTGGATTAAATTTATGGAAAAGTTTTGTATTTACTTCAGAGCAGTTCATACATTCTGGTGACCTTGCACTATTTTGCAATAGGCAAGTTTTTTTGCATATTTTTTTATTTAAATAAATTTTTGTGATGAAAATGTTATTTTTTTCTTATTCTATTTCATTTGTTTGGTTTTTGTTTGGGTTTTTTGTTTGTTTTTTATTTTTTATTTTAGCTAGAGCCCTGAGATTCACCAGTGGTGAGATTTTGCGCATGCGATTATTTTTTACCCACCATTAAGGTATCTGTATTCCAACTTCAGGGATGGTGTCTAAACACATCTGTGTGCATGCAGTTTTTTAAAATTTTGTCACCCATTCCTACTAGCATGAAATGGCCAATTCTTGTGAAAACGGAACAGGTTTTTAACATGTGTTCAAGATGTTCTCTGTATGTTCATACATGTGGCCTCAGTTTATAGTCTCACCCAAAGGACTTTTGGGAGAGTGGAGTCAGTACTAACCCCAGGGTAAAATTTTCCTAAAACAAAATGGGCACCTCAGTAGTGGCTCGATCCCAGGCTGTTAAATCATGAGTGCAGTGCTCTAACCACTAGGCTCCCCACCCCCCACAAGCTGTTTTATTTTATTCACTTTTTAGTGATCAAGGCGCTCAAGTCTGACTGTTCATCCTTTTACGAATTGAAAATGTGTCGGTGAGACTCCTGCCAGTTGTTTGTAAGTATGAATCAGAAGTGTACTACTATACATATAATATACAGAGATACAAGTTGATGTCAGGTTTTCTGTCACTCGGAATCACATCAATGGCATTTCTATGGGCTGTGTTTGCCTAAAGATATGTTGAAATGTGTGTTCATGGACGTTTGTGGGCATTTTTCAGTTGCTTTTTCTTGTATGGAGATTCTACAGTCTGTTTTATCCCCTACCCTTTCTGATTAGCTGGGCTGGGATGGGATGGAATAGACAGCAGCTGAGAGTGGGGGAGACTGACAGCTGTGTACCCTTTTCTGTTCTGTTTTCAAAGCAGTTGACATATGAATTGTTTTAAAGTAGGAGACATAAAAAGAGGATAATGTTAACGGTTATTGGCTCATTCTGTATGAATATCAGATATGGTGTCTGGAAATTCTGGCAAAGGGTTGTAATATTTTGTAAGCCATTGGAGATAGCAAGGCTATAATCATCAGATTGGGTTTTGTGGGATATTGTGTGTGACTTGGCTTTTGGTAAAGAATTATTTTTAAACGTTTTGGGGAACATTGGAAATACAAATTGATTGGAGGCAATATATGAATATATATACATATATATATATATAAAACATTTTTGTGACTACTTTTCTGTTCTGTAGGTCTTGCCATAAAACGTTTCTATGTATGGCTTCATGTTCAGTCATATTATCAGTTAGGAAGCACAATTCCTACCTTTTGCCTAATCACCCATCTCCCCATCCATCCACTTATCCCCGCCTTTCCATGAAGAGAAGAAATAAAATCTGAATACTCTCTACATTCCATTGTTGCTTCAGAAAGACATTGTTTTCAAGAATATAACTTCTACTGCTGAATTTCATATCTACATGGTAATATCAGAAAATATCATCCTTATCTTTCGTCTGCTGTTTGCTCATGATTTCATGGGCTGTACTGACTGTGATAAAACATGACATGCAGTCTCAACACAATCTTATGCATTCCTAAAGATCAACAACAAACAAATAGAGCTATCGATTGAATTGAGCAGTGATCAAATATCACCACATTTCAGAATGTCATCTGATTATCTTGAGAGAACAGCGAATTCATCATAGAATTGGCAACATATCAGTGGTTTTGGTTTTGTCTGCATTATATGATAAAAGCATTTTCTCTGTCAGGTTAAAACTAATCTCCCAAGGGAAGGGAGTGCATCATTGTAGTATGGGGCCATTCTTTTATTCCCATTGTGGTAGTACATTGTTTACTTGTGAAAGAGGACTTTCTGCATATTGTTGCTGGGGGTAATCCTTAGATACTGGGGGCTCTTAAGTGTATACAAAATGCATGCTGCAGCTGCGACGTTGGTTTTTTTGTCTTGTCCAAACATTTAGTTCTGTTGTCTGGCCATTACTTAGGTCATGGGGAATTTAGAAGAGGGGTGGGGGTAGGGGATCTTCTTTTGAAAAGGATTCAAACCATAAATTGTTTTATTTCCTGAAGGCTCCAGTTCATTCTTGATTAATTAGTATTGATAGTTTGTGTGTTAACTTCATATATCTTGAATAGAAATGTGTGTAACTTGTCAGGTTTTATCTGTGTGTGTGTGTGTGGTGTGTGTGTGTGTGTGTTTTGACTTCAAGATTTTTTTTTTAAAAAGTATCTCTTTAGAAATGTTACAAGTTATGCAAAATGATGGTGCTGATTTTGTCATGTCTTAATGGTTGCTGGGGGTGAAAACCCAACTCAAAGGAAAGAATCATTAAAGGCTAAGAATATTTGTGTTATTGTATTCCATTATTCAACATGGATTAAACAAAAATGGATTATGATTTATTTTACTTACATATATATATTTTAAAAATTTGAAGCAGGATCAAAATTTACCCTCTCTGTGTTAATGAAAAGCATGCGCATGCACACACACACACACATATACATGGCTAGAGCTTGAAGGTTTACCAATGGTGAGATTTTTGAGTATGTGACTCCCCCCTCCTCCAATATATTATGTCCTGTATCATAGCTTTCGCATATCTCATCTTCCATTATATATACCTGAGGAAGTGGAAACTTAGGTCTTTCTGTTTGCCTTTCCTGAGCAAACAAAACCCCAATTTCTCAACACTAAGCAAATTATATGATTTCCTTTCATCCATCAAACATAAAAGTTCAACTTGATGGGCACACCATCCATATCTTCTTTTCATCTGTATTGTATTGTCATTTTTGCCAAAGTAACAATGGATTGAAATTATTTGAAATGTATTCTTTTGTCAGTCAGTATTACTCAACAATGCATTTGCTGATTTAACTTGTAAAGCAGAAGCGAGTAAAACAATGTTACACTGTTTCAAGTCTTGTTTCTGCTTTGCATTCTGCTCTGTTCTTGTGTTCAGTTTTTTGCTGTGTGGAATTTTTGTTTATTATCATGTAGGTAGCATTTGGCTTATAGTTCTCAAAGTTAGGTATGTTTTCTCCTTCATGTCACTTTGTGGTTTTTTGTTTTTGTAGTATTCAACTTTTGATTCTTGCATTTTGTTTGTGCTGTTTTGTGAGTGCAAAACATTTGATTTTGTAAAATTTTGGTGGCTTTTTGTTTTTGATCTTTGCCCCTTGGGTCTTGAAATGTGTAGTTATATTTTAGTGATTGACTTCTGAATCTATTCTGATTATTTGCTTTAGTAATTGACTTCTGAATCTATTCTGATTATTTGTTTTAGTAATTGACTTCTGAATCTATTCTGATTATTTGTTTTATTGTGATCGACTTCTGAATCTATTCTGATTATTTGTTTTATTCACTTTTATGCATCTGCCATCTGTATCTCATGTTTCTCTAGCGCCATTGAACATAAGTTCAGAAATATTTTCCTGCAAGCGGGTTTTTTTGCTTTTTAGGGGTGGGGGTTGGTTCCTCAGCTAGAGCTTCAAGGTTCACCAACAGCGAGCATTTTTGGGTGTATGACAATTTTTTTCTCCCCACCATTAAGGTGGCCGCATTCCAACTTTGGGGACACAGTTGGGAATTGAACCTACCATTTTTCCACTATAGTCAGGAGGTAACCTCCCTGCTCTTTCCGATTTTCAACTTGTAGGTTCTTTTGATGCACTTAAGTCTTTAAGCACAGTTTACAGTCTTCTCTAAAAGACTTTACTTTCAGTTCAATTTTCCCATCAAAGTGGGAAGGAAGGGCAAGGCTGAGAATCAAACCCAGAACTTGACAGTTTATTTGATAGGCAGGTGAGTGTCTAAACTGTTCTGCTATATTCTTTCTCTCTTGAGAAAAGTGTTTGATAGTTTCTGATTCTCTCTTTCTCTCTGTGTAGGTTTTGACTCGTTCTCTTCAAACTAGTAGACAGATGTATATAGAACACAGGAACATAAAGAGCTGTGACTATAAAAAAAAAAAGAGCAGTTATTTATAAATTCATTGTCATCAGGAGTATAATTTCAATTATTGTACCTCATTACATTATCATCAGAAGTATGATATTCATGACTGCAAGATAGACCAGAGGTGTGATTATCTTCTGGAGTAGAATCTGTGTGCATTGTTAAGATTTGTTTGTGATTAGTCATTTTTCCTTTATCTATATGAGCAAATAACAAACCAAATTCTTTCACATCACCACCTTGTTCACTTTCAGTCCTTGCCTTGGGTCATTCTTGGCCACAGACATCTAGTCGTTTGATCATTGCCAATACATTCATAGTCACACACACACACATATATTTATGTGGTACCCTAAGTTTTCTGTACTTTTACAATTTTGCACGTGGCTGTCAAAATGTGCCTTGTCTTTCCAGTGCTGAAGAAGTTATCATCAACCTAACACTAGCCACTTTTCTATCATTGTTAGCTGATATATTATTTGTTAATTAAGCGTCAGTGCTATTCCAGCATAAAAGAACAAAAAGTTCTATGCATTGTACTTAACTGTTGGCAGATGTACAGCCTATCAAAGCGCCAGTTCTGTACATACTTTTTCTCAGTATTCTTTTTTATATTTTTCTTATCAACAGGTTTTTGTTGTTTAAATTTTAGAACATGCAGTGGTTTGAGGAAGGATGCGAGGGGGCAGGGTGTTACATGTACCTGTGTGCCCTTAATATGTTTGTGTTGTGTATTTGTTGTTTTTTTAAGGGGAGTGGGGATAGTTTCTGTTTGTTCAGGGTTTTTTGTGCTTGTGTTTGAAAAGCTGGGATTTTATGCAGAGGTTTGTGAGTGCTGGTTAATTGTCAATTCGAATTATTTGCTTAGATGCAAAATAATGAAGTTGATTGAAATTGTTCAAGATATACATTGATAAAGATTCTTAACAATGAACACTGTGTAAATGTCGTATCAGCAAATTGTGACCAGATGCAAAGTACAATAAGAATGCCAAGAACTATTCTGAGGTTGACTGGGTACTTTGTTGTTCATTGCTTCTCAAGCATGCCTTAAACATTTATGTGAATGCAGAACAAATTTGTTTCCAATAAAATTACCAAGATGAGAACACTATCTACTTTTGTGTGTGTGTGTGCATAAAAAAATCAGTTATTCAACACTCTCATTCCATTAAGATGCAAAGAACTGTTGAGATTATATTACTCCATTTATTTGACATCTCATTTAAACTGCCATTCACAATAAAAACAATTGACAAACCAAAAACAAACTCATTCTCACAAATCAGGTAAAGGCCAATTTTTATATCCACTGAAGAATTATTTCCCAACAAACTACAAGCTAACTTTTTTTGTAATGAAAGACACAAGCTTTTTCCAAGACGTACACATAGACTGGTCCACTAGAGATACAACTTTTATGTTAAAAGGCACTGTGTAGCAAGCTTGTGCATTCCCACCAGCGTGTCTATGAGATCAGGTGCAGCACTCCATTGTAGCATTCCCATACTTTCTAAGTCATTTTCCAAAGGCGTCACCAGGTAGACAACATTGTGCATACATATCCTACACCGCGAAAACCAAGGAATCCTTCCTGCAGAAGCTTGACTAACAGAAACTGCATAAACCATGCCTTGGTGGCATGCCAAATATTTCCTTGTTACTGTGACTCGCTGACTGTTAAATGAACTACATTATCTTTGCTATGTACATACTTCTTCTGGCATATAATTATACAAGATGGGGAGTCAGAAACCAGCAGGTCGTGTTTCAGTTGAACTTTGGAGATCATGAAAAATTCCACCTCAATGCGAATGTGCACCTGAGATTCAAACCCAGCGTCAGTACTTCAGAAGACTTGGAAACCCAGTGCCGTACTGGACTAATGACCACATTGAAATACAATGTCTTTTGTCTACCATGAAGCATGTCCATGCACAAAGAAGCCTATACTTACAAGAAACTGTGGTCTTTAATTTCTAAACAATTTTTAAAAATAATGTAAACGTGTAAATGTTTCAAGATTGGCTCTTTCTCAAGCTTATTTTCTTATTTACGTATTTATTAAAACTTTACTTTTACAGCAGCTATTCAATTTTACGCACACTAAGGCCAGCTAACTTCTGCTCACGATCTTGCAGTCATCTCAATGTACTTCTTCAATCACTACTATGACCACAGTCATCCTAATCATTTGCACACAATTCTCTCTCTCTCATGCCTGTGTGTGAACCAGCACTATTTCTGCCTGATCATAACTTGCTTACTTTCTTTTTTATCATACAATTTTTTTTACACTTTCTGTGCCACCCTTGAAAATCCCTTATAGGTTCTTGAACTTTCCCTACATTCTTAATGGTTTTTAAAAATTAAAAAATAAAACCCCCAAAAGTTTGCCTAGCTATGAATCAAGCATAGCAATTACATTTCCTATTTATAGCAAGACAAAACAGAAACCTTTACAAACAATAAATTTATACAGAAACAGATGTTAATAAATAGATAGATTAAATAAATACTATTTTCTGATAGAAAGGACAGCATGATCAGTCATTTCCAGTTTTAATGAGACCGACACACTGAAACAAGTTTCCTTCCCATAGATTGCAAAACAAAACAAAAAAACAACAAAAGCAATGCTGATCATTTTATAGAAAATTTATACACAGTATAGGCTGCAGCCATGAAAAACCATCACAAACAACACAAAATACACTTTCCTGAATTACTGAAAATCATAGGTTTCTGGTTATTTGATGTTATTTTTCTTAAGCAACTAAAATGGTTAGAAATCTTCCAACGAATCTATATTACAGTTCTTTAGTTTCTTTTTTACCTTGAATTCTTTAAATACCAAAAAAGTGTATATATACATATAATCCAACTTCTCCACCACACACCAAAAAAATAAAAGAAAATATGTCAGCATTCTTTAAATCTCTATAAAACTGCTTTTGAATAGAAAGTTACAGGTAAACTTCTCAAAATGCAATAATCTTTCTGACATTTATTTATCTACCAATTCATTTTTTGGGGCTAGGACTTACCACCATTCAAAAAAAGAACATGTCTCAAATCTTTTCATGGGTGTTGCATTTAATGAATTTTTAAAGATGGGGGTAAGGAATCCAATGACCAACCCCAAGCAAAAAAACCAAAACAAACATTTTTACCAGAAACACGTCTAAACTTAACTGCTAACAAATAAGGACACTTTGAATTTTCAATACATCATGTCAATTTTTTTGTTGTTTATATAACCAACAAAAAAAGGACCCTTTGAATTTTCAAATGGCCATGTCAACTTTTTTTTTTATAACAAACAAATCAAATCTACAGAGGTGGTTATCACCTTGCAACACTGACTTTACGAAACGGGAGGAATAAGTTGGCGAAAAGCAGTCACTCGAAAATGGGTCCTGCATACCCTGTTCAGATAACTGAAATTTGTTCATGAGTAAGCTACCACTTACTTCTCTGATGAAAGGATGGGCAAAGGGAAATATTCTCTGATGAACAAGTGAGGGTACAGGGGGGATATTCACAAAGACATTGCAGCTGTATTTTACAGAGCATGGCACAGCATTAAAACAGAGAAAAAGTGAAAAAGAAGACGTGCATACATAGTATAAGGAGACACAGAAAAAAGTTCTGGAGAAAGATAAGAGAAATGACGTATCAACTATAGCTATACTGATTTGTTCAACGCAGTAGACTGAAAAAGTAACAATTTTTCTAAAATATACGCAACCTTGTAACAAGTCTTTCAAGGAGAGAAAACAGAAACAGAACAAAGGGGAAAAAAGTAGTAGTAGTAGTATGTTCTTTCGAGCCAGAAGGCCCATAGAGCCGGAGCTTATCCCGGTTTCTGTAGCGTTAAGCGAACTGATGGTTTTTCACCACCCCTGTGACAGGACGCTAGTCTGTCGCCAGATACTTCCCCAGCAGAGCTGGTACCCACTTGTACACCTGGGTGGAATGAGGAAAATAGGAGTAAAGTGTCTTTCCCAAGGACACAACACCGAGCCGAGTGGGGATCGAACCCGCGACCTCTGGATCACGAGTTGACCGCCTAAACCACTCGACCACGGTGCCTCCAAAGGGGAAAAAAACACCTCCAAAACGTGTTAACCAAAAAAAGCACGACAAAAAGTTAACTTTTCACAGGGATTAAAAACTATTGAAATGTTGGACAAAATAGTTGGAAACTTAAAAACAGGGTGTGTTCAAAAGGAAAAAAATCACACCACCTAATGATGCAAAACATTTCACTACCTAAAATTATGCATTATTTGAAATGCTATCGTCAGTTTTGATAACAGCTTTTATGATTTTTTTTCCCCTCTCTTACCATCTAACTACTACATATGCCATTCTGAAACAAATCCTAACCACTATTAAATAACAAGAAAAACACACACGCCTTGCATGCATTGAAGAGCTGTATGTACAAATAATACTCTCATGAATTGTACCAAAACCTCGTCAGAGTCATTTAAAAAATGCCAGCTTCACATTCATACCATTGTCCGTATTCTGTACACTTATTGTCACATCAACCCGCTAGAGAAAATAGTCTCACTTTTGCTTCATAACATTCATAATTTGCAACATTCACATCGAACACACACTCTTCACGTATCATAATTCATGATTTTCCAACACTTGACCACAGCCATTTGCAACGTCATGAAGTAACAGTGAAAAAGCCGAAAGTCAGTCAGGTAAATGAGCCAGCTGTTGTGTGGATTCAGTCAGACTTGGAAGAGCCTGGGTTCTCCTTCCTGTACTTGTCCATAAACTCCTCCACTTTCCTCCATATCTCCTTCGGGTCGTCCACTCTGGGGAGCTGTAACAAACATTGTGTAAGGGCACTGTCACACAAGATTTAAAACTTTACGAGGTGACACCCCTGATATGGCTTCTGTGGTCAGCCAGACTATAAACAACAAGATTGAATTAGATTGGATTAGATTGGATTAGGCACTGTCACCGCTACTCTCACCAATGGCTGGGTTTGACCACAATATATTTACTACTGAAACTAGTAAGTGTTTAATAACTGTTTATTATACTGAAAAGTATCTATACAGATAATTTTCTTCCATTAATTTAAAACACTGTAAGGGGTTATAGAGAGGTATATCAAATTATACAGCTTTCATCTCACTCCGTTTAAAATAAAAAAAATTCATTCCTCAGCTAGAGCTCTGATGTTTGACAATGGTGAGATTTTACATATGTGATCATTTTTTCCTACCGTGAAGGCAGCCGCACTTCGTATGCTGGGTATGCTCATGTTTCTGTAACCCAATGTACGCCGACATGAACTACAGGATCTTACAGGATCTTTAACATGCATATTTGATCTTCTGCACATGTATATGGGTTGTTCTCAAAAACATGTGCTATTTCTGTGACATAGAGACCCAAAAATTAATTTCACTGTACATACATGTCTTTATGTCACACAGTACAACATTTCAATATACATCATTTTCTAAAATGGAAAAGATGATCAGTCAATTCATCTTGTTGTAATAGATGATTAAAACATAATTTTTTGCTGTGTTACGGTTGTGACATGGAATCCAAAAAAAGAGCTTTGAGGTCTTTAAAAACAGCATGCTTTCTAAAACCTGGTATAAATTACTTGTAAACCAAGGAAGAAAAGGTTCCCATATGACAAAAACTGTCAAAATGATCATGAATGTGCTTTTTTCTGCAGTTTTCAGAATCCACATTAGTCCTCCATGCTCACAGCAACTTCACATTCTCATGTCTCCATAATTATTGAAATATACAGCTCAAGTCAGGCATGAAGTACTTCTTATCCTTGCTCACAAGAGGCACACAGCAGCTCTTCAGAACAATATACTGTTTATTGCATTTGATTATGTAATGAAAACAAAACGTTACAGTTGTGACATGGAGTCCGTTACAGTTGTGACGTGGAATCTAAGTCTACAAAACAACTTGAAACCAACCATAGACATGGCAAACATGAGTCAAAATGAATATAACTGACACCAGAACAATTACAGCTAAGAAAATAGAAAGGATTTGAAATCAAACCACTGATACTGTGATAGTGATACATTTTTTCATTTTGGAGTGTGTTACAGTTGAGACATGGAAACCAACTCTACAAAATACTGAGAAATCTACTATGCACATGGCAAATATGAGTCAAGAATAAAACAGCTGAAAATAAAACAATCCCATTTAGAAAAATAAAACAAGTGTACTCATTTAAATATTATTTATACATATCAATTGCAAAAAGTGTATTGATCACTGGCATTGATCCATGGGTCACCCATCACTCTTGTAACCTGTCTCACACTGTTAAAAGTTTGAAAATCAAATTCAGTATTTAACACACACAGTTATTTAGTTACTTAAACGAAAAACATCATTGATGCATGAAAATAATAAAAATTTCTAAAATCCTGAATGGTCGGCTCTGGAAACTACCGCATTTTCGTCTCTTGATGCAACTGACACACTGTTCACATCCAGATCTATTTTATTAAGATCACGCTTTAAAGTTTCACCCCACACAGGAACAGTTGCTTTCTTTAATCAAAGTGTGTGTCCTCTGATGACATTTTCTACCCCTGTAAGTGTCCTGTCTTTATAAAATAAAGAAAGTGTAGCTGGATTTGGTTTGCAAGGCAAACACGAAGTCCGTGACTACATTAAAAATAATAAAATTTCTTGTCTTAAATATTGATTTACATTATTTCATGCCTTAATAATAAAAAAGACTTTTTACAAAGAACTATTCATAATGAAACGATATAAAACAGATTGAACAAACCAGTACAACTACTTTTAATGATGCAGTCCCAGAAAACGTTACAGTTGAGACGTTTCCGCAGATGATGGAAGACAAAGAAACCAGAGTCTATAACCCACTCATAGAATGATAACGCGGGAAAAATCTGCATTCCATGGATGTTTCCGGTGAAGGAGAAGTGCTCTAACTTGGAATCTCGGTCAAGTGACCTTTGTCTCGGAGTTCATACAGCGTTTACGTTGTACAGTTGCTCCCGTCAAAAGAGGAAACCATGCCGTGTTTGTGATCGGCGATGACTTTTAAGAGGAAAGTAACCGCAGTTCGTCAGCATGCAATTGTTCCTAGTGTCATACAGTGTCTTCTCCATTAGTTTTTGCAGGAAAGCATTCTCTAGAATGCTGAACTATTTTGTGCTTGAAACATTACAATAGACCAGAAAGTGGAAACCAAGCGTAGCAACCGTAACGGAAATTATATGCGCCCATATATAATAAACTTCAACCTGCAGCTAAGAATTTTATTATTGCAAAGATAAAGAAACATCTGAAGAGATGTTAGATGCTGTTTTTGTTAAGAAAAACACTTGTTAAAGGGTCTTAAAAACATTCACTTTACAGTGTGTTCCTTCATGTCACAAATCCGCCATTTTGTTTGTGTGATATTTTCATAATAAATACTCAATTTACAATGAAAATAATATAACCGTGCATTTTTCTGTTTAAATTCTATTTCTTCAATACAAACACCACCCAACAAATGTAACAAGCATCCCAATCATCCACAAACAAAACACAACATTTCAGGTCTTTCAAGTGAGTTACACCTATGGCACACATGTTTCTGAGAACAACCCATATACACAAATTAAGGTAATGCATTTGAAGTTGACATGGGAGATCATAAAAATCCCCAACCTTAAATCCCCAAATGCTGTCAAGATTTGAACACATGACTTAATGGACCCATGGGATTGAAGCCCAACAATCATAACCATGTGGTTATGGTATCCATCACTCTCTAAAAGATTAGAGAGAAAACCTGTGTGTAGGCCCACACACACACACACATGCACGCTCTCTCTCTCTCTCTCTCTCTCACACACACAACCACACACACACGTTATCCTCAAAAGAATAAAATAATAATTTTTTTTAAAATACACACACATGCGCGTGCATGCACACACATACACATTCATGCTCGGTATGAAAAATACCTCGTAATGCTGATCAACATAGATTCCAGCATACACCCCGATGAAGAAGGAAATCTGCACAAATACAGTAAAATTATGCAAACAACTTCATTCAGTCTTAATTTAGAAGTGAAAGTGTGAGTGAGTGCATGCACTGATACCATTTATAAATTTGTTATATGCTGTGGTCATGAATGCACAACTTGTACAAAAACAGTTGTTTGGTTATAGTCTAAACTACAGACTGTTCACAGAGATATGTGTGCATGTATGTACTAAGGTTATTTTTTACTTGTGCTGCTGCTGCTGCTACTACTACTACTGCTACTAATAGTACATATGGCACAATATCCTAAACATTATAAGCTCAAAGTGCCTTGCAAAGCAAAGAGTTGTCTTATCACCTATCCTACCCATGTTATACACACACACACCCTACTCCCTAACTCACCACCACCACCACCACTGGCACTACCGCCACTAAATCTTTTTTGTTTTTGTTTTTTTAAATCAATCTATATGCTTTATGTTTATCGCATTTGAAATCATAATGCTGGAAATTAGAACCACACAGCAATACTAGTTTGTTTGTTTATTAATAAAAATGGCAAACTGACCATTTTGCAATGAAATATCTTTTTGCTTGGAACTGCTGCTGTAGCTTTGCAGTGATCCTGTCCTATTCATGAATCATCCATTTTCATGTTTAATATTATATATTGCTTTGCTTGCTTGTTTGTAATTAATGTTCATGCTGTGTCACAAACAGCCATTACTATATTAGTTGATGCTGTCACAGCATAATGCTTCCATTCCCAGCACTCACCAGTTTTCCAAACATTGTCTTGATTGGCTGATGCTTCCGCTGCCGTCAAAAACTGTATCACAAATATCACCACTGAAAAAAAATTGTACAAAGCATGTTAAAAACAACAGGTATATTTGACCTTAGATGATGGTTCCCTACAAATGATAAAGCAAGCTACCTGTTGGACATATTCTAATTCTTCTTTAAACCCCCTTCCCTTCAACAACTGTTGTTTTTTTTAACAAGGGTCTTAACTCATACTATAGAGCCATAAATTTCACAGAGGGCAATGTATATATCACATGCCCCAGTCTTTCACTTGATAAATTGTACTGAGGTCCTTCTGTATGAGCAGCAATAACTAAGTAATATGGTCATGCATTATGATTTTTCCATATGGAGTAGGCAGTTGTCTGCAAAAACAGGCATACACACTGTGATACAGAGAACTGTACCCTAGTGGTAGGTCATTTGTATGGTACAAGATGAGTAAAGGGCTCCTACTGTGCATTGAGACAGACATGCGATTCAACTTTTTCTTGAGAGAAATCAGATTCAATGGTTTCTTCAGATGATCCACCTCACACACCCAGGACTTCTTTCATGGACCTCTCAGAAAATTGTCAACGAATGGGTCCTCTCAAACTGCACTGCTGTAGAGCAGTACTTTGCCCACTGAGCAGGAAATTATGCAATTTCATTACACACAAACAAGCTCAATATTGTGCAATTTATTACAAATGTGCTCAATCTTTTAGATTTGTTTTTTGATGTTGTTTTTGAAAAAATCAGATTTTTATGCATGGTACTAGATACTGTTATAGTAACAGCAAAAATCTATATTTTTTCCTGTCAGCAGAAAAGTGAACACATGTCATAACAATGTTAAGTTCATGTTAAATAAATTTTCTTTGAAGGACATATTTTTTTTAAAAAGACAAAATTGTTGCCATGATGATTTATAAATTACATAAAATATTAAATTTGCAAATGTTAGATCTGGATGAATACTTGGCAGTAGACCTTAATATTCGTTTTCTCTTTAAGACTAGGGTGATCAAGTTAAAAACCAAACCAGTCTTAAGTTAATGGTTTGTTCTTGCACACATGTGTCGATACAAAAACGAATCATTACTCTTTTATTAAGTACATTATAAACTACAGCAATCCATACAAATGATACCATGTATTTCATCAGTTTACTACAGTGTTCACTGTTGCAGAACTATTACTCATTACAGCATTATTATCAGTATTACACCAAGTACTACAAATGTGGTGAGTGCGTGTTACCACAATTTCTAAGTCACTAAAGTGTCAATGTCGCAGACACAATAATATTAATTTTCAAAGAACATTCAACTGCACAAAGTAAAGCTGAAGAACTAAAACAACACTGAAAGTACTCAGAGGTGCTTCATTTCACCTTGTTGAGCTGTAGCAAACGTTAAGCCACTGAACGTTTAACAGGGCATTCAGGTGTTCACTTCTTCTTTTCTCAAGGGAAGTTACTCTAGGTGAAAACATGATGACGTCACCGAAAAAACAACAACACAACAGGGGGGGGGGGGGGGTGTTTGGTACGAGTACAGAAAAAAAAACCCACACGTCTTTTTCCATGATTTCGAGGTAACCTTTGGGTGCCGCACTGAATGTTCCACATTCCACCATTTATCCTGATCGAGAGCTTCTATGCCTGAATCTCTGCAATGTTTTGTTTTGGGGCAACCTGAATGTGCCACGGCTTAGACCTTGCCTGTGTGTGTGCTTCCAAAGTTATAGATGCAAAATAGAAGCAAAGCAGACACAGCCAAAGAAGAACATTAATTTTTAAAACTGACATAATCAAATCGATATGCCCTGTTTTTCCAAGTGACGAGCGTGGGTGGTTGGAATGAGTGCCGATAGCTAATATCTGAGTAGAATGAAAACTAATGATATGGGATATAACAGGGGAGAGCCACAAAAAAATAAGCATGCCAAAGCTGAAGGGCTTTTGCCACTTGCAACATTCAGTATATCATTTTACCCTTCCATTTCAAGAACCTCGTCGTCTTCGGTATAAATCAATAATTATACCTGACCTTTTGTTATATTGTATTTATTGAGCGCGAGGAGTAACAGCCTCCATAGCTCAGTGGTTAGAGCACTGGTCTTGTAAACCAGGGGTCGGGAGTTCGATCCTCCCTGGGGGCTTGTTTTTTTTTTTTATTTTTTAAATCAAATAAATCAAACAAATTTTCACAAACAAATTTTTTTTAAATTGATGTGAAAAAGACATTTTAGAGTAGAAATATGTTTTTCATAACGTATGTCCATTGTGCTTGCATGCATGACAGGTAAAAAGGTAAAGGTAAAGGAGTCCCATAACCTATAAGGTCGTAGGGGAGCGAGGCGTCAGAGACCTCACTTCTCTAGGGCCAGCATATTGAGGGCGGCGCCCATCTCCTCTCCCTCGCTGCTTTACCTTCCCTGACCCTAAAGAGGGCAGGTACCCATTTACAGCTGGGTGAACTGGGTGAACTGTACTGAAGCCAAGGCGCGCAAACGGTCACCCATCCAACTGGTAACCACGCTCGACGCTGCTTAACTTGGCTGGGGGAAAGCGAGTGCTCCGACCACTGAGCTATCCCGTCCCCATGCATTACTTACTTATGCATGACAGGACCGCCAGTAAATCATGTTGTTCTAATGTTCCCTGTGCTGGAGAAAATTGTTAGTGTGTGTGTGTCAAGTCAAGTCAAAATGATCTTTATTGAGGGTAAAAGAGAGGTGTGTGTGTGTGTGTGTGTGTGTGTGTGTGTGAATAACTGTTCTTTTGTGACCGGGGGATGATAAAGCAAGCGGAATGGCTGGCGTCCTCAGCAGGACTTGGTCCCATTGGCCTTAATTCATGAATGATATGACTAAGATACTTTATCGTTCTTTTTTTCTTCTCTTCAGATTGACAGTGTTAGAGATTTGAAGAGATGAGATGGTGTTGGTTTTGAACTTGAGGTGAATGTTGTTGGAGGTGCTGAAGTTATAGTACATTGTCATATTTCTTGTTTCACAGGACATTGGCAAGAGGTACCCGGTTTGAAGTGCAATATCTAACTCGTTAAACCATATGTCCATTTCGATTTTTTAAAACATGTTACTGGTAGATGTTTAACAAGAACAAAGCAGTCGACTTTGCCCTTAAAGCAATTTGTTTGAGGTTAGGCCTCGTTTTGGCTACACTGATTTGGAGTCAATCAGAATACGGCTTCGCTACCTTAATGGTTGATAAACGGTTAAAAACTAAAGGTGTTCCCATAACCTTATGTGGTCGTAGGGGAGCGAGGCATCAGAAACCTCAGCTTCTCAAGGGGCCAGCGTATTGAGGGCGGTGCCCATCTCCTTTCCCTCGTTGCTTTACCTTCACTGACCTTAAAGAAGCAGGTACCCAATAATACAGTTGGGTGAACTGGGGGACTGTACTGGAGCCAAGGCACACAAACGGTCACCCATCCAAGAGGTAGCCATGCTCGATGCTGCTTAACCTTAGCTGTGGTAAAGTGAGTGCTCTGACCATTGATCTATCCCGTCCCCTAGGATAAATGGTTGCATATGCAAAATCTCATCATTTGTAAATCTCAGAGCTCTCAAGCCAAGGAACAGCACCTCATTTAAAAAAAGGTTCTTTGAGTAATTTGATGATGGTAAGTGAAGGCATTACATAATGAGCAAAGCCTAATCTCATTTGCCCTATGGAGTTCCACACTGAACGAATGGACCTAATAAAATGTGATTTATCAAACACATAGACTTCTACACCAAAGGCGTCACTGTAACGCCAGTGAAGAAGAAACTTAAAAAGGTGATGGGATGGGG
>CM054143.1:10459463-10461963 GCA_028751875.1 Rapana venosa | reverse complement strand
TGCGAGTTCCAAGATTTCAACACACACACACACACACACACACACACACACACACACACACACACACATTCACACACACACACGGCACAACCAACATTCGTGCTTTCGGGCAAATTGGGCATAGGTTTAATGACGCATTGATTTTGACGGAGGACGTATGCCAACCATGTGGGAAAAAGATCATGATGTATTCCAAACAGTTTAGCCTCTTGCCTTTTCACTTCGGGGACAGGATAGCTCAGTGGTCAGAGCTCTCGCTTTCCCCAAGCCAATGTTTAGCAGCATCGAGCGTGGTTACCGAGTGGATGGGTGGCCGTTTGCGCGGCTTGGCTTCAGTACAGACACCCCCCCGCCCCCGCCCCCGCCTCCCAGTTCATCATCATCATCATCATTAACCATTACACCCAGTGGTGTGTAGGGCAGCAACAAAGCGCTTCCACTCCTGCCTATCTTGGGCCAACCTAGTCACCGATCCCCAAGAGTGCTGCATGGCCTTCATCTCACTTTCTAGTCCTCCTCCACGTTGCTTTTGGTCTTCCTTTCTTTCTCCTTCCTTCTGGGGTCCAGTGCAATGCTGTTCTTGTGATTGACTGTGGGTCTCCTTGGAGGATGTGCCCAATCCACTTCCACCGTCGTCTGGTGATGCTCCCAGTTCACCCAGCTGTAAATGGGTACCTGCCCTCTTTGGAATCATCGAAGGAAAAGCAGCGAGGGAGAGGAGGTGGGCGCCGTCCTCAATATGCTGGCCCCTAGAGAAGCTGAGGTCTATGATGCCTCACTTCCCCACGACCACATAGGTTATGGGACACCTTTACCTTTTCACTTGGTAGGACACAGACCACCAGTTAGGGGGCGGTACCCTGAGTGAGCCTGAAAGTTTCTTTGCGTTTGAGTTATAACCTAGCCTCTAAATCGGAAACCAGACATGCTCAGGCTCCAGAGGATATTTACATTATGTGACAATATTACATTTTTGACCAGTGCCCTGCCTACCTGTAGCGGTGACAGGCGAAGCATAGAGGCCACCACAGAGAGATACAGCTGATCGACTGGACCATCGCCTCGCATTCTGCACGCACACACATCGTCACATGGACGCACGCACTCACGTGCACACACACTGTAACATGTATGCACGCGTGCAGGTATGTCCGCACACACACACCCACACCCACACTTTTACAGCAGCTACTGACAATAGAAGCAGCAGCAGCAGCAGCAGCAGTAGCACCAGCACCAGTAGTAGTAGTAGTAGTAGTAGTAGTAATATAATAATAATAATAATAATAATAGAAGGAGTAGCAGCATCAGCAACAGATCTGCAACAACGGCGGCAGCAGTAGCAGTATGTTTGTCCGTCGTGTTCGACGATGACCTCCAAAACAGCAGAGGAGGCAGCTGCTGTTTTGGAAATTGGGCAGAAATTTGATTATAGTGGAGATGCCTTGCCCGCAGTACATCCCCACTCTCTCGGCCAAGTGGGCATACGGACAGTCAGCGTTGGAAATGTTCTCCAAAGGCCAACTAGCCCCCAGGGCTGCAGCACATAAGGAATGTGCAAGTCAAGCCTCCTAGTCAGAGAGTCATAGTCGATCACTAAAGACTAAGCTGTAAAGTGGAATTCCATGAGTGGGAAAGCCACTGATCATACAGCCTCTCACTTTGCTGTTGCCCCCAGCGTCAATGGTTTAATCAAGAACTGTGATAAACCCCAGGCGCTGATGGCAGTAGCAGTAGTGGTAGTGATATTAGCAGTAGCCAGCTGTAAGCGCTGCAGCAGCAGCAGCATAGACAACAAAAAGACAGGCTGTTTGGTTTCTTTGTTGGTTTTTTTTTTGGTGGGGGCGGGGGTGGGGGATTTTATCTGTTGTTAGCTTTTCTTGTTGTTGTTGTTGTTTGGTTGGTTGGTTGGTAAAGTGTGTGTTTGATCGTTCTTCTGTGAAACCCTCTAAAGTATGTAATACTAGTATCATTGGTGTCAACTTCACAAGAAGAAGAGAAGAAGAAGAAGAAGAACAACAACAACAACAACAACAACACAAGAAGAAGAAGAAGAAGAAGAAGAAACAAAAACAGAAACAGAAGAGAAAAAGATGGAAAAATGTGGAAGATTAACAAGAACAATAAGTAAAGAACTTCAAAAGCGATTGCGTATCAGTGTGCCGCGATTACTATAATGACGATCGTGCTGATGATGACAAAGATGATGATGACTTAACTGGATTTTACTTACTAACTGCGTTGGCACAACCTGTATGAGATAGAAAATCCCGGCCTGAAACAGAGAGGGCCATCAGAATTATATTTCATCAGAATTATAATTATGGTCCATAATAACAAAAACAATACCTTAATGCTACAAGCCATCACCACCACCAACGAAACAAACATGAAAGGAAACAAAGACACAAATATGGGAGGGAAAAAACATGATCGACGGTAGCCGCATTCCGAATTCAGGGATAATGACAGGATTTTAATATGTGTCCGAGAAGTTTTG
>CM054143.1:10414463-10456963 GCA_028751875.1 Rapana venosa | reverse complement strand
GCGCGCGCGCGCGCACACACACACATACTTCCCATCTGAATTATTCACTTTCAGTTATCATGTATTTGCGTGACAGTGAAATAAGCTTTCAAAGCTGCTGTGTAGGCTATATTAAAGAAGTTACAACTTTGAAACAAAACTATTCCTTCCTCATAGTCGTGACTGTTATTGCTACCTGTTTGAGGGACGTTGTTGTCGCTTCAGGTGGATGTCAGCCTGGCTGCGTGACAAAGGTATTGCTGTCATCAGTAGGGGGATCAGTAGGGGTTGTTATATGTATTTGGTTTAGAACAGATACCACAACACCACCGAAGTGACCCTGCCCAAATGCAGGGCCCCTTTGGTTAATAGCCTCACAGTGGGCAAGCTCCCCATAAACATGTCACCCTCAGAATATGACAGGATGAGACTAGGTGCAGTTGAGCAAAGGGATTATTTCTATTCAGTTATAGTTTAGATCTATAACTATCCTCCCAACTACGATAGTGTAATATACGAATAACGGGAAGAACTTTGTCCAAATGTGGCGTAAATTTTAGGCCAATTCTTGCAGACTTACCGGCATTTCAATATCTTGGGCTGGGTAGCGACATTGCCACCTAGCTTTTCCGACTGAGATTCCACTCGAACTGTAACGCTGCAGAGATCGTTTAGATCTGGAGGAGACGCAAACAGAACAACAGGGTCTTCCAGAAATTTTCTTTGCATGACTGAGTTTGACCCGAATGATGAGCAATACCTGTTTAAAACACCATGATATAAAAACACCAGTAATGTATCGTTTTCTATTCCAGACTGGTGACACATTCAAAACAATCGTCTGCTTCAACCGGAAGTAACTAGCCTAAGGGACATAATTCTACTGATAAGTAAATGTAAGAGTAATCTCTTATTCACAGATCTGTACTGAGAATTTTTTTAAAACAAAATACTGATGAATGGGTCAGTAAGACTGTAAAAAGATCAGAACTAAGAGTAACGGTTAATATGGATTGGTAGATAGATCGATTGATACTTATAAATATATAGTTCCGCCTAAAATCACTAAATGTGAATAGACGTTAAACTGAAGAAGACACACACATATATATATATATATATATATATATATATATATATATATATATATATATATATATATATATATATATATATATATATATATATATAATATAGATAGATAGTTAGATACTCAACACCTTGATTTATTCGATCTATCTATCTATCTATCTATATGTGTGTGTGTGTGTGTGTGGGGGGGGGGGGGGTGTCACTGCTTTATTGTGTTACATAGTGTTGCTTCGTATTGTATTTACTGTGTTGGACTGGATGGGATTATGTTGTAACACTTGATAAACAAAAGAGGGGGGAGGATCACTGACTTCATATATTCTTTTGTATTATGTTGCATTATTTTGCATTGTATCTATTGTGTCAGATTGGATCGGATTAAGCTGTATTGTGTCTTATCTTATTATGTTGGATTGTGTCTGTTGTAATGTGCTGTATTGTGTCGGATTGGATTGGATTATGTTTTGCTGTATTTATTGTATTGCGTTGTGTTGGGTTAGTTGGATTGGATACCGTTGTGTTGTATTTTAGCTATCGTGTTGTATTGGTTTAGATTGGATTTGACGGACAGACAGACTCAAACACACACACACACACACACACACACACACACACACACACACACACACACACACACACACACACACACACACACACAGTGAGAGAGAGATTGATTGATTCCGATTCTGATATTTATTTATAAAAGCCATGACCCCTTAGAAGGGGGTTGTACAACCCAATATTGACAACACACATCCACATATTGTTACACATTCGTTTTGCCTTGTGTACGCTTTTAACAAATACATGGAATTTCCTTTGTTGTTGACATTAACAGTTTGGGTTTAAAGAGATGGATACCTAAAACATTTCGCCGAAATAAATGATTCTCTGATATTTTGTAGTTCTGGACGTCAGTCCTTACAGATTGGACATAAGCTTTTTAAGTGATTGACTATAACGATATGAATGGACAAATGACGTGAACAATATATGATTTCTAAATCTAGTTATGACGCGCCTTACTTGCCTATCAACATTCACTGGCAGAAATCAAAACTATCACTATTTTGAACATAGTTATTTCAGTCCTGCCATCCACATTCAACCAACCTCTCGCGTAATACACAAATACAATCTTTGACATATTCAACACCTTGATTTATCAACAACAACAAAAAGTAGTAGCCATATTC
This sequence comes from Rapana venosa, assembly GCA_028751875.1. Taxonomy (NCBI): domain Eukaryota; kingdom Metazoa; phylum Mollusca; class Gastropoda; order Neogastropoda; family Muricidae; genus Rapana; species Rapana venosa. The sequence goes on along the minus strand of CM054143.1, from coordinate 10,454,696 downwards.
AAACTTTTTTTTTTTTGGGGGGGGGGGAGGGAGTATGAGGGGGCGGGTGGGATAGCATTGTGGTCAGTGCGTTGCACTCGCGATTTGAAAGCCCGGGATCGATCCCTGGTTTGAGCCACCACCGAGACAACTGTTCCAGGGGATTTTTCTCCCTGGAGTTCACATCAGTACTGATTCCACAACTGCCGACAGTCCTCCGGATGAAGCTATAAACTGAGGTTCCGAGAGCGAACGCACTCAGATCTTGGCGCGCGTGTCAAAATTCGTTCTGTCTTTTGGAAGAAATGTGCCCGTTAGAACAGAAGACAAATTTTTATATATATACCGCGCTAAGTGGAGCCAGCTGGTCCACCGTTCGTCCACCATGCAGCGCCCCTACGACCCTGGTGGGTTACGGGACCAGTGAACAATGATATATATATATATATATATATATATATATATATATATATATATATATATATATATATATATATATATATATATATAGTTTCATCTGGAGGACTGTCAGTGGTAGTGAAGTCAGTAAGATAACCACGTGCACACTGGTATGGTGTCTTGTTCAGCGCTTGTTCTTGAGCGCTTTGATTTGTTTCTTTACAAGATTCAGCGCTATATAAATTCCATACATTATCATTACTATTGTTCAGACATCATTGCCAAAATTGAAATGCCGGTCTCTTAATAATAGTGAGCAAAAACGGTCGCATACACAAAAATCTCACCATTGGTGAACCTCGGAGATGTCACACATGATAACAGTTTCTGTCTCACCTATGATTCAAATCCAATAACATCTTTAATCCCAAAAGGTAATCTCTGTGATTCCATCTGCTTTAGTTTGAATTAATATCGAATACATTTAACAGAAGAAAGCACAGGTAACGGATATATATAGCTGTTCCACCATATACAAGATAATTGGGTGCCTGTGAAAATATTCCAAGAAATCTCTTAAGTGCAAACAAATGACTTTGTTCACTGTTCACAGCAGCAACAAACGCCCCCTAATTTCTGATCCATACAGTACTAGGGGATGACTTTGAGTATGAAATATTTTCCAAAACAATGCAACAGATTCACTGTTTACCTCGAGAAGTTTCTTCATTATATACAAGTAAGTACATCTGGCTCTAATGGAAAGGTTTCTGCACGAAAAAAATAAAGCAGGAACGTGAAAATCTCCCCAAACATTTATACACATTTACAACAAGCATCGAAGCATAACTCCATCTTTCTCTTTCAAGCAGACAACTCCTTTAATTCAATAAAACGATGTTGGTTTTTGGGTGTGGTTTTTTTTTTTTGGCCACACTAACATTCATTTGCAAAGAAGGAGCAGCTCTTGGTAAAGTGTTCTGCTATGTTTGCAATCCAGCTACTGTTTCTGGCATTAAGCAAACATCATCGTCATCCCCCCCCCCCCCCAAAAAAAAAAAAACACCACCCCAACAACAACAACAGCAAAAAACACCAACAAAAAACAATGAAAAACTCTTTGAGTTCATTGTAAATGTAGCACCACGACGCCCAGAGTTTTAACTTCGCTTCTTAATTCATTAATATACAAGGAAAACAGACGAGGGCTTCAAATACTGCCTTGTTCACACCAGCTGTACAGTAAAACATGATCAGTTAGATTAGCCCCCAGATCAGTTCTTCCTTTTACAGAATAGTATCTACTTTGGTTACCAATTGGATGGGTGACCGTTTGTGCGCTTTGGCTTCAGTACAGTTCACCCAGCTGTAAATGGGTACCTGCCCTCTTTATGGTCAGGGAAGGTAAGGCAGCGAGGGAGAGGAGATGGGCTCCGCCCTCAATATGCTGGCCCTAGAGAAGTGAGGTCTCTGACGCCTCGCTCCCCTACGACCACATAGGTTATGGAACACCTTTACCTTTACTATCTACTTAAAAACTGTAGGCAGGAACATTTCATGAACTGTTCTGCGGTATAGGTCTTTATGATTTTTCACAGTAGAAAATTTGGAACAGCTCAGCTGTCAAAGTCTTTAAGAAGTTACAGACTGGAACATTTCTGGGACAGTTCTGTAGTTCAAACCTTTAAGACTTCAGACTGGAACATATTCTGGACAATTCAACAACCTGTAAGACTTCAGACTAGAAAATTTTAAGAGCAGTTTAGCAAAACCTTTTAAGACTTTTTAGACTAGAACATTTTTTTTATAAACGGTGCTGCAGTTAAGACGTTTCAGATTGAAACATTTTATAAACAGTTTTTCAGTTAAGAACTTTAAGGGTTTTTTGGTGTGTGTGTGTTGTTTTTTTTTTACACCAGAACATTTATTGACAATTCTGCAGTTAAAGCCTTTAAGACGTTTCAGTCTGGAACATTTTACGAATAATTTTGCAGTCAAAGCCTTTAAAAAAAACCTCACTTCAGACTGGAATATTTTCTCAACAGTTCTGCAGTTAACTGAAGCCAAGCCACACTGGAACATTTCCCCAGGAACAGTCAGTTTGTACAGCTCCACTGTTTACTTAAGACTCTTCAGAATGAGACATCTCATGGCTGTTAGAGGCCGTGACAGAATCCTTGCGTTGCAGATTCAGCAGTTTTCGGCAAGGCTGCAGCTGGAAGATCTTGTGGCACTCTGTCCGGAAGCGTTCTGAGGTGAAGCTGTAGATGATGGGGTTGCAGACGTTGCTGAGGAGCGGGAACAGCTTGGCCAGGTCAAAGAAAGCCTTGGCGGCCGGCCCCATGTGACTCTCAATGGACCGATCCACCAACAGGAGAATGACCGTGATGAAGTAAGGGAAGTAAGTCAGGAAGAAGACCACTGTCACTGCTATGAACACCAGCGTGTGCTTTCTGAAACAAAGGACAAACATGTCGATATTTTGATGAGGCAATATTAGTAAGTAGTAAAAAATAATTTAAAAAAATGTAAAGGAGTCTCATAATCTAAGTGGTCGTAGGGGAGCGAGGTATCAGAGGCCTCAGCTTCTCTAGGGGCCAGCATATTGAGGGCAGCGCCCATCTCTTCTCCCTCGCTGCTTTACCTTCCCTGACCTTAAAGAGCAGGTACCCATTTACAGCTGGGTGAACTAGGGACTGTACTGAAGTCGAGGCGCCCAAACGGGTACCCATCCAAGTGGTAGCCACGTTCGATGCTGCTTAACCTTAGCTGGGGAAAGCGAGTGCTCTGACCACTGAGGTATCCCGTCCCCTAGTACATAGTAGACAATTATTATTTTCGTTTCAGACATAAGAATAAAAGGTTGAAGTGCTAAATCTATATGTGCGTGGATGGATTAAGAAGCAGATTGTGTCAGTGAATTTATGACAGTCCATTGTTGTCCTGCCAAGGCATGCTTGTATTTTTGTGGCACTTTTCTTGAATAAATTCGGTTTAAACCAAAGAAAATAAGTTACCCCTTCGGGAAAGCCTGGGGCCGGTAAGTATAAATAGCATCTCCACTTTCTGGAAATTCTGTGCTAGGAATTCCCTCTTATCTATCCCTATCTGTTTCTGCCGTGTTCCTTTTCTTCCTGTCACCTCCTTCTTGTCTATTTTCTGCTTTCTTGGTCGATTCTCCTACTTTTTTTTTAAAACCAGAAAGACTTGAAAGAGAACAATTCTCTCCCACGCCGAAATCGGATGCGCTGGGTCTGACTTGTCAGGTGCTTGACGGCAGCAGAACGCATTTTCGCTAATATGACAGACAACAATAGTTGCTGTCTGAGCGTTTGAAGAAGAAGAAGAAGAAAAAGAAGAAGAAGAAGAAGAAGAAGAAGAAGAAGAAGAAGAAAAGGAAGAAATAAAATAGCTGACAAACTGGTAAAGGAAGCTGGACTGAGGAATTTGCCATAAAAAAGTAGGTTCAAATTGGACGCCTATGAAATTAATGCAGTATTGGAAAGCTAGTCAGTATGCATTATCCAACGCATATTCCAATTTTGCTGTTCAAACTTCAGTAATGTTCTTAAAGAACCAAATATTCCCCAAATTAACGTTTGTTGGCTCCCATTCACTAGTTCATGAGGGCCATCTTTTCCGGTGTCCTATTTTGATTTATTCAGATTTTTTTTCGTTCCTCCGCTAGAGCTCTGAGGTTCACTAATGGTGAAATTTTGCGTATGCGACCCTCATTGCTATCTATGAAAGTAGCCCTATTCAAAAGATTAAGACTTTGGTCTTGTCACTGAAGGGGTAGAATCTATTGAAGTAGTTCTATTTATGAAGACCCGAAGCTGATGATATAGCTAGAGTTATTTCTTTTGTAAATCTGCACTTGATTTATTACTGTGGACTTGATCGCTTTTGCATAGTCCTATTAGATTGTTGCTACGAATGCTTTGAATTTGCACGACACAAAATCAAGGCTATATTATTGTTGATGTATGAAATTTGAATCTGACGACTTTAAGTGAATGTCTAATATCTCTTTTGTTGTTAAGTTTTTGATACTGGACTTTTTTTGTATTGCTTGTAATTTTGTTTGTTTCTTGTAAGCTTTGTCGCTGAGCTTCGAGGTTCACCAATGGCGAGATTTTTTAGTATGCGACCGGTCCTCCCCACCCCAGCCACCATTAGGCAGCCGCATTCCGATTTCGGGGATGGTGTCTAAACAGGACACCTGTGTGCATGCGTTTTGGAGGTGGGTTATTTTTTTGTCATCCGTTCCTATTGGGACAAAATGGCCTACTCTTCCGAAAGGGTGGAACGGGTTTTTAAAGTGCGCAATGTTCTGCGTGCGTTTGCACACGGGGCATCGGTATATAGTCTCATCAGAAGGACTTTGACATTCAGCGCGATACTGTTTGATACTTTTTCCTCATTGTCAATTGCAATGTTGTACTTGAAATCTTGTGATTTTGTTCAGTGCTATCACTATCTTTTGTTGCTCAGTTGTTTGGCAATACAATTTTGTGTGTTTTTATGTGTGCGTGAGGTGGGATGGGGGGGGGGGGGGGGGTAGCATTCAGTGTTTTATAGATAAGTTGAAATTCCTTCCCCCAAACACTACCAACTCCACCTCCACCCCATTCTACTGTTGCAACTTGTGAAGAGATGTTAAATGATTTTGAACACACACACACTCCACCACCACCCTCTCCACACACACACACACACACACACACACACACACACACACACACACACACACACACACACACACACTCACCACCACCACCACCCCTCCACACACACACACACACACACACACACACACACACACACACACACACACCACCACCACCACCACCACCACCACCACCACCACCCCCAACCCCCCCCCCCCCCCCCCCCACACACACACACATACTCCCCCCCCCACCCCCCCCCCTCCCCTCATACCCACTCAGACACTAACTGACTCGTTCATTCACTCACTTGAAAACGTTTTTGGAAACGTTGGAAACAGCAGAGGGTCGTCGCATCATGGCAGCGATGCGTTTGTCGTGCCGTCGCAGACTGCAGATGGTGAAGCCGTACAGCAACACGAGGGCCACTGTCACCAGCATGAAGGTGGTCCCCATCAACACGGCCCAGGTTAGAAGCAACGACAGGTTGGCCTGTAAACAACAAGCATATAATTATATACAAAGTCAACGTCAATGCGGTCGGTGGCATGGTGGATAGAGCGTTCCGCGATGCGATCTGACAACCGCGGTTCGAACCCCGTTCGAGAATGGGTTTTTTGTTTTGTTTTGTTTTAGTTTTGGTTTTTTCTCCTGGACTTAACATTAGTGCTGACTCCACTCCTTACCAAAAAGGTCCTTCAAATGAGATTACAAACCGAAGCTCCCTGTGCGAACGCACGCGGAACATCTTGCGCACGCGTTAAAACCCGTCCCGCTTTTAGGAAGAGTAGGCCATTGTGTGGGAAAGGATGACAACATTTACAAAACTGTATACACACGGGGACTGGATGAAAAAAAGCATATCAGAGCTTATTCCATTATCTTCGAGATAAAGGAAAAAGAAAGAACACACACACACACACACACACACACACACACACACCCCTGGTGCTTGATGAAACAGTAGGAGACACACACATACACACCTGGTGCTTGATGAAACAGTAGGAGACACACACACACACACCTGGTGCTTGATGAAACAGTAGGAGATGTTAACGGCATCCACAGATTCCGAGTGGTAGGTCACTGTGTCTTTACCAAAGAGCCACACACTCGGCGTGCTGGTGGCGGCCCCGAAAAGGAAACATCCCACCGTCAGTTTCGTGGCCAGAGGCAGAGTGACCTAAGGAAAAAACCAACAATCAGCTGGAACTGAGCAAAACCAACAGACATTTGATGGCAACATCAGTACATTATTTTTCAACAGAAAATGTTGGTTAAAACATCGAGTATTTTGTCAAAGTCTTCTGTATCACTTATGAATGAATGCATCACATAAGCATTGATTAACTTTGGTTTTTAACCAACAGTAGGTTAAGACAAAGGTGTCCCATCCAGGGGCCAGCATATTGAGGGCGGCGCCCATCTCCTCTCCCTTACTGTTTGACCTTCCCTGACCCTAAAGTGGTGCAGGTACCCATTTACAGCTGGGTGAACAGAGGGACTGTACTGAAGCCAAGGCACGCAAACGGTCATCCATCCACTTGGAAAACACCCTCAGAACTGCCCTTAGCTTGGAAAAAGCGAGTGATCTGACCACTGAGCTATCCCGTCCCCTAATAAGTAAAAAAGGTACAGGTGTCCCATAACCTATGTGGTCGTTGGGGAGCGAAGCGTCAGAGACCTCAGCTTCTCCAGGGGCCAGCATATTGAGGGCGGGGCCATCTCTTCTCCCTCGCTGCTTTACTTTCCCTGAACCTAAGGAGGGCAGGTACCCATTTACAGCTGGGTGAAATGGGGGACTGTACTGAATTGAAGCTAAGGTGCGCAAACGGTCACCCATCCACTTGGTAAATACACTCAATGCTGCTAAACCTTGGCTTGGAGAAAGTGAGATTTATTTATTGATTTATTTTATTCTTTTTTTTCGAAGAAAATGAACTAAGCACTCATGTGCTTTTTTTTTTACATCTAGTCCCTGTTTGTATGCAGTTTGTACATTTTGTCATCCGTTCCCACCGGTACACAATAGCCTACTCTTCCGAAAAGCGGAACGGCTTTTCAAATGTGTGCAAGATGTTCTGCGTGCGTTCACACACAGGACCTTGGTTTGTAGTCTTATTTGAAGGACTTTGAAGGGGAGTGGAGTCGGCACTGATGTTAACTCCAGAGGAAAAAATCCTCTTGGGGAAAGTGAGTGCTCTGACCACTGAGCTATCCCGGCCCCCCACAGTAGACTTACTATCAAAACCTTGAAAGCCAGAAAGCATAGTATACACACAAACCTGCGAGTTCTGTGGCTGGCAGAGTTTCCGGAATCGGTTGGCGGCGATGACGACCAAGACAAGAGCGGAGGTGAGGGCAGTGAAGAGCGCGACAAATGTCGTCCCGTTACAGAAGAGCAGGAAGTGGGGGGTGGTATCGTGAATGGTGATGACCAGCAAGAAAGGCATGGCCAGCACCAGGTTGCTCATGTCCAGCCAGGCAAGGACCTGCTCAGTCAGATTGACCAATTGATACACATGTTACTTTTTTTTCTGTATCGTAATACACATGTTACTTTTTTCTGTATCGTAATACCCATGTTACTTTTTTTCTGTATCGTAATACACATGTTACTTTTTTTCTGTATCGTAATAGCCATGTTACTTTTTTCTGTATCGTAAAACACATGTTATCTTTTTCTGTATCGTAATACACATGTTACTTTTTTCTGTATCGTAATACACATGTTACTTTTCTCTGTATCGTAATACACATGTTACTTTTCTCTGTATCGTAATACACATGTTACTTTTTTCTGTTTCGTTCATCGACGAGAGTGCAGTGCATAATTATTCTAGGTGACCTCTAGGGTGTTATGCTGGGAAACATGCACTCAAAATAACAACGACAGCAACAACTACAACATGATTATACAGTATACGCCTACAGGTACAGTCATTCTGTCACACACACACACACACACACACACACACACAAGGTTGACAAAGCTGCCCAATAGGCAGCAAAACATTAGAGCTATTCAACTGTTTTAGATATTCCTCTTTCTCTTCATGAAGGTTACGCTTTGCTTCAAAATGTTTCCCGGAAACATGTTTGTTTGTCCGTATGTTTGTTTGTTTGTTTCTTTCTTTCTTTCTTTGTTTTGCTTTTCCTCTCTAGCAGCACTTGGTGTAATGATTTTGTTCCCCTATTTACTTTCAAGAAGATACTCTCTCTCTCTCTCTCTCTCTCTCTCTCTCTCTCTCTCTCTCTATCTCTCTCTCTCTCTCTCTCTCTCTCTCACAGTCCCCCCCCCCCCCCTCTCTCTCTCTCTCTCTCTCTGTGACCGACCTTGATGAAGAAGCTGAAGATGGAGTTTTTCCACCGGAAGTGGGTGATGTACAGGACCAGGAGATTACCCACAATGCCGGTGACCATCATCAGGGGAATGAACAGCAGCGGCGCCCCGTGCCACCGGAACACCTCCACCTCCTTCACCACACCCCCTTCCTCCCTCCCCACCCCCTGCGTGTCACCTCCGGTGCTGTTCCAGCCTGTTGTCGTCTGGTCGTCTGCCCCTTCTGCCATCTTCAGTACTGTATCGTCAGGTAGTGGTTGTGATGGTGTTGGGGTTAGTTCTTTGTTGTTTTGTTGGGATGGGTTTTCTTCGTTTTTGGGGTTGGTTTTGTTGTTGTTGTTGTTGTTGTTGTTGTTGTTGTTGTTGTTGTTGTTGTTGTTGCTGTTGCTGTTGTTGTTGTTGTTGCTGCTGCTGCTGCTGTTGTTGTTGTTGTTGATTGTTGTTGTTATTGCTGCTGGTGACTGGGTGGCGTTCCCTATTCTATTAGGTTCTTGGGGTAGTTGTCAGTTGCAACAGTTGCGGTCCAGTGGTGATCTTGTTGCGTTTGAACTGCCAACCTTTTGGAGAGAAAAAAACAGAATTGCAACAAAATTAATGGTGAGAAATTAGGAGGGCTGGTTATAACTCGAATAAAGAAATTATTGTGTCAAGTTAATGTTTATGTTATACTTTTTTTGTATTCGTATTCGTATTCTCTGTCTCTGTCTGTCTCTGTCTCTCTTTCTGTCTCTCTGTCTCTCTTTGTCTCTCTCTGTCTTTCTCTCTCTGTCTCTCTTTGTCTGTCTGGCCTTCTTGTGAATAAATCTTTCGAGTTCGAGTTCTTTGTCTGTCTGTTTGTCTGTCTGTCTGTCTGTCTGTCTGTCTGTCTCTCTCTCACTCTCAAAATTAAAAGAACATCGCTTATAAAAGCCTAAAAATCTACAAGTTATATCTTCATGCACTCTTGCCATGCAAAACTATCCATAATATGGCCGCAAAATTAAAATATTTTTATCTTCTAAAACCTTTAACCGGATGACATACAGAAACTCGGGGGAACAGTATGGCCTAGTGGATAGCGCGTTGAGCTCGCAATCTGACCGCGAAGGTTTGAGCCACAACTCAGACGCTAGTTTGAGGGGATTTCTCCACGGAGCTAACAACAGTACCGATCCCACTCCCCAAAAAGTCCTTCAGAAGAGACTTTAAACCGAGGCCCCGTGTATGAACGCGCGCAGAACATCACTCGCTAAAACCCTTTCTGCTTTTGGAAGAGTAAACCGTTGTCTACCGGTAGGAACGGGCGACAACCCCCTCCCTCAAGAATTTTTTTAATTTTTAAACCGATGCAGATGTTTTGAGACGTCATTCGCAAAAGTCGGAATGCGGCTACCTTTATTTTTTCTTTCTTTCTTTCTTTCTTCTTTTATATCGAGGATAATGGAATAAGCACTCATGTGCCTTTTTACATCCAGTCCCCGTGTGTATGCGGTTTTGTAAATTTTGTCATCTGTTCCCACCGGCACACAATGGCCTACTCTTTCGAAAAGCGGGACAGGATTTAACGTGTGCGCAAGATGTTCTGCGTTTAATTTATTTAATGCGTTTAATTGATGGAGGGCAAACGGTTGGATACGCAGACACCTCACCATTGGTGAACGTCAGAGCTCTAGCCCAGGAACACAGACCCCAAAAAATTCTGCTCTTCACCCACATGTTTTGTAACCCAAAGGTGTGGGTTATTTTGTTGTTGTTAATCAATACAGCAAAATTTGCAAACAGCAAATTTTAACTCTCCCCCCCATCCCCAACAACAACAAAAAAGGAAAGAAAACAAAACAAAAAAACCAGCTCACACACACACACACAGAGAAAAAAAACCCGTACTTTTGCTTATCTCGCATTTAACCCTAATAGAATAAGTACATTGTTACGGAGGAAACATACACTTAGTTATAGAGGATGCTATATTGATAGGGTGTATAGGATGACAGGAAAAGAGGGGACTAGGTGGGAGAAGGTGGAAGGGGCGCAGGGGGGAGGGTGGCAATGTCAGCATAAAGCGTGGGTCGGTGGTCTGGTGGTAAAACACCCGTCTTAGAAAGAAAAAAGGTCGTGGGTTCGAGTCTTGTCCGACTCCGGATCGCAACCCCCCCCCCCCCCCATCCCTCTTCCCCCTCCATTCCGCACTAGACTATAAGTGGTGGTGGTGGTGGTGGTGGTGGTGTGTGTGTGTGTGTGTGTGTGTGTGTGTGTGTGGTGTGTGTGTGTGTGTGTGTGTGTGTGTGTGTGTGTGTGTGTGTGTGTGTGCGTGCGTGTAAGTGTGCAAGTGTGCATTGTTTTTTTAAGGGCGAGGCAGCATTTAACCTATACACTAGTGGGAAACAAGACAATGATGAAAACTACGAGCATGACTCAATCAACAGTCTGTGAATGGCTCTGTCATAAACAACTACCTACTAGCAATACACACACCCACACACACGCACGCGCGCGCGCGCACACACGCACGCACGCGCGCGCGCGCACACACACACACACACACACACACACACACACACACACACACACTTAACACTGTCTCTGGTACTAGCAGTATATATAAAATGATACATATCAAAATGATTTCCTGCATTCTTTTGGATCCCTTCACACACAGACCTCTTAGTTATTCATTTCGTTTATCTTCTTCTTTTGCAACATCTTTGTTTTAGTATATTTCTGTCTCTTTTCTATCACTAGCTTATGATGACAGCTTTGGTAGGCCACATGATTGTTATATTATACCTGTGAAAGCATTATGGATGGTCGTCCCTGGTACTGTCAGCATATATTATGTTTAACATTGTCCCTGAAAGAAGTAGTATATATGCTTAACATTGTCTGGGAAACTAACAGTATATATGTTTAACATTGTCTGGGAAACTAGCAGTATATATGTTTAACATTGTCTGGGAAACTAGCAGTATATATGTTTAACATTGTCTGGGAAACTAGCAGTATATATGTGTAACATTGTCTGGGAAACTAGCAGTATATATGTTTAACATTGTCTGGGAAGCTAGCAGTATTTATATTTAATATTGTTCATGAAAATACCAGTATAATATATCTAGCATTGTCCTGAGTATGTATATACATACATACATACATACATACATTACATACATACATCATACATACACACACACCACACACACATATATATATATATATATTATATAATATATATATATATATATATATATATATATATATTATATTATATAATATATAATTTAACATTGTCCCTGAAACTACCAGTATATATATTTAATATATATTTAACATTGCCCCTGAAACTACCAGTATATATGTTTAACAATGTCCCTGAAACTACCAGTATTTGTATATAAAACTGTCCCTGAAACTACCAGTATTTTGTTTGATATTGTTCCTCGACTAAGCAGTATTTATATTTAACATTATCCCTGAAACTACCAGTATATATGTTTAACATTGTCCCTGAAACTAGCAGTATATATGTTTAACATTGTATGGGAAACTAGCAGTATATATGTTTAACATTGCCCCTGAAACTACCAGTATATATGTTTAACATTGTCTGGGAAACTACCAGTATATATGTTTAACATTGTCCCTGAAACTAGCAGTATATATGTTTAACATTGTCCCTGAAACAAGCAGTATGTATGTTTCACATTATCCCTGAAACTACCAGTATATATGTTTAACACTGTCCCTGAAACTAGCAGTATGTAGGTCTATGTTTCACATTCTCCCTGAAACTACTAGTATATATGCTTAACATTGTCCCTGAAACTTTCAGAATATAGGCTATGTTTAACATGATCCATGAAACTACCAGTATAATATGCTTAATATTGTCCTCGAAACTAGCAGTTTATGGCTACTTAGCATTGTCCCTGAAACTAGCAGTATGCATGTTTAACATTGTCATTTAGACTACCAGTGTATACATGTTTAATTTAACATTGTCCCTGAAACTACAAGGCTATAATATGTTCAACAATGTCCATGAAACTAGCAGTATGCACTTAACATCGTTCCTCATACTACTGATAAGCTTTATTGTAATATGTATCAAAAGACTCTGTGTGTGTGTGTGTGTGTGTGTGTGTGTGTGTGTGTGTGTGTGTGTGTGTGTGTGTGTGTGTGCGTGCATGCGTGCGTGCGTGCGTGCCTGGCCTGCCTGCCTGCCTGCCTGCCTGTATGAGTGTCTGTGTCTGTCTGTGTCTCTCTGTCTGTCTGTGTGCCTGTCTGTCTGTCTGTCTGTTGTATTACGAATCGACCAAAAATGAAAAAACGGTCAGAATACAAATGACCTTGCAGACCAGCCAGTGCCATCCACAACTGGGTGTGAGTGTTGAAGGCTAGGCTACGACAGGAGTGGACGGTAACACGTAGTGAGTGGGCAGGAAATCAGACCGGTAATGACGTGACGATACGCCATATTGGTCACCATGGCAACTCATGATGTCAGCCACCTCAGTCCAGGAAGCACGCCTCTTCACGCCCTTATGTACCGACCAGTGTTCCTAATAATTATTCTCTCTCAACTCGTTTCGGTGATAATTAAGTTTTGCTTTCACATCATTCAAAATTACGCCGCAGTTTCTTTTGATCCGCACACATGCGCGTGCACGTGCGTATATAAGTCGGATGAGACAATAAACTGGTGTCCCAGCGTGTGAACACCATCTTGCGCACACGTTAAAAATCTGTTCCGCCTTCCGGAAGAGTAGGCCATTGTGTGCCGGTTGGGAAGGGATGACTTTTACGAAACTACGTGCGCTTGCGGAGTGGATGTAAAAGAAAGAGCACGTGGGTGCTTATTTCATGATCTTTGATATAAAAGAATGAAAAAGAATGAATATTGGCGTGTGTGTGTGTATATAGCTTATACCGCTCCGGATAGAGCCCAAGTTGCTCTCTCTCTCTCTCTCTCTCTCTCTCTCTCTCTCTCTCTCTCTCTCTCTCTCTCTCTCTCTCTCTCTCTCTCCACGCACGCACGCACGCACGCGCGCGCGCGCGCGCGCGGAAATGACCCAAGCCGAAAGCTCTATAAGTTATTGATATAGGAAGTGACCGGACCTACGTGGATGGTTTAGAATGTTGTATTGAGATTGTCTTCAGCCAGGACAAGCTCTTCACATAACAATCTGCATTCTCCTTTTCAAGAGGAAAAAAGTCCTCTGGAGTCGGAGTATGGCTGCATATAATATTGGAGAGCAATCTGAAAACTGGTCATACACGGTAAACTTCTCATCCAGTGTGTCTGTACAATCAATCTGACAATTAAAAATGATGATACAATATTTTTGGGGGACATTTCTAAGGCATTTGATCGTGTATGGTATATAGCTCTTTTATAAAAAAAATATTTAAAAAAACCACTAGAGAACATAAGGATAAGAGGTAAACTGTTATTTTGGTTTAACGATCATATTTATGACAAGTATCAGTCTCTTGTGATAAATATAGGACAACTGTTCAAACTACCCGAGCTGAAGAGGATCTCCCAAAACCGAGTTCGTTGGAGGGGTGTTGCTGCAGCTCTATGTTCCCCAAGGAACCAAGAGGCATAAGTCAAGTTAAGTTCAAGCTACTCTGTGGCAGACGCCCTCAGAGCCCACCAGATGTCCTCTCTCCAGGCCACCCGCCTTGATGCTGACAGACGATTGTATTTCCCCGCGATGCCCACCCGTAGAAATGGAAGGAAAAAGGAAAAAGTAAAGTAAGTTCAAACAATCAGTCCAGCCTCTTGGAAAATTTACATTTGGATGCTCTGCACATAACTAGAATCAGTCATCTGTTGCAATGTGAAATCGTCGGTATCAATGCGTGTATGTAAATGACAACAGGGTTATCAATGTTTACCTGTTGTCCTGTATGTTTGTCTTTTTGTAATACTTTTCTTGAACACATTCTGTTTAAATCAGCCTGACAGTGAGTGTGTCAATAGTGGATAGATAGCTGTGGAAACATCCCCGCCCCCCCCCCCCCTTCCCCCCCCCTCCCCCCCCCAGATACACAGGGAAGAGGGTTTACAATCTAACACACCCATATGAGCATATACCTGCAATGTTTTGCAAAATAAGTATCATACCCTCCAAAATAAAGAGAAGACTTTCAATCTTACTAATACACACAACTGCGCACATGTTCATTAAATATCGAAACTATTAAGCCCAATGACCGATTTTACTTGGGCCCCGAATTACGCAGTACACATGTCTTAACTACTGTCAAAACTTGATCCGTACTAGTATGATGCAACAAGATCAGCTACAAACGTGTGTATCTTGAATAGCAGCAGTTACAAAAGCAATCGTGTGCTGAAAACTGACGGTTAGTGTGGATGGGTAGGCTATGCAGAGCTTGAAACTCTCGCATTACACTACACTACACTACACTGCATTATACTGCACTGCACTGCATTACATTGCATTGCATTGCACTGCACTGCACTGCATTACACTACATCACACTGCACTACACTGTATTGCACTACACTATACTACACTCCAATCCAATCCAATCCACTCTACTCCACTTCACTACAACGCAATACACTGCGTCACGCTTTCATCTTAATAGTGATATCAATTAAAAAAACAAAAACATTAAAACTGAACTTTGTGTTCCTTGCAATGCCGAGGGAACATGCTAACAAGAATGATGCAACCCAAGAATACTAAATGCTCTTGATTTAGAACTTTAAAGGGACTGGCCACTAAGCCAATAAGAAAAATGACGAGAAGGGTTATGAAGAATTAGGAAGTTGATGTAGGCTAACTGTTCTCAACCATTATGAAATCAGTTATGAATAATTAATATTCTTTCATAAGAAGTGTTGTTTTCATCCCTTTACCAAAACACACACACACACACACACACACACCAACACACTCTCTCTCTCTCTCTCTCTCTCTCTCTCTCTCTCTCTCTCTCTCTCTGTCATTAGCAGCGATATGCTCCTTACGAACTGTAGAAAGGAAAAGGTGTAATACAATCTATAGCTTACTGTTGTCGTGGAGCGAGATGTCAGAGAAGACCTCAGCTTCTCCAGGGGCCAGCATCTTGGCTGAGGCGCCCATCTCCTCTCCCGCGCTGCTTTACTTTACCGTCCCTAAATTGAGCAGGTACCTATTTACAACCGGGTGAACTGGGGGACTGTACTGAATCCAAGGCACACGAACAGTCACCCATCCATGAGACAACCACACTCAATTCTGCATAACCTTAGCTTGGGGAGAGCAAGCGCACTAACAACTGAGGTAGCCCCCTTATGAATGGTTAGAATATCACCTGATTAATAAATTTATAGGGACAGGATAGTTCAGTGGTCAGATCCCTCGCTTTCCCCCAGCTAAGGTTAAGCAGCATCGAGCATGGTTACCACCCTGAATGGGTGACTGTTCGCGCGCCTTGGTTTCAGTACAGTTCCCCAGTTCACCCAGCTGTAAATGTGTACCTGCCTCTTTAGGGTCAGGGAAGGTAAAGCAGCGAGGGAGAGGGGATGGGCGCCGCCCTCAATATGCTGGCCCCTTGAGAAGTTGAGGTCTCTGATGTCTCACTCCCCTACGACCACATAAGGGGGAAAAAGCCACTCTGATAGAGAAACAAATACAGTTGCAGACAGGAAAAAAACAAAAATAATGGGTGGTGCTGCTCTTGTGGCGACATGCTCTCCCCGGGGAGAGCAGCCCTGAATTTCACGCAGATAAATCTGCCGTGACTTTAAAAAAAAAAAAGTATGTTCTTTCGAGCCAGAAGGCCCATAGAGCCGGAGCTTATCCCGGTTTCTGTAGCGTTAAGCGAACTGATGGTTTTTCACCACCCCTGTGACAGGACGCTAGTCTGTCGCCAGATACTTCCCCAGCAGAGCTGGTACCCACTTGTACACCTGGGTGGAGTGAGGAAAATAGGAGTAAAGTGTCTTTCCCAAGGACACAACACCGAGCCGAGGGGGGATCGAACCCGCGACCTCTGGATCACGAGTTGACCGCCTAAACCACTCGACCACGGTGCCTCCATGCCGTGACTTAAAGTGGTATAAAAAAAAATATAATAAAAGACTGTGACTAGGGGGTTTTTTTCAGGTGGGTGCACGGTTTATCTGTAGATGACCGATCCTGAAGCTGATGTGTCACTGTTCAAGAATGATACTTATGACGGAGTACACCTACAACGTCAGTAGGGCTTAGTTGGGACACACACACACACACATACACACACACACACAGATACACACACATATACACACACACACACACACACATACACACACACACACATACACACACACACACACACAGATACACACACACACATACCACACACATACACACACACATACACACACACACACATACACACACACACACACACACACACACACAACACACACACACACACACACACACACACACACACACACACACACACACACACACACACATATTTAGCATTGTCATTGACGACAGCACTCCTATTACTCTCCTACCAATACTTCGAGCCAATGTAGATCAGCGGGGGAAAGAGAGGTGACGCACCTGCCTAGAAACCATCTTGCTCGCGCACGCGTTAAAAGCTGTTCCGCCCTTTGGAAGAGTAGGCCATTGCGGATGACTAATATTTACAAAACAGCATGCACTGGATGCAAATTGAAAAAAAGCGCATGAGTGCTTATTCATTATCCTTGACATAATAAAGAAAGAAAAGAACAGATAAAAAACCCGATAATAGTTAAAGCGAAAAGCACAAGTTCGATTCTTGTTTAAGCCTAAGCTTTTCCACCATCCACTAGACCTTGGGTGGGGGTCTGGGTGCTAGTCTTTCGGATGAAACAAGGATGCAACATGCATCAAGAGCACGCAAAAGAACCCACTCATCCTCATCCCTCTCTTGCTTAAAAAAATTAAAACAATACTTTAAAACAAATTTTAAAAAAGTAAAGTAAATATTTAAAAGAACAAAACTTACTTTTCAATATTTCAAAAGGGCGAGAAATTCATGTGGGTTTCAAGCATGCACAGCTTAAAACAATCAAATATTGAGGCGCTATCTTTTTTTTCAGATTTCAAATTTCTTTATTTCCTTTCTCTCTTTAGGATTATGAAGGATCATACAAATATTAAGAAACACATTCATAACTGTACATTTTGTTGACATGCACCCTTCAAACCATACTTCGTATGAGACTATAAACCGAGGTCCCGTGTGCGAACGCACGCAGAACATCTTGTGCACACGTTAAAACCCCTTCCGCTTTTCGGAAGAGTAGGCCATTGTGTGCCGGTGGGAACGGATGACAAAATTTACAAAACTGCATACACACGGGGACCGGATGCAAAAATGCACACAAGTTCTTATTCCATTATCCTCAATATAAAAAATATATTATTTCAACAAAATATTAACGGAACCAAAATGATAAATTCATTTTCTTCTTATATAATATTTCAAATACTTTGAATATATTTTACATGTTATTCCAGATACCATTATTCATTTTAACAACACCGTGCAAAGTCTTTATTGAAGAAAAAAAAAGAGCTTTTCATACTTATTATTGATAATAATATGTGGAATTGTTAGAGAGCTGAATCTTATAAAGCAAACACATCAAATCAAAATATCTGGATATTGAGCATATTTCGGGGGTAATAATTCTTTTTACGAGTTTCGTTCAAAAATGGACAAATAATAAAAATAGAGGTAGAAGGGGGGGAGGGGGATGACAATGATTAAATAGTATAATACAGTACAGCACAGTACAATACAATACAGTACAATACAATATAATACAATACAAAACAATATAGTACAATACAATACAGTACAATAGAGTACAGTACAATACAACCCAGTACAGTACAGTACAGCACAGTACACTACACTACACTACACTACACTACACTACACTACACTTCACTTCACTATACACTACACGACAGCGTGTGCAGAGAATGATGAAAGCCCATGCAACAAACCTTTCCTAGGCAGACGACAAAAGGGCCGGTGGTGCGGAGACTGAGGTATGATGGATACACGTCAGTCCTCAACGGAGCCTGTGAAGAAGTGAAGTGCCGAAGTGCCGGCCTGGTCTGTCTGTCTGTCTGTCACTGTCATGACAGTGAAGTGATAGGCCTCTCTCTACCTCACACAAGGAAGTCTTTGTTTTCATATCACCGACTGGATTGGACCATCATCATCATCATCATCATCATCATCACTCCTCTGCAGCGTGTGTGTGTGTGTGTGTGTGTGTGTGTGTGGTGTGTGTGTGTGGGTGTGTGTGTGTGTGTGTGTGTCCGGGAGGGGGGGGGGGATGTTGAGACAGGGAGTTTGTGTGTGTGTGTGTGTGTGTGTGTGTGTGTGTGTGTGTGTGTGTGGTGGTGTGTGTGTGTGTGGTGTCGGTGGGGGGGGGGGATGTTGAGACAGGTGTGTGTGTGTGTGTGTGTGTGTGTGTGTTGTGTGTGTGTGTGTGTGTGTGTGTGTGTGTGTATGTGTGTTGTGTTGTGTTGTGTTGTGTGTGTGTGTGTTGTGTGTCTCTCTCTCTCTCTCTCTCTCTCTCCTCTCTTCTCTCTCTCTCTCTCTCGTCTTCTTCTCTCTCTTCTCTCTGCTGCTGTCTAGTCTGTCTGTCTGCTTCTGTCTGTCTGTCTGTCTGTCTTCTCTCTCTCTCTCTCCACTCACCTCCTCTCCTCTCACACACACACACACACACACACACAACACACACACAACAACACACACACACACATAGATAACAATAAATGATGATAGTAATAATAATAAATAATGATAATAATAATAATAAATGGAATTTATATAGCGCTATATCTGGCAAAAAACAAATCATAGCGCTTCCATTCATCTCACTCCTACACATGCAACCAACAATGATAAACAGGTTTAAAAAAACACACAAATTCAAATGTACACACACACACACACACACACACACACACACACACACACACACACACACACACATCCTTCGGATGAGACTATAAACCGAGGCCCCATGTGCGAACGCATGCAGAACATCTTGCGCACACGTTAAATCCTGTTCCGCTTTTCGAAAGAGTAGGCCATTGTGTGCCGGTGGGAACAGATGACAAAATTTACAAAACCGCATACACACGGGGACTGGATGTAAAAATGCACATGAGTGCTTATTCCATTATCCTCGATATAAAAGAATAAATAAATAAATAAATAAACACACACAGTGCTCGCGCGTGCGTGCGTGTATAAGCTACCCACGCGCACAGACTCGTGCATAACTTTGAACACATGTACACTCGACAGTGGGAAGAAATTTCCTGTGCAGTAATAAAAGAATCAGCTTTGTCCTCTGTTCCTCTAATTAAGAGGTCAATAACAGCCCAGTTTCAGATTCAGTGGATTGGATTGGATTGTGTTATGTTGTATTTGGATTGGACTGGATTGGATTGGAATATGTTTTGTATTGTATTGGGATTGATTGGGTTGGATTTTTTTTGTGTTATGTTATGTTGTATTGTACTGTTTTGTGTTGTGTTCTTTTGTGGTGGGTTGTGTTGTATTATATTATATTCTTCTGTTTTACATTATTTGTATTTTTTGCATTGTGTTGTGTTGCATGGTGTTTATTGTATTGCATTGTACTGTGCTGTATTGTGTTGTATCTTATTGTATTGTATTGTTTGTCTTGCTTTGTATCGTGCTGTACTGTATTCTATTGTGTTGTATTGTTTTGTGTTATTGTATTGTATAGTGTATATATACCACTCAAAGTCACGGCAGATTTCTCTGCATGAAATTCAGGTTTTCTCCCCAAAGGGGGGGGGGGGGGGGGGGGGGGGGGGGGGGGGGGGGGGGGGGGGGGGGGGACGCGTTGCCACAAGAGCAGCGCCACCTTTTTTTTACCCTCGCTGTCTGCATGTGTATTTTTTTCCCTATCAGAGTGACTTCTTTTTTTTAAACAGAATTCTGCCAGGAACAGCTCTCTTGTTATCACGGGCTCTTTTGCATGCTCTAAATGCGTGTCGCACATAAGCCTCAGTTTGTTATCTCTTCCGAAAAACTAGCACCCAGACTTACCACTAGTGAATGGGGGACAAGTTTCGGGCACAAACGGGGATCAAACCACCGCACATTTCGAACCCGGACTTTTCGCTTTCTATACAGGTGCCTTATCCTCTAGACCACCGATCCACCGGTAGGGTTCATGATAAGCATTTTCGTTTTGCTCCTCGGCTAGAGCTCCAAGGTTCACCAATGGTGAGATTTTGCCTATGGAACCGTTTCTTGCCCACCATTAAGGTAACCACGCACGGACTTCGGGATGATGTCTAAACACGACACTAGTGTGCAAGTGTGTTTCTTTTAATTTTGTCGGCCGTTCCTTCCGACATTCAATGGCCTATTCTTCCGAAAGGTCGTAATAGGTTTTTCTTCTTTGCGTTGCCTGGGGTAATAGGTTTTGATATGTGAGCAGCTTGTTCTACGTGCGTTCGCAGACGGGATCTCGGTTTTTAGTCTCATCGAAAGGATTTCTGGGGGAATGGAGTCAGTACTGATGCTTGCTCCAGGGGGAAAATCCCCTTGAATGGGTGGAGGCTTGAACCCAGGCTATCAGATCACGAGCTCACCGTTCTAACCACTAGGCTGCCCCCCCCCCACCTTTATGAATATATGATACTGCTAGCTTAAGAGATAGCGCCCTTCGTTCTCACGCTGTCTTCAACATTTTCTGAAAAAATCTCAGAGCCCATGTTCTACAAACCATCATGGAACAAGTTTGCATTTTGCATTGGTTAGTTCTTGATATGAACGCACATTTAGAATCTGTGACAAGAAGATTCAGACTTGGCGTATCAGAATTAGCCGTTCATTATCATTTTTTGTTTAGGCTTTTTTAATATTCCTCGGCTAAATCTCCGAAGTTCCCCACTGGTGAGATTTTTGCACATGCGACAGCCACCCCCCCCCCCCCCCCCACACCATTACAGTAGCCACATTCCGACTTCGGGGATATTATCATACTTAAAAAATATTTCATGCTAAAAAATCTTCTTTGTTCTTTATACAAAGTCAGGAGAAGACGAAGTTCCTTTGTTCATTGTTGTCCAGTTCTCAGGAATATTGGAAGAATAATCTATTGAAAATTTACAGAATTCCTTCCGTAAGTTAACTTTGCTGATGTCATCAACTTCCTATCTACTGAAACCATTAGTAGATTTCTTTGTTTTTATGTATAGCACATCTTCAAATTACGAAAAATGGCTATTTCATAATAGTAATAATAATAAAAACCATTCTGTGACTTGTTGTTCCATACATTGTTCTTTTTTTTTTTTCGTTTAGTTCTTTTATGTGTTTCTTTTTAACTGTGTGTCACATACTGTTTCGTAAGGGGCCAAAGCCAATATATGAACCAGCCACCTCTCTCTCTCTCTCTCTCTCTCTTTGTATGAAGCCTTTAGACTATGAGATATATTGGCATCTTGTCATATTCTAATAACTGACTTTTGTTGTTGTCATTGTTGCTGTTATAATACCATGTTGTCGTTGTTGCTTTTTTCCACCAGTAAAATACTAAGCAGTTCGTCAACCTCCTAGGACAATGGCCTCTTTATAAATAAATCTTTCGAGTTGAGTTATCTCTCTCTCTCTCTCATATCAAAATAACTTAATGTTTTCTTGAAATTATTAGTTCTGATTATTAATGATAGTCCCTTCTCACGGCGCGGCCCAATGAAAATAGTATGTCAATGCTTATCTGTAGCCCTTGGGAATAAAGATTATCACACAGAGAGAGAGAGAGAGAGAGAGAGAGAGAGAGAGAGAGAGAGAGAGAGAGAGAGAGAGAGTGATTGATTGATTGACTGATAGTCTCTGTCTGTGTCTGTCTGTCTCCCTCCCTCTCTCTGGTTCAGTGATTAACAATACCTTAGGATGAAACTGTCAATTTAAGAGGGACTTCCTTAGTTCTTTTAGTCATTTAAATGATTAGATGTAGAGATATCACGTTATAGTATATTTTTCAGTGTGGAGAGAGAGAGAGAGAGAGAGAGAGAGAGAGAGAGAGAGAGAGAGAGAGAGAGAGAGAGAGAATAATATATTTTTCAGTGTGGAGAGAGAGAGAGAGAGAGAGAGAGAGAGAGAGAGAGAGAGAGGAGAGAGAGAGAGAGAGCACAAAACAAGCCATCAATTCAACCCTACTTCCTACAGTATTAGGTTAAATGGTATCTCCCCCTTCCCCCTGTGAATTATTTAGTTTTTAATTTGATTCATCTGTTTAGTTTTGTTTGTTTCCTTTCGAGTTCAAAGTAAAAAAAAAACAAAAACAAAACAAACAAACAAAACGGAAAAAGCAAACGAAATAACAGCAGTAAACAAAAATCCAACAACAACAAAAAACAACAAGTCCAAAACATAAAACTGGAAGTTGAATTTTCAACAAAAGCTGAAAACGACCAAAACAACCAAACAAAAATAAAGGACAACAAACAACAACAACAGCAACAAAGCAGAACATACATTAAAACTCAAGGGCTTTCTCTAGTTCCCAATTTCTTGCAAGAAATGCGTACCAAAGACTATACAGCGTGACCTTTTGTGACAAGACAGGGTTAAATTGGTCAAGGAAAAATCGTTGACATCTCACTACATTGCTAACAAATTGTCGACTGTTTCTCAGCTGCTATCAGCGCACATGCGTGAAGCCCCATCCGGTCTAGAGCGTCACTTCCTGTCCTCAGGACGCATCAACTTCCTGACAGTGTCTGAATAACAAACTATTATAACGCAAAGCTTCTGTCGATACCGCTGCAGTGATGATACACAATGTGAGAGAAGAGTTTGAAACATTGAATGGTTGTCCGGAACAGAATAAAACATAACAGACTAAATGACAAACAGACTGAGAAGTGGAGAGCTAGATTGCCTGAATTCGAAACTAGATCTGTACACAGGTTGGGCAGTCATCTCTGTCATTGAGGCAAAGGCGTTTTGGGTTTTGTTTGTTTGTTTTTGCCCCACATGCTAGACTTGAGAGAGTGAAAGGTGTTTCAAAATATTTTGATGAAAAATACCCAAGTAAGAAAAGGAAAGAAAACGGTGTAATAAAACAAAAAAGAACCCTGTATTTCTGTGGCCTATAAAGAGAGACAGGGAACCTAAAGTACCCACAAAAAACAGAGGGGAGAAGGGGGAGATGGAGATCCATGGTCTGCTTGCAACTGAGGAGAGAGAAAAAAAACACGCACACACACAGTGATGATGACGATGATGATGATGATGAAGACCGAACCCATGACCAAAAGTATGACTGATGGGTTTGATACCAGTGTGATCCACGATTATGTTGCTCTCTGGGAAAAGTAGGCCATTGTGTGCTGGTGAGAACGGACAACAAAATTTACAAAATTGCATACACACGGGGACTGGATGTAAAAAAGCACATGAGTGCTAATTCCATTATCCTTTAAAGAAAAGAATAAACTAAAATCTCTCTCTCTCTCTCTCTCTCTCCTCCGAGTCTCTCTCTCTCAACACACACACACACCACACATGCGTGCCATCGCACACGCATGCTGCGCACTCATGCACACACATGCGCGCGCACACACACACACACACACACATATGCAAAGGTTCGCAGAAGTCCAAAGGAATGGCTGTTACAAGGGCCTCTTCATATATACATCCACACAATGTATCACAACTCGCATTGAAGTTTCACCATTACAAATTTTGTATTTGATATATGTATCCAAATCCTTCCCAAGCATGATTCCTATCCTTTAAAACATAGATATACCAACAACCAAGCCACTAGAAGACAGCAGATGTGTTATTTTGTAATGGTTTATACCAAATGCAAAAAATACCTATCTACTTACCATGATTTGTACCAAATACATAAAATATATATCTACTTACCATGATTGTACCAATGCACAGAATACACATCTACTTACCATGATCTGTACCAAATATACAAAATACATATCTACTTACCATGACTTGTACCAAATGCACAAAATACCATATCTACTTACCATGATTTGTACCAAATGCCAAAATACCTGTCTACTTACTTACCAAGTGATCTATCTACCTGACAAGTACACAAAGGCACCACCATATTTTAAGCATATTCCACCCTCAGATCTCGTGGGATGGTTGTTCCCCTTGATCAGATCATTGAAACTAATGTTGATAATGATACAATGCCCAAAAAAGCAAGAGAAAGATAAAAAAGAAACAACAACAAAGAATCAATTCAAAATATCTGATGACAACTAAAAAGAGAGAAAGGGGGAGGGGAGGAGAGAGAGGAGGAGAGAGGGGGAGAGGAGAGGAGGAGAGAGAGGAGAGAGAGAGAGGAAAACCAAAAACAATCAACAAAATAAAAATACACACACAAAACATAACAACAATCAAAACAAACAGCACATACAACCACAAACAAAAGCAAAAACAACACCAGAAGACATCAACAACAACAACTGTAAGACCCAAAAGTTGAAAGATACCAATACTAAGTTATGTGTTTCATAGCCTCACCAAACCATAGAGGCTCCATCAAAACTGTCACCTTGTTCATGGTTGAAACTCAGCTCTAGTCCAAACCAAAAGCTTCATCAGTTATCAATATGAGCAAAGTGCCACGGCCTTCATTCAAATTAATGTTGTCATGCTTTGTACTGTTATACTGAGACGATTTTCAAGTTCATCCATGAAAAGAAATCTTAGCATAACAAACTGTACTACCCATTAAAAAAGGAAAAAAATCCTCTGAAGTCAAAGTACGCCTGCCTGTGCAGCGAGGAACTTCAAAACAACAATACAGGCAAACTTCTCACCCTGTGTGTACTTTAGGTTTCACAGAGACTCCCATGTGAAATGAGTGAGACAGTGTAAACCATATTCTAATTTATTTATTATTCTTAAATTTAACGTCTTTTCCCTATGAGTGATATTAGATGAAATGCACATTAAAAAATATATTCTAAGTGACTCTTCCCCCCCCCCCCCCCCCAGATGTTAAGCTGAGAAGCACCCAACAACAAACTCCTATAAAAACTGTAGAGCTATAAAAAGATTAAAACACCAAGACTAAAACCAGATATTCAGCCATTCTCCACATCAAAGCAAGAAACCAAAGCAAAGCAAGGAAACGACAAAGGGAATGAAATCATGATTGAGCAGTTTCCATACCAATAAGAAGATGACTGGCAGTACATAGTTTTCATGTTTCACCTCTATAACATTCCATAATACATCCAAAGAGATTGTCCCCACAATTCATAACCATTATCCACAGCATAACATTGACATCAAACACAGTTGAATACAATATGATCCAGATCTAATTGTTTCTTAAAATAAAATAAAAACAACTATATGTGGTAAAACTATATGTGGTTAATCTATTTGACTGACATATATAGTAAATTAATAATTATACTCAACGCCAGGTGTGGGAAAGCTGAGGGCTGAAATGAGGGCATGAATGAGTTACTGAGTGATAATAATGATGACAATGATAAAGATTTAGTGTAATGAAGAATTCTCTGTTGCTACAGTTTGTAGGTGATGGAATACCTCAGTGGTCAGAAAACTTCCTATCCCCAAGCTAAGGTTAGGCAGTGTTGAGCATGTTTGCCTCATGGACGGGTGACTGGTAGTGTGTGCCTTGGCTCCAGTACAATCCCCTCCCTGCTAGTTCACCCAGCTGTTAATGGGTTTCTGCCCTTTTTAGGGTCAGGGAAGGTAAAGCAGCGAGGGAGAGGAGATAGGTGCCACCCTCAGTATACTGGCCTCTAGAGAAGCTGAGATCTCTGACACCTCACTCCCCAACAATGCATAGGTCACGGAACACTTTTACATTTTTGTGGTTTGTTTAAAGTACATAGATGTCAATGGGGAAAAAAGTGATAAAAATTATGCTTGCTTTCAAACCAAAAATGACATTTTTTTCCATGCAGGCAAAAACAAAAAAATAACCTTTAACATCAACATTATACCACTGTTCACATCAGATTATGAATTCAACAACAACCCCAAACTTACAGCAGCCAAAAAAAAAGAAAAAATCCTTTCAATACATAATAAGTCTTCCCTTAGTGATAGCAAGACATGTCAAAACTGTGTCAACTTTTCAAAAAAAAGACTGAATTATGTCATGATTGGCTGTCCTGTCCTAAATCACACAAACAACACACACACACACACACACCACATCTCTCTCTCTCTCTCTCACACACATTCTTCTTCTTCTTCTTATTATTATTATTACCATCATCATCTTTATCATACTCCTCCTCCTCCTCATTTTTGTTTACCTCATCATCATGAAAACAAAGTCCCCAAACTTTGCTCATCACACGTCTTGATCAAAAAAAAAAAAAAAAAAAAGGATTGTTTACCTCTCTTCCTCAACTTATTAACTCATTCTGTCTACCTTTTCTTTTTCTATAGCTCAAAAGAGTTAATGGGAATACACCATTGTGATATTGTGCGACTAGTCCCATAACTCCATAATGAGTTATTGGGGCACTGCTATGAAATCTTTTTCAGGCAGTCTGTGTTGGGCAAACTGAATCTTGCGGAGCCCATCTTTCTTCATGTCACAGTGTGCATGCTGGGTATGTTTAATTGTCAACCATCTTAATGACCTTAGCTTGCTAATGCCACTGTGAAGGCAGATTAAATTTTAAACTGCTCAAAACAGTCTGCGTGCGTTCATACATGGGACTACAGTATTTTTGTTTGTTTGTTTTGTTCATCAGCTAAAGCTCCGAGGTTCACCAATGGTGAGATTTTGCATATGCAACCATTTTTATTCACCATTAAGGCAGCCACATTCTGACTTCACATGATTACCTATAGTATAATTTGAAGGACTTTTGGGTAAAGGAATCAGTATTAATGTTAAATCCAACAGTGACTCAAACCCATTTCCTCAGTTGCCATCAGATTATATGGCTTTTCTGCTACACTCTGTGTGTGTGTGTGTGTGTGTGTGTGTGTGTGTGTGTGTGTGTGTGTACATTTAATTTAACAACTTTTAATCATCATTGGTTGCATGTAAAGGGGTGGGTTGAATGCGAGTGCTTCGATTTGTTTTTATAAGATATAGCACTATATAAATTCCATTTTTTATCATCATCATTATTGTTGTTGTTGTTGTTATTATTATTATTATCATTATTATCATTATTATTTTTATTATTACACTATCCCTCCCTTCCCCATTCCATCTGTCATTTTTGTATTTCATGCAAACTGAAATAAAACTGCCTGCATATGAAAAGCAGACAAAGTATCCTGCAATTTACTCAGGTCAAAGTGCCAGCTACCAACTCAGGTCTTTGAATCTGTTCAGTTGACAGTCAGGCAGTGAAATCAGAGGAGGGTTTGGTTTGGGTTTGGTTTTTTCCCACTAGGATGTGTGTAGTTCAAATCAAATCAAGAGCAATCAAATCAAAACAAATCAAATCAATCCAATCTAAGCCAACAAAAATTTTTAAAAGGCATCCTGTATGATGATTACATAAGATAGTTTTAGGCTGCATTCACATGGATTTTCTTTTTGTACCACACAAATCAAACCAAATCAAATCAATCCAATCCGAGTCCATTATCTTTTTTTTTTTTTAAAGTATCATCCTGCATGTTGATTACATATGATAGTCTTAGGCTGCATTCACATAGCTTTTTTTTTGTTCCATACATTTCTTTAAAGGATAAAAACAAACAACCCCATGAATGTCAGTAAACAGTAAATTTGTGAAAAATCAACAACACACACACACACACACACACACACACACACAGTGCGCATGTGTTTGTGTGTTCATATTAAAGAACACCCACACATGCACACACACATATGCATGCATATGCTTGCGCATGTGCATGTTTACACACACACACATGCGCACGCACATGTGCATGCATATGCTTGCACATGTACACACACACACACATACACAGTTGTATTTGTTTTGATACACAGAGTATTAAAATTCAGGACACTCATTGTATATACATACACATGTAGATTCTTCATGGCAAATGTCTTAACACACATACACACACATACACCCACACAGAGATGGGGACGGGATAGCCTAGTGGTTAGAACATTGCACTCGCAATCTGACAACCTGGGTTCGATTCCCGTTCAAGGGGATATTTTCCCCGGAGTTAACATCAGTGCAGACTCCACTCTCCCCAAAAGTCCTTCGGATGAGACTATAAACCAAGGCCCTGTGTGCGAACGCACACTGAACATCTTGCGCACACGTTAAATCCTGTTCCGCTTTTTGTAAGAGTAGGCCATTGTGTGCTGGTGGGAACATATGACAATTTACAAAACCACATACACACGGGGACTGGATGTAAAAAAGCACAAGAGTGCTTATTCCATTATCCTCGATATAAAAGAATAAAATAAAATTAAAATAAAATAAACAGCCTGAGGCAAAAGGGATCAAAACTATCCACAACATCATCACTCCTCTACTCACAGCTGGATGGGAACTTGCAACCCTGATCAGCCCTGCCTCTAAGCTGCAAACACTCTGCACATCCCTCCCCCCATTTTGTTTTTAGAAAGATAAACCCTATACCCTCAAAGGCTTCCTTCTCTTCTCTGCATTGGGTAGGACACATAGCGCTTGGTCTTACCCTGTGCTTGTAACTCTGCAGGAGGTCTTCCAGCTGGCCTCAAGTCGACACACTTCCACTTTAGAGCAGCTCAGGGTTTTTTTGTACAGGATGCATGCTGGGTATGTTAGTGTTTCTATAATCCACCGGACACTGACGTAAACTACGAGAAACTGTAACAAGCGTATTTGATCATGCGCTCGTACATTTATATACACAAAGGGAATTAACACACTGGCAGGTCAGCCTGTTCAGTTAGTTGGGATATGGTAAAAATCTCCACCTTCATTTCACCAGAAAGCAGCTGCTGAGATTCAAACCCACGACTTCATGGACCCGTGGGATTGAAGTCAAAAGGTCTTAACCACTTGGAAACAGTCTTTCAAACCCATATGACAGAAATTATGAGTGCTAAAACACAGAAGCACTGTAACCAGTAAGTAAGCGTAGCAAAGCCTTCCCTGAGTAGCCACCACATATCCCCCCAAAACCACTATGAATACATCATCAGAAAGCAAGTGCAACAAAAAAAACAGAAGAAAGGAAACTCACCTACAATGGCCACACGTGTGGCCCAGGCCAACAGAATAGTCAATTGTTTTGTTTTTTTATACAAAGTGCTGATGTTTTCATTAATATGTTGTCTTACTTTCAAATAGTGTGTTGAGATTGTCCTCATCCATGATAAGCTCTTAGTATAACAGCTTGTACTCTTCAGTAACGCAGAAAAAAAAAATCCCTTTGAAGTTGGAGTACGGCTACCTATGTGGCAAAGTACTTGAAAAAAGTCATACACGCAAACTTCTCATCTAGAGGTGCATTTTACTGTCCCACACAGTGATTCTAAGGCATGATGAGTGAGACAGAGTGCGTAGTCTGGGTGACCCTAGGCTGTTAAGCTGGGAAATGCCCAACAATGTTCAACAACAACAATAATCCCCGTGAGAAAATCATAATGGAAAAGATTCTCATATCCTATCCTTCTATTTTAAAAACAAAAATGTATTTCTTATCTCACGTCACTTACTTTGTTGTTGTTGCACATTTCCCAGATGTTGTTGTTGTTGTTGTTGTTCCTTGGGTAGAGTTCTGAGGTTCACCAACGGCGAGATTTATGTGTATGTGACTGGTCCCCCCCCCCCCCACCCCCCCACACACAGACACACCTATGTCCCAGCTTAAAACTCTGGAGGTCCCTTAGAACATTATGCACTTTGACTCTCTCACCACACCTGAGTCTCACTGCGAGATTGAAAGTACGCAATAGATGAGAAGTGTCCATTGTATGACCTTTCTCAAGTACCTTGCCACCATAGGCAGCCATACCCCAACTTCAGAGGATCTTTACACAGTTCCATACCACACCCTGATCACCACAACCACTCCCAAACTCCCCCCTCCCTCCCCACCCTCCAATCCCCCTCTCTCCTTTTCCCTCCCCCCCACCCCACAAACCCCTATAAACTGGCGGAACATAACACCACAGCAGCGAAAGGTCCGTACCTCCCTTCCACCCCACTCCACACCCACACCCTGTACCCCCACCCCTTCTTCACCCCTTCTTTCACAGTCACCCTCACCCTTTCCCCCACCTCCATCACCCCTAGTCTTTTCCCAGACTCCAGCTCTTGCAGAGCAACGGTAAACACCACCCCTCTCCCCTCCGCATCCCACGGCGGACTCCATTCCACGACCAATGCAACGCTGCCGTCATGTTCCGAGCGTTCTGGAAAACAGCGCAAGTTTTGGGCAGGTCCAGGGTGGTAGGAAGGGGAAGATGAAGGAGGAGGAGGAACGACAGCACGCAAGGGAGCCGACTCCTGCAGGGCGGAGGAGAGAAGGGAGAGCACTTGGGGGACGTTGACGTGGGTGTCTTGAAAGATGTGGTACAGCCAGGACGCATCTTCACAGCACAGATGTGGGGGCACTTCTTGCTGTGAAAGATCACATAATGATAATGATAATAATAATAATAAATGGAATTTATATAGCGCTGTATCTTGCACAGACAAATCAACAGGAAAACTTACAATAGTGGACCATGATATATAATACAGAGTGAAGATGAACTAATTGAAATACACGCATACACACACACATCACACACACGCATGCATGCATGCAAACACATACATACACACACAAATACACATGCACACACACATCACACACATGCGTGCACACACAACACCACATCACATGCACTCACACGCACGCAGCAAACACACTCACACACAAATACTTGAGACATTATCTTACTCACCCCCCACCCTCACACACAAGATTTTATTTTTGGAAATTTTTTTGTTCCTCTGCTAGAGCTCCAAAGTTCATGAACCATGAGATTTTTGCATATTATATATGCAACCATTTTGCTCCCCCCCCATTGATTAAGGTAGCCACATTCTGACTTTAAGGTTAATGTCTAAACACAACACTGGTGT
The DNA here is from genome assembly GCA_028751875.1 of Rapana venosa. Lineage (NCBI taxonomy): Eukaryota > Metazoa > Mollusca > Gastropoda > Neogastropoda > Muricidae > Rapana > Rapana venosa. Next base: position 10,423,182 of record CM054143.1, on the reverse strand, counting down.
GCATGCCTCTATATATTTGTCATCCATTCGTACTGGCGTGGAGTGGCCTACTCTTCCAAAAGGCAGAACAGGTTTTTAGCATGTGCCCAGTGCCCACGGTGTTCTGAATGCGTTTGCACATGCGCCCTCAGTTTATAGTCTCATCTGAAGGAGTTTTGGGGGAGCGAAATCAGTACTAAGGTTAATTCCTGGGGAAAAAATCCCCTTGAATGGGTGTCTCGGTGGTGGCTTGACCATGGGCTTGATCCCAGGCCGTCAAACCACATGCACAATGCTCTAACCACTGTGCTATCCTGTACTACATTTTATTGTATCGTATCCATACACTTTAAGTCACAGCTGAGTTCTCTGCATGAAATTTCGGGTGGAGAGCATGTCACCACATGAGCAGCACCACCCATTATTTTTTATTTTCCCGTCTGCATACATGCGTATACATTTCACTATCTGAGTGGCTATTTTCTACAACATTTTGCCAAGGACAACTATCTTGTTACATGTGTTAAATGTGTTACAACACATGGGACCTCAGTTTATCGTCCCATCAGAAAGACTAGCACCCAGACCACCACTCATGGTCTGGTGAATGGGGGGAACAGTTTCAGGCATTACAGGGATCAAACCACCACACACTTTGAACCTGCACTTTTCACTTTCAAGGCAGGTGCATTACCTCTTGACCACAGATCCACATTTAAGACATTATCGCACACACACACACACACACACACAGACACACGCACACACCTGAGACATTATCTCCCGCTGATGCTGCAGAGGCAGATGCTGAATTCCGCCAAAATCAGCTGACCAATCAGGATGCGGCACAGACTTATCCCCGTCTTGATTGGCCCAGGCACGGTAGGTGACAAGCATGCCTGGGATGTGACTCAAAGTGGCGTAAGGGGCGTAGTTCTCGGGACGAACGGCGTACGGGAACAACTCAATCACCACACTGCCTTGTCGGAGAAAGGCAGCCAATGCCAGAAGTGACCCGTGCATTCCCACAATGCCCAGGGAGCTATGAATGATGGGAAGGATGTCCGCCAGGTCGTGGGTTTCCAGACTGACTGTCATCACCTAAGAAAATGGTAAAAATCTAAAATCATGACATTGCACTCTCATTGCCTATGAATAAACAGACACTTAAAAGAATAAATTTGCATTGTCTTCATCTAAAAAAACATAGTAAAAACTAAAACTGTCAACTTGCTAAAAAAAATTAAAAAAAAAAAAAAAAAAGGGAATTTTTTTTTTTTTTTTAAAAGGCTCAACCTGCTCTCATCATCTAAAAACCCTGTAAAAAGTAAAATCATCAGCTTGTACTAACATTATGATGGTGGTTGACATCATCACAAAACACAACCATGTACCAGGTAGTCATAATTTTGTTGGGTGGGGGGTAAAAAGTTCTAAATTCCTAAGCTTTCTACTGCCTGACAATAATAATAATAATAATAATAATAAATAATAATAATAATAAGTATGTCGCATTATAAAGTTCTACATAATCTGTTTCTGAATATATGATTTTTTTTTAAATGTGATGTAACATTCTAAAGCAACATTTTAAAAAAAATCACTAACTTACTGATGCAGAAGCTGTTACCTGAAACTAGTGAACGGATCAATTGATAAGGACAGGCTTTTGTTTTTTTTATACCAAAGCATTGTATACATTTAGTGTATACATGCATTACATAAAAATACATTATTTATGCATGTAGCATAGAGTCCATGTGTAAATCATTCAATGTTTCAGTGTGCTCATTCATGAGCCCACATATTAATAATTATTATTGATGTCCTAATCCACAATGTTCAGAACACACCAACACACAGGCACAACAACAACTGTACTAGTACTAGCTACAAAATTTAAGTCCTCCCACACACACATGCATGCATGCATGTCTACATGTATACACTGATTCACTCACTCAGCACACACACCACACCACACACACACACACAAACCCACATGCACACACACACACATACACAGATGCACACACACACACTCACCCACATACCTCTAGAGTATAGAGCAAGTGAGTATGTAACTATGTTATAATTTGCTGATTTGAGGCACCCTGATAAGATTTAATTTTAAGAATGTACTTGTTTTTGTTTCCAATTTTTTTACAGATTTCTTTTTTGTTTGTTTGTTTTTGAATTGTTGAAATTACATGAGTTTTACAGTTACTCAAAATTACAGTCTTTTTTGTTGTACTATGATCACATTAGTTAGACAGTTTCTTAAGTAACTTTTCTCTTTTTTTGTGTATGTTTACCTTCTCATGTTTATTATCACTTAATGTGAATAGATGTTAAACTAGTGAAGAACGACACACAACAAACCCTCCTTACAATACACACACACACACACACACACATGTACATGCACACACACACACATCCCATTCAAGGGGATTTTTCCCCTGGAAAGTGCAGACTCCACTCTCCCCAAAAGTCCTTTGGATGAGACTATAAACCAAGGCCCCATGTGTGAACACATGCAGAACATCTTGCGCATACTTTAAATCCTGTCCCACTTTTCAAAAGAGTAGGCCATCACGTGCCGGTGAGAGCAGATGACAAAATTTACAAAACCGCATAGACACGGGGACTGGATGTAAAAAGGCACATGGGTGCTTATTCCATTATCCCCAACATAAAAGAATAAATATTTTTTAAAATAAATAAATATACACACATACAGTACACACACACACACTTACAGTTACACACACACCACACACACACACATAACCCACACATACAGTGATACACACTCACACATACCCACACATACAGTGATACACACACACATACTCACAATCACACACACTAACCTTGACCCTGAACTCCTTACTAATAGCCATCACCAGCTCCATCTCGTTCAGAATGCGCCGCGTCTCCTTGCGTGAAATAAGAACAAGATGGCCGCCATCACCGCAGAGCAGACAGTCCTTAGCCAAGCGGTCCAGGAGATAAGACGTGGCGCTGTGCACATGCAAGGATTGAACCTCAGAATTGGGAATGGGGCCCTGTGGGTTGAAAAAGCCATACTGGTACCAAGTTGTCGTCTTCTCCAATCCCACATGTGCATCTTGGAAACAGACAACACTGTCATGAGCGTCAGAGTGACCTGTCTTGGCCACACTGGCTACCAAACTACTGGACGTGAAGGCACCGTTCGCAGGAAATGCATCGTACAGGTCGTAGAATTCACCTTCACTGTTTTCGTCTGCCAAGAACAGGGAGATAGGGAATTTGTGACTTTCTGTGTCGGGTTTGATGTTCAGGGATGCGAGGGTGTGGAAAGCGGGAAGATGTCATCATGAAACGCGTGCATGATGTTGTCCGGTTTGAAACGTTTGAAGACGACAGTCACACCAGGTATAGAAGCGACATGAAAGCTGTGAAGTGAAGATGCGGGCATGGTTAGGTAATGAAAGTGCTGAGCGTTGTGGCCAGCCACCGTGCTCATCTCCAGCAGTGGTTCATGGGAAGGGGAAGATGGGACGTTGTCTTGGACACTGCGGGGGCCGAGGAAGAAGACGAACTGTTGGGATTGCGGTTTGAAACACAGATGCCTGAATCGACAAGTTCTCTCTGAAAGGAAACCCCCGTACACTGCACTGATGACCCCTCCTCTGCAATGTCCTCCTTGTCCTTGTCCCTCGAACCACTCCAACTTGACGTTGCCAAAAGCTGGGTGGGGCTCTTCTTCCTTCAGAGCTTCGTCTTCCTCCCATTCTTCGTCCTCGAAGCCCTGAAAGGCCAGGTCCACATTCTGAGGAGAGAAGTCCGTTTTGAGACTGCCGTCAATACTTGTGACTATGACATCCACTTGTTCTTCTTCCTCCCTCTGTCCAGTGAGGGAGCCTTGGTAAAAATTGTTACCACCATTCTCCCTTTCCTCCTTTCCCACATGTCTAGCATCATGCCCAGTCTCCCTGGTTCTGTGGTTGACCGCTGATGATGGAGAGGGTTTGATTTTCTCTAGTGACTCAGCAGTACCACGAAAAGTGACTGATTCCGAGTGACCACTTTCTGTGCGGCCATCCATCAGCTTCCTGGCTGACTCCCAGCCCCTGTTGATCTGGGGAACGACGCCTTCACTGACAGACACAGACCGCTGCATTGCCGGGTGAGTCAAAGGGAGGGAATGGAAATGGGCTGAGGATGTACTCCCTTCCAACTCCACCCTAGAGTACATGTTCTCTCTCCCATGGTCCGATGTCCGACCAAATTCATCCACAGGAACATCGCTAGACCCTGACAGGGCAGTGTTCACCCCTGAGCCCCCAGCGACACTTGTTGAATGGGACCCAGCAGAAAACGTCTGGAACTGAGTTTTGAAGTCTGTGGAGAGTGTTGCTGTGTCTGTGGGGCCATGGAGAGAGGGAGCAGGAGGCTGAGCAGGGCATGGGCATGGCTGGGAGCGGGTGTGAGGGTCCGAGCCAGGACAGGTGCGCTGTACCTGCCGGAGCTCCTGTATCAGCTGACTGTGGGCACTCCTCAGCTCCAGGTGTTTCTTCAGCAGGAAGGAGATGACCACCAGGCACACTGCATGGGTCAGGTGATGCAGAGACAGCATGGTGGTGGTGGAAGTGATGATGAAGGTGGGAGGGGATGTCCTCACAACTTTCTCCCTTTACCTGAATCTGAAATGTTGGACATTATCATAAACTAATTTTTTTTTTAAAGGATAGGTTTAAAAACTTGTCAAGTGTCAGGACATGATAACAACTGTAGTGAAATACATTCCAGCTGAAAAAATGGATAGGGTTTTAATAAAAAGAAAATCAATTTTTGCTGTTGTCCTCCAATGCTCCATTGACGGAATTTTGTTTTGTCATGAAAATAACACAATAACTAACTATGAGGAAAACTATAAAATTTAGACAAGTTTACACATTATGATGATCCTGACTTAGAATGATAAGAAAACTATAAAATATAAACACAATTGTACACATCATCATGATCCTGATTGTGAATTTTTAAAAAAAAACCCACACACACAACTACTACTACTACTTATTAAGCACTAGTTAGCCTACTAGTAATAGTACTGCTGCTGCTGCTGCTGCTACTACTACTACACAACTTAAAATAGCAGCTAAAACATGATATACAGTTTTAAATTATATAGCAATCAGTGTAGCCCGTCTGCTTAATAGCATGAGTACATACTCAATAATGCCACTGAATGTTTCAAACTGAAATTGAAAATCAACCACAAGCGTAATTTAATCACCAAATCCATACTATAGCATTAGCAGCATTAACATTTAAATAGAGCAAGTAAGGTAATGTTATGTTTGCAATATGAATCTGACTGTTGCATTTGAAAACTGACAATAACAGTATTTGACACCAATTCACTGCAGTTGTTGCAAATACTCCAGGCTGACATACAAAATGTCAAAACTCAAAAGTCTTAAAAAAGGGAATAAAGCTGTACAGTCTTCTGAGTATCAGTTTGAGATTAATCCATCAACAATTTCTTATCATTTTTTTCCTAGCAAAGGGAATAAAGCTGTACAGTTTTCTGAGTATCAGTTTGAGATTAATCCATCAACAATTTCTTATCATTTTTTTTCCTAGCAAAGTCTTTTTTTCAGTAGCAACTTCAAATTTGATTTGGACATTACTTATAATTGTGTGTGTGTGTGTGTGTGTGTGTGTGTGTGTGTGTGTGTGCGTGTTGTGTGTACATGTGCATGTTCTGTGTGTGTGTGCGTATTCTGTGTGTGTGTGCGTGCATGCCTGCGTGTGTGTGTGTGTGTGTGTGTGTGTGTGTGTGTGTGTGTGTGTGTGTGTGATGCAATATGAATTATACTCTTGGATTTCTCAAACATAATTTGAGTTGTCTTTCAGTCGTTGCACAGTATCAAATACAACCGAAAACTACCAAACCTTAAGTTTCCACTTAATAAAACGTGACTGCTTGGAATTTAAAATGCATCTATGCAAACAGATTCAGTGGGGGGAAAAAGAGATCATACTTTCCGAAAACAATCTCTTGGATCACCAACTGCTTCGTGCTCAGGGACTCAGTTATGCGTGCTGACACTGACAAAGCCAATCGATGGGCCATCACGCAGCAGGACAAATGGTTTCCAACGCTCTCTCTTCTATTACAATATTGCCAATTAAGTAGGCAGGGCAAGGTAACCATCCAGTTGTAGAATCAGATGATTCACGAAAGTGAAAGAAGCAGTGCTGGGGCGGACGCCATTGATGCAAAAGGTGAAGGTCGCTAGAACCGGAAACTGTTGGAAAGTCCAATCTACAAATGCTTATTAGGGCCAAGTTTCTAGCAAGCAAAACGAGGACGACAACAAAAATAACAATGACAATGACAATGACAAATTCTTTTATTTCGAGGATAATGAATAAGCACTCATGTGCTTTTTTACATCTAGTCCCCGCCCGTAGGGATACATCTTAATAATAACCCAACACTTATACAGTCTCACAGTAGAAACATGGGGAAATAACCCTTTTCAAAGCAGCCTCCCCCCCCCCCCCCCCAAAGCATACTAATAAAGAAAACCCTAAAAACAACCCCCCACCCCCACCCCACCCCCCAAAAAAACCAAAAAACCAACCCAAAACCAAAACAAACAAACAAACAAAGGAGAAGAAAAACCAAACCAACAAAAGAAGAAAAAAAGAGAAAAAGAAACAACAACAACAACAACAAAACCAAGAAGAATAACAACCAAACTTAATAAGTCATAATGATAAACATCTACACATTGTCAAATGGTACATATACTTGTTACACATAACAATAAGATATTGAAATAGGGCACTCGTTAAGACTTAAGTGCAGAGGACAAGTCCAATAAGTATTGAAAATATAAAATATGAATCCTTCATCAGGATACACCATAACTATAAGCAAAACGATAAAAGGTGAGAGAAAGAGAGAGAGAGAGAGAGAGAGAGAGAGAGAGAGAGAGAGAGAGAGAAGAGAGAGAAGAGAGACAGAGAGACAGAGAGACAGAGAGTGTGTGTGTGTATTTCCAATTTATAATTCCCAAAACAGTACACGATCACCATCAACACTCATTTTTGATTATACTCGTTTCAAATTATATGTCATGATAATGAAATAAACCCAATACCCATATATTCACACAATAAAAACAAGAAACAAAACAAAAGAAGAATCTAAACCTATACAGTCATTGAGGGAGAGAATGTGAGTGAGTGAGTGTGTGTGTGTGTGTGTGTGTGTGTGTGTGTGTGTGTGTGTGTGTGTGTGTGTGTGTGTGTGTGTGTGTGTGTGTGTGTGGTGTGTGTGTGTGTGTGTGTGTGTGTGTGTGTGTGTGTGTGTGTGAGGGATAATACTAAATATATAATACTCACAGAGCACACGATCAACAACACCAACACTTTTTAATTATACTCATACAAATTGAATGTCATGATAATAAGAATAAGTGCAATACCCATACACTCACACAATAAAGAGGGGGGAAACCCCAATAAAGTCATAAAAAGAATATCTAAACATTGTAAGTAATAGAGACAAATTCTTTTTTTCCCAGGATAATGAATAAGTACTCATGTGCTTTTTACATCCAGTCCCCGCCCGTAGGGTCACATATTAATAATGAACTCAGTACTCATATTTCAAACAGTAGAAGCAAAAGGAAAAAAAACTTTTAAAAAAGAAAAAGAGAGAAAAAGAAAACAAACAAACAAACAACCCCAGACAAACAAGAAACAAAATAAACCCCAGAACCCGCCCCCCCCCCCCCCCCACCCCCCCCCCCCCCCCCCCCCCCCCCAAAAAAAAAAGAACCATCCCCAACCAACCAAACAAACAGAAAAACAAGAAACAACAAACAAACAAATGAGGAGGAAAAAAACACCAAAAAAAAACCCCAACACCGTCCAACCCTCCCCCCCCCCCCCCCCCCCCCACACACAACATACACCAAAACAAAAAAACAAACAGACAAAAAACCCAAACAATCAACAAAAACCCAACAACTACAGCAATAACAACAGAGAGAGAGAGAGAGAGAGAGAGAGAGAGAGAGAGAGAGAGAGAGAGAGAGAGAGAGAGAGAGAGAGAGAGAGAGACAATGACAATGACAATGACAATGACAATATTTTATTGTAATAAGCTGTTAAAGCCCATTTACAAGGGGACAGTGGGAAGGGGACTGGGCACAAAACACGTATTTTCAGAAATACAGATTATCATTTCTACAGCCCAAATGGTCGACATGGCATGGATTCCACGACATGGTGAAGTGTTTTACATTACGATTCAGATGAATTGGTGCCTAACACTTTCGCCCATTGCTAATGGGGAAAGGGAGGGGGGAGGGTAACAACAACCACAAACATCATTTAAACACCGAGTCTGTGACAGGGCTTCCTGTCCCTACATTCCGTCTGATCCGGTAACTCATGCTCTTTCCAACACGTGAAAAACCTAACTCACAATATGCCTAACCTCCTGTTTTGCTCTCTCTCTCTCTCTCTCTCTCTCTCTCTCTCTCTCTCTCTCTCCACTCCACTATCACACACATATGCACACACATATGCACACACATATGCATGCACACACCACACACACACGCACGAACACACACACGCACGACAACACGCACAAAACACCCACGCACAAACACACGCACGCACACACACATGCACGAACATACACAACACACACATACAC
>CM054143.1:10406963-10409463 GCA_028751875.1 Rapana venosa | reverse complement strand
CAGAAGTATCAAATTAGCTCATTATAGACAGGAGTGTTATCGTTTATTTTAGTGAGTGGGCAGAAGAGCTAAATTAGCGCTTCTCTTCGTAAAACAAGCCTTAGCATTACACTAGGTTATATGAGTACATTATTATGATTGCTCTGTGAAATGAGTGGGTAATGTTGTGTTTTCACACGCTCACCTCTGCATACTATTATAGTGTTGTTAAAATTCATGTAGCCCCTAGGGTTTTTTCTTGAAAAGAATTCTTGAAGTCTTGTAGTTGGGGTCAATGCCAGTAGGCTTGTATCATTTTGAGCAGACAGAAATGTAGCTTTGTGAGCAGGATGGTTCTGGGTGCTGGAACTTGGTGTTTAGCTGACAGAAATGTGACTGCTTAGCAGATAGGTAGGCTTCAGTGTCAGCATTTCAGTTTTATAAAGAGTAGGTATAACAGGAACCTAACACTTGGTGAGTCAAGAGTGATAGCGCTTGATAAATATTGTTGAATAAATATGAAATATCAGGTAAGTAGACAGCATTTAGTGGAAAAGGAAACAATTTTATGATTATTTTTGCTTTCAACCAGTTCACATGAAACACTTGTTTGCAACAAGATTTTTATTCATGAACTCGGAGCTTTTTCCCCCAGCGAGGCTTTAAGATGAATATTATCTATTTATATAGAAGAAAATGCACATTTTACTTTGTCTTCACATTATTAACCGTGTACGATTTGCTTGTATGAGAAGAATATTCCTGTGTGAACACAGAAGGTAGATAACATATGCAGATGCGCTCTTTAACGTTGCGCAGAAATTTTACCATTAATTCCAGTTAGTGTTAACTTGTATGGAAATTGACGACCACATTTTCATAGGCCCTAATGATATTGTGAAAACGGGGGAATATATAAATCTTAATTCGTCCGTCATTCCATCTGACTACTCCCCCCCCTCCTCCCCCCCCCCCCCTATCCCCTGTCCCCGACAGCACACACAACACACACACACACAACCTCTTTAATTCCAGGGAGCTTTGCTTTTCCTGTTAAAGTTAGGGATTGCTCTATGGAGCCAGGTGTTTACAATAGTAGTTGTATGGGTGTAATTTTGGTAAATGCGCAGCGCTGTAGGATCTCATTAGCAACAGCAAACGGTGGTAATAATTATATTCACAGTCAGCTTTGCGCCATGTTTTCCCTTTCCCGTGACTGAGAGACCCACCACTGAAGACAAGTGGCTAGTTACCAAATGAAACCCAGTTTGCTTCACACAAGGAGAGTGTACCTGTAGTTTTGACCTCTCCACAGACGTTGAGAACTTCTCCCATCACTTCTTGGGGAGTTTTTGGAGCTCTGCGCTTTTTCAATGTGGTGAACCTGGCATACTCATTCCTTTTCTTCTTCTTCTTCTTCTTCTTCTTCTCTTTGCCATCGTCGAACGCTCAGACAGCAACTCATGAGGTCCTGAACAATGCTGCCGTGCGCTGAAGGCCCTCCAGGGGTCCAAAGAGTCTGTCCCTCATCGGCAGGTCAGTAGGCCAGATATCGGCCCTCAGGTGTTGGTGTGTTGGTGACAGGTCTGGAGGAAGTGTTCCACTGTCATGGGAGAAGTTGTCGCAGGGGTACGCCCCAGAATCACTAACAATGTGGAACTTGGTCAGCATGTGATGTCTGAGTCTGCAGTGTCCAGTCCTCAGCCTCACAATTGTTACTTGGTCTTCTCTGGGAAGGAGGAAGTGGTCATTTTCAAGTGGTAGGATGCATGCTGGGTTTGTTTGTGTCACCCAAGCCTTTGACCACAGCTGGTCTAATTTTCTTTCTGCTCAAGATGGATGGGGTCTTGAGGCGTGCACAAAATGTTCTGAGTACTTTCACACATGAGAATTTTGGTTTAGGCTATAGTCTTCAATCGAAGAACTTACTGCCTGTTGACAACATGAAATATTAACTCGTGCCTAGTGCACGCACGCACGCATGCACGCACGCACGCGCACACACACACGCACACACGCACGCACACACACACACACACACACACACACACACACACACACACACACACACACACACACACAGAGTATCCATTATCCTCGAAAGAAAAGAATAAACTAAAACACAAATAAATGTAACGCACATTGGTTGGGACATGAGTGTCAAATAGCCCATTTATTCGTAGGTCTATGGCACAGATGCTGTTTACACATGTCGTGACTTCACGACGTCACTGTGCAGTAATACATCATAGTTTGGCATCATAAAAGGGACATCGTAAACTTTCAAAGCGAGTCAAATTTGCATGTTTTATTACACAAAGCCAGCGGGAGCGAATAAACTAATACACGTTGTAGTTCTGTGCATTTCACAATAAAACTACACAGTGACAACAGAAGAAAAAGTTACAGGGGGGAGAGGGAAGTAGGGTGTGGGAGGGGGAGGTAGGGTGGGGGAGGTGGTGGATGGGTGATGAGTGAGCCCATCCTATTTGATTAACTAACTTAGACTGACTCTTTTGAG
>CM054143.1:10314463-10404463 GCA_028751875.1 Rapana venosa | reverse complement strand
CTCTCTCTCTCTCTCTCTCTCTCTCTCTCTCTCGCACGCGCGCGCGCGCGGCACGCACGCACGCACGCACGCACCAGAGAGAGAGAGAGAGACAGAGACAGAGAGAGAGAGAGTAGATTACTGGAAAAATCGGGCTAGGTTGTTTCTCTCTCTCTCTCTCTCTCTCTCTCTCTCTCTCTCTCTCTCTCTCTCTCTCTCTCCTCTCTCCTCACCTACACACACACACACACACACACACACACACACACACACACACACACACACATCAGAGAGAGAGAGAGAGAGAAGAGAGAGAGAAAGAAAAGAGTGTCAGTAATATGCAACGTCAATTTATCATTGTCGAATAGTATCTTCATAAAATTAATATTGTATTAAGGGTACACCCCCCCCACAATTATTAATCTCTTGGGGGTGGGGGTGGGGGACACAACAAAGGCACACATTTCCTTTCTAGTTTTAATAAAGAGAAGGCAAGGTACTTTTTTTTTCTTTTTGCTGTTTTCATCAGAAATCGAATTCCTTTTTTAATTGTACCTGAACGGTTAAGGCATTAATCACGACTGTCGTATATAAAAAAAAAAACCAACAACAAAGCGCAAAAGATTATACGCACGCAGCACTTTTTGATGAGGTTTTGTTCGATCGACGAGATAACCAAATCATTGTCTACTGTCAGTACCCTTTTCTATCTTGCCCCGTAGGTCAGGGCAAAAACGAACGTAGGGCGTCTCTTTATCAGTAAACAATAAGTTGCGGTATCGGTATCATACCAGCTTTGTAGGACAGATGGTAGGCGCAGGGGTTAAGGAGAATGACCCTTGTTCGCTGTTTATCATTATCATTGTCTTCATCTCGTCTGTGCCGGTGTGATGATCACACACACACACTCACACAGAACCACACACACACACACACACACAGAGCCACACACACACACACACACAGAGCACAACACACCACACACACAGAGCACACACACACACACACAGAGAGCACACACACACACACACACACACACACACACCATGATGACTGATTGTCTTGTGAGCTGGTCAGCAAAAGCTAATGGAGATGAGAGATTGCCAGGGCAATAGTCACTTTCAAATGAGTCAGATTCCACGCTAGAGTACTATGACACGTAGCTCGGTGATGTGTCCTTAAACGTGGAGAATTCACCCGCCACGGAATGTGCATCCGTGGTGTAGAGATAACACACCTGTCTAGACAGCAAAAAGTCTGGGTTGGGTCTGGGTCTTAGTTTGATCCCCATTTTTGTCCGGAACTTCCCCCCCCCCCCCCTACCCATCCGTAGACCGTGACTGGGTGCTAGTCCTTTGGATGAGACAATAAACCGAGGTCCCATATGCAACACAATTTAGTGCACGTAAAAGAACCCACGGCAGCAAGAGAGTTGTCTCTGACAATATTCTATAGAAAAAGCCACACTGATAGGGAAACACACACATGCAGGGAGGAAAAGAAAAGTAGTGGGTGTTGCAGCTCTTGTGATGATAACGCTCTCCCTGGGGAGAGCAGCCTGAATTTCGCGTAGAGAATTCTGCCGTAACTTAAAAGTGGTATTTAAATACAAATTAACTTCTCGCAGATTGTGATGAAATAGGTCACCAAGTCAGAAGGATTGTGAATCTCTCTCTCTCTCTCTGCCTGTTTGCCTGTCTGTCTGTCTGTGTCTCCCTGTCCCCTCTCGCTTCCCCCCCCCCCCCCCCCCCCCCCCCCCCCTCCCCCCCCCTCCCCCCCCCCCCCCCCCCCCCCCCCCCCCCCCCCCCCCCCCCCCCCCCCCCCCCCCCCCCCCCCCCCCCCCCCCCCCCCCCCCCCCCCCCCCCCCCCCCCCCCCCCCCCCCCCCCCCCCCCCCCCCCCCCCCCCCCCCCCCCCCCCCCCCCCCCCCCCCCCCCCCCCCTCTCTCTCTGAGTCTAACACATTATGTGCACACATGCTTGCGCTCTCTCTCTCTCTCTCTCTCTCTCTCTCTCTCTCTCTCTCTCTCTGCGCGCGCACTCAACACAAACACACTCTCTCTCCCCTCTCCCTCACACACACATACTCACACACACACACGCGCGCGCGCGCATCCTGACTGTGTGTTCAACTTCATTCCACAGACAAGAAGAAACATGCATATAATCAATATTTTTAAGTTGCTTTGCGGCATGCATATCTGTAAGCAATATAACTCATTGCAGGCGTAGGTCACCTTGACATCAGCTCAAGAAATATTCAAAGGTCATTGGAGCGTTCATATCCTGGTCACATACTTTGGAAATGTATACAGATTTATTGACAAGATAGTATGGTGTAAAGCTACTGCTGTGGTTTTCCATGACGTATATTAACTGATAGGTCTAACTACAAGCATTTTCACATCAGAAACAAATAGATGAGGAACAGTGACAGAAATGTATATAACCCTTGTCTTTGTACACAACAGTAAGTCTACAGTGTACATTGCTGCTGCAATCGCCTAGCTTTGTTTTGTTGATTTTGTACCAGTTTCCTTATCTCCCCTCTGTGGAAGAGCTCTTCCAGTCACTGAAAAAGTATGCCTGTCTCTTTATGACTCTTTAAGTTAAACATGTTTTATTTTCTTTTGTATTGGTTGGGGGGTGGGGTGGGGGGTTGTTGCTGCTGTTGGCTTTTTTGTTTTGTTTTTCTGTTTCTTTTGTTTTGGTCTTTGTTTTTGCGTAATAAGGTACTCCGTGGAGACATCTCTCGGGCATGCGCACTAATACTTTACTTTGTGGCGGGTATGTAAGGCCTACTTTTCGAATGCCGCACAGTGATCACAAATTATTTCGGATTACAGTTATTTTTGCTCACCAATGGATTGATTCTGAATAAGACGACGTGGAAGACTTAAGAGTGATAAAGAGATTTTATACCAAAATTTCAGAGGAAATGACCGACCAGATCAGGAGAAAATTTGATGAGAAAGCAGGAAGCTGACAAACAAATCACGTGACAGGCTGTTCAAGCAGCCATGAATTTGAATGGAAGTAGGTAGTTGAGATTTGTGTAGATTGTTTCGTAATTGAGTCATGAGATTTAGAAACGTGTCGATGGTTAAATTTAAGTTGACAAAAATGCCTTTGACGGTTTTCTCATTGAGAGTAGATATATAGATATATGCTTCTTTTTTTATTTTTTACATTTTATTGGCATACACAAAAGAATAGCATGGGGATCAAGAGTCCAGATCTAGTGAAGAAGAATGGGCTTAAGAGGGATCAAATCCCAGCTCCACTTGCATTCTACAGGAGCATGTTACTTACTAGCCGCCAGACCACGGTTTTTCTCCTGTGCTCAGCATTTTTGAGAGGTACTATGTGTGAGGGGGATGAAAGCAGCAGTTGACAAAAGTTTGTAGAGAGAGAGAGAGGTAGGGGGGAGGGAGAGGGGGGCAGAAAGACAGACAGACAAGTGAGCGTTCCCTTCCCCCCCCCCCCCTCCTTTTAAAAATTTTTTTTAGACCAAGCATGTGATAACATGTGAGACAATCGATCATCAAGCATATTAGATAAGTCGATAATGTGGGGTGAAGGGATGGGAAGTGAAGACGAACTAGAGTGTGATATCCAAAAATGCCCACTAAGATTTTTCGAACATTGTGCTGGCAATCAGACAACCTGGGTTTGATTCCCATTCAAGGGGATATTTTCCCCAGGAGTTAATATCAGTGCAGACTCAACTCTCCCCAAAAGTCCTTTGGATGAGACTATAAACCGAGGCCCCGTGTGCGAACGCACGCAGAACATCTTGTGCACACGTTAAATCCTGTTCCGCTTTTCGTAAGAGTAGGTTATTGTGTGCTGGTGGGAACAGATGACAGAATTTACAAAACCGCATACACACGGGGACTGGATGCAAAAAATCACGTAAGTGCTTATTCCATTATCCTAGATATTCTATTATCCTAGATATTATAGAATAAAATAAATGGTTCTCTGCGTGTGTGTTTGTGTGTGTGTGTGTGTGTGATCAGTGGCATGAGTTTTCAGGACCTGTTACTGCGTCAAGGTAACACCGACCACCTTCCCAGGACTCCCTTTATGATGGGGTCAGAGTGTGGTGGGGTGGTGGAGGCTTTGGGACCAAACACCACTGGTTTTGCTGTGAGTTTATTCTGTTGGATGGTGTTCTGTACTGCTTTGAGTGGTGGTGTGTGTTTTTTTGCCTGTTTTTTTTAGATCAGTTTTTGAGTGGTGGTGTGTATTTTATGTGGTCAAGGGACCAAACACGACTGGTTTAGCTGTATGTTCTGTGGTGTGTAGCTGGATGGTGTTTCTGTACTGTGTGTGTGTGGTGTGTAGTGGTGCCTTTTTGTGGATAAGTGGTCAAGGGAATTGAACCATACAGCACAGATTTCACTGTAAGTCGCCCGTCTAATATCACAACTGTGAAAAGACGTTAAATGAATTTGAACTGTAAGTCGTGGTATTGGAAGTGTGTGTGTGTGTGTGTGTTGTGTGTGTGTGTGGAGCTGTGTGCCAAGAGCTGCAAGCCTAAATGATCACAACACAGTCAAAGCAATGGTATTGTAGCTACAGTAAAAAATACCATACAAAATTAATTTGACTCGGCCAGAAGTCAAAGTTGTACTAGAGATACCCGTAGATTCTGGCAAAGCAACAGTGCTTCATTGTTGGGTGTGCTGCATAACAAATAATGCAGTGTTGAATTGAAAGTATCCCCGAAGTCGGAATGTGGCTACCTTAATGGTGGACAAAAACGGTTGTATTAGAAAAAGTCTCGCCATGGGTGAACCGACTTTAGCTATGAAACAAAACAAAAAACGCCCCCCTTAAAAAATAACAAAAAGAAAATACAAAGTAAAGTATCTTTGGTAGCATTGTTGCATATACTTTGGTGTGTTTTTTATGCTTTATGTCACTAAGTTTTATTGTTGTTTGTGTAGTGTTTTCTGAGAGCATGTGTCTTGCTATGATCCTCTTTGGGCATGATTTATTGCATTTATTGTCACTGTGTCATTCCCTACCGCTCATGTTCAGAAACCGATTTTTCACGTAGATTAACAAGCAGTTAAGCTATAGATTAACAAGTTATTAACCCTATTTAATCTTTTATTGTAGGTGTTGAGCTCGGTCCATGTAGAGGTTGCAATTTGCACAGACAGGTATTTTATGTAGGAAGGTATGGATTGAATTAAAAATTGTATAATTTATAAAATTGTCATTTTGCTGAGCGTCTTGGAGGTAGATTGAAGCACCTTACCCTCCACTCCCCATGTGAATTTAAGAATGAACAAGCGTATGATTTACAGAGCACAAAAAAATCTGTAAGCATGATTGTTGTGGTACATGATCAACACACACCATTTCATGATGTCCAGGTGGGAGACCGTGTGATAGGGCTGACCGAGTTCAAAGCGTGGGCGGAGCAAGTAGCCGTGCCAGCCAGTCAGGTGTACAAGCTGCCTGACAACGTCAGCATTCAGGACGGGGTGTGTCTGCTGGTCCATTACGTGACTGCCTACATCCTGCTCTTCCACATGGCCAACCTCCGCAAAGGACACTCTCTTCTGCTTCACTCAGCAGCTGGGGGTGTGGTGAGTGTGGAGAATGTGCCGAGGCTGCAGGCGGGGTCATGTAACAATTTAGCGTGTGCATGCCCTTGCAGAGCATAGTATTGCTTATTAAGAACTGTGCCATTTTTATGGTGGCCCGTGGCGCCAAAGTGGGATGACTGGCACAGTCCTTGAATCGGATATCTCCGATGGGATTGTAACGAAAACAAACTAGTGTAGTGGTAGTGGTCATTAGTGAGCCATGGGCCTGGGAGTTCAGGAGCATCATGAGTTTGTGGAGGTGGGGGGGAGGAGGTGGGGGGTGTTAGATGTTGGTTCCCCCATAGGGGGGTTATCTGTAGGGAAATGTTAAAATAATTGGACCAGGAACCTTGGACCGACTGCTTGGCTTTAAGCTTTGTTGCCTGAGTGAGTGAGAGGGAACTCATTGCTTTCTGAATTCCACAGTTCCTAAATCAGATACCTCTTCTTGCACTACATTACAATCTACAACATACGTTTAAAAGAGTGTGTTTCTACCATTAAACTTGATGCAAAATGACTTTAACACACTGTAGAACAATGTAAACTGAGTCTGCATCATACAGATAAAAGCTTACGTCATTTTTGCCATTATTAACATTTTGTTGGATCACAAAATATTTGACAGACATATAATGTTATCATGCTTATAGAAATATATCTGCAGATACTTGATTGGCTAAATACTTTCATGACAGTTATGTATTTTCTAAATCTTAAGGCTTATAACTTGTTTGCCAGAATGTTTCTCTGTGCTTGAATCATATGTGGCTACATCTGAAACTCAAGATCTCCTAAAACCCCTCTTGCATTCATAACACCCTGGCCCACTCAGCTATGGAAACACCCCTATTGTTGACAGCACCACAACCCACCCAGATTTGAATTAGGCCAAGGTTATCTCTATAAATCAACAAGTCCTTGTTGTAGACTTAATCAGTGCAGTGTATTGGTCCACACTTGCCTTGGAATAATAGTAACTCTATGTTACCACGTTTTCCTAAAAAGACAGATTTTCTAAAAGCATTCCCCCCTCCCATTCTTAATGCGAGGAATAGTTTTTCATTAACATTATGTGAATGCAAGATGGTTTAAGCGTGAAGTGGTCCTGTGCAGTTAACTAGGTTTTACCATTATGTCAACAGAAATAGTCTTCGTCTCTCTTCTCTCCCTTCTCTGCATGCCCTAATTGGGTGAGATACGTAGTGGCTGGTCTTCTCATGTGCTTGTAGCTCTGCAGGAGGTCTGCCCGCTGGCCTCAGAGTAGCTCATTTTTGTACAGGATTTATGCAGGGTATGTTTGTGCTTTAATGACCCACGGGATGCTGACACGAATTATGGGAATTTTTAAACCGAATTTTCGATCTTCTGCATCTGTATGTACACGAAGGGATTGATGAAGACACTGACTGGCAGGTGTGCATTTAAGATTGCCCTGGAAGATTGTAAAAACAACAACAACAAAAAACCTCACCCTTAATCACCAGATACCATTACCGAGATCTGAATTCGTGACTTCGTGGCTCCTCAGGATTGAAGCCAAACGCTCATACCCACTCAGCGGTAGCATGTGTCATGAATTGAGTAACCCTTCTTTCTTAGCATTGTTATGCATTTTGACAGAACCGCAACCGACACTTTTGTCGGGTTTAAAACAAAGTAGAATAGCCTAGTGGTTAAAGCATTGAGCTCATGATCGGACAGCACTAGTAGTTTGAGTTACCAATGGGATGCCCGCTTGAAGGGATATTTTCCCTCAGGAGTCGGTAGGCTCTCAGTCTGCGATATGAGAAAGGCCTTTGGATGAGACTATAAACTGATGCCCCGCGTACGAACGCACACAAAACATCTTGCGCGCACATTAAAAACCCGTCCTGTCATTCGGAATAGTAGGCCATTTCGTGTTGGTAGGAACGGATGACATTTGTTTTTTAAAACGCTTCCACACAGGTGTCGTGTGTCAAGACACCATCCCCGAAGTAGTAATGCGGATACCTAAATGGTGGGGAAATAAAACGGTTACAGAGGCAAAAATATAACCGTTGGTCAACCTCACAGTTTCAGCCGAGGGGAAAAAAAAGAACAGGTATCAAAATCTTACCATTGGTGAGCATTTGAGCTCTAAGGGAAGAAGGGAAAATCTTCCCAAAACCTTATAACGGACATTGTGTTTGGGTCGACAGGGTCAGGCCATTCTTCAGCTGGCGGCCACAGTGGGCAACGTCACCATTTTCGGCACAGCGTCTGAGCACAAACATGGGGACCTCCGGAACAAGGTCGACCACCTCTTCTCCCACAACAAAGACTATGTGCAGGAGATCAGAAAGTAAGTGTGTGTCGATGTGTGTGTGTGTGTGTCAAAGTCAAAGTCAAAGTCAAAGTCAAACTTTTATTTTCAGATGGTACATTGAATAAGCAGTGCATTTACTTTTTTTCATCAAGCCATCTATCTAAAGAAAGAAAAAAAAGCGAGAACAAAAAGATAATGTATATGCAGATATAGAATAAAAAAACCTAATCTATGCTAAACTATACAAATCAAACCAAAAAAAAAACCCCAATAACATATGCATATGTGGAATTAAAACAAAACAAAAAACCCAGAAAAATATTACACCATACAATTCAAATAATTCAAAAATCTTGAAAAAATATCCGTCATAACACAAACAAACAAGCAACAAAGGAAAAACCAAACCAAAACAAACAAACAAGACAAAACAGAAATAAAAAAAAACTCACACCAGCTGCTTCCCTCCCCCCCCCCCCCCCCCTCACACACACATATACACACAAACCTTCAACCATACAAACAACTGAATAAAACAAAACAAAAAAGATGAATCAACAAGAACAACCACAACAAGGAAATAAACAAACACAAATATACATACACAACAACAACAGTGACAATAACTAACATAGGACAAGAATAACAGCCAGGACAAATGAAGAACAATATAGAACTAACAAAAGACGAGAAAAAGAGTCCAAAATATCCCCTCCCCCTCCCCAAGAAACCACCCTAAACCCAAAACAAAAGGCAAAATAAACCAGAAGCCCACCCCCACCACTACCAACAATAACAACAACCACCAAATGGATATAAACAGAGGAAACTGATGTATCATTTAAACACTTACATACACATACACATCCTCACCCATATCCCCTTCACCACATAATATACTCATATATAAGGAAAACAAGAATAACCAACAGCTATTGGATTCAGAGCAAAGAAGTATAACAAAGACATCCATTCCCTCACTTTCCCCGGGTCATATACACACATGTACATGTGCTTTTTGGTTTGAGGCAGAGCAACGTTAATCCTTCGATCAAAGAATAAATTCAGGCAATGTAAACCCACCCAGCAGTACTAACGTCAGCAATAACAATTTAGCTCATCTAATGCAATGAAACAGAAAACTAACAGCGACAAAACTAAATAAATCAGCATATTTATGTGTAATACAAAAGAACATAAAAAGGCCAAAACAGCAAGAAAGTAAAAAACCAAAACGGAACCAATTACACAACACGCACGCACTCACACACTTGCACACACACACACACACACACACACACACACACACACACACACACACCAGAATGCGAATGTGTGTGTGTGCGTGTGTGTGCACGCGCATGCGCATGTTATGTTGTCTAACATCTGAAATATGTTTTAGGATTCGGATTACATTCCCATATAAGAGATTAGCATGACACTTGGTGACAACTCAATAATTATGTGCAAGTTACAGAAAATGGTCTGTAGGGGAAAGTCCCCAAATACCGAACACTGAAGGAAAAAATACATTTCCTCAAAAACAACAAAACCAGGACAATTTTTCAAATGCAAATTTATATAAAATGTTTGTTTCACAACATCCATATCTCATCTGGTTGAAAGAAAACAACAGCAAAAAATGTTATTACAATTAGAAAAATTCGAAGAACTATTCGGAATTACACCTATTCCCTAAATCCGAACAGTGGGGTCCAAATTCCGAACAGCACAAATCACTGTCGTTTTAACTGACAGAACTCGCAGAAATATTCTTTCTGACTTTCTGCTATTCCTGCACATTCTACATGAACCCATGTTGAGCACATGGTACACTGGATAATATCCTCACGGGTGTGTTCTCGGTACAGAAAACGAAACCAGTCCACTTCTTGCTGATGACTGACATATCTAGCTCTCTTGGTTTTAGTTTTTTTTCGGTTTCTCGCTTTGGGTTTTGATGTGCTTCCTTTCTTTGTAGGTTTCCTTTTGCCTATGGTGGTACAAGTTTGCATTTGTAAGGACTTGATGTGAGCACTTCAGCTTCTATTTTTTGGTTGGCTTTTGTTTTGTTTTAGTTTGGGTTTTGTTTTTGTTGGTTGGTTGGTTGTTTTTTGTGGGTGTTGTTTTTTGGTGGTGGGGGGGGGGGGGGGGGGGGGGTTGCTTTTCGTTTTTGCTAATCTCCCTTGCGCAATCTTTGGAAGGGGAGAAATCGGTGTCACTGAGACAGATGACTCAATGAGGCAGTCATAGTGTCCTGCATTGTCCCCATGAGGTGTACAGAGAACAGACACAGGCAGAACCAGTGGAAAAGCATCCTCCTTGTACTTGATGACGTTCCCACTTTCTGCATTGATGATGTGGATGGGCTGCTCCAACACCTCGCTTGTAGCCGAAATGTTCATCTCACGGACTGGCGAAGTTGAATTTTCCATGTGGGGAATCCTTTCCTCTAGAGAGGAAAAAGTGACTGATGATGGCAAGTCACTGTTTACTGCAGCCGACTTTTCGCGAAGCCTTCCATATTACTGAGCATGTGATTGATCACCTTTGCTCTTAGGGCATCAGCTTGGATTTGCTCTTGGATTCTCATTTGAGGCTTCACGACTAAACCATTGTCATCCCTTTGGGCAGTCTGGAGAGCAAAAAAAATGCAATTTAAGTAAAAGTTTGACTTTCAGAGAGAGAGAGAGAGAGAGAGAGAGAGAGAGAGAGAGAGAGAGAGAGAGAACACACACATCATCTCTAAACTAAACAAAGACTATGATAGAGACACTTCTACAAATAACAACACGATTTTATAAGTACAAAAACATACATTTATAAGAATGAAAGAAGAATATGGAAAAGTAAAATAAAGAGAGAGCCAAAATCTGAACACAAGTGTCCGAATACCGGACACTGTTTGGAATTTGAACCATTGGGGTGTTCGGTAATTAACTTTACTAACCTTCTTTAAAAATCATCCTGTTCTGGCAATCTTCAAGGGATTGCTTGTAAAAGGACTTTTTTGACATGAAGACAGATCATATTGTTTATTTAAATAATCCGTTTTTACTGAAATAAACCCAAATTCATGCTATAGCTTTGCTTTCCGAGGTCGAAAATAGCAGTGAGAGGCCTACAATAATAAAATCACTCACCATTTTTTGTGGGACCCTTTTCTTGACCAATATTTTTGGTACAGGGTGCCAAGGGACGGTACTTCATCACCTCACGCAATCAAATTTGAGCAGTTATGTCCCGTTTTTGAGAAATCGGCTGTTCGGTATTGGTCACCTGTTCAGTATTTGGGCACTTCCCCTACTTTAGTTATTTATTTTTCAGAACTCTGATTTTCTTAACTCTTAAATCAGCAGACAGTAGATTTGAACACATGGCTTCATGGACCAACTAGATTGAAGTCAAACAGTCTTAACCACTCTGTTCTATTGTCTGTCGTCTGAGGGATGGGTTATGATGTGGCAAACTGCCCATTAATTCGTTGTTCCAATTTTTGGGTTTCATTTTGCGATGTTGTGTTGCTCAGCATAGTCTCTCCCCCCCCCCCCCCCCCTTCCTGTAAAGGAGCTCTATTCCTATATTTGAAAAAAAAGGTTTGGACAAAAATGGAGGAATTCTAGTGGAATGGATGGAAGCAGTCTAAGGTTCATAGGAAATGAGAGATATAAAATATGAGCAATGCAATGGTGTGTGCTGTGTGCAGACTGTCGCCTGGAGGCGTTGACGTGGTGCTGGACTGTCTGTGCGGAGAAGACTTTAACCGCGGCATCAGCCTCCTGAAGCCCATGGGCAAATACATCCTCTACGGTCAGTCCCAGCTGTTAGTGGGTACCTGCCTCTTTAGGGTCAGGGAAGGTAAAGCTGCGAGGGAGAGGAGATGGGCGCCGCCCTCAATATGATGGCCACTTGCGAAAGTGAGGTCTCTAATGCCTCACTCCCCTGCGACCACATAGGTTATGGGACACCTTTACCTTTTATGGTCAGTCCTCTCCTCTCCCCTCTGTACCATGTGACAGTTGCCCTAGGATAGCACGGCTGTACTGCTGAGTACCTTTGTGGGGAGATTTTGTGTATGCATGATGCAAAGTTGTTACTGTTGCATGTTCCCCAGCTTAACACCCTGGGGGGCACCCGGAATATGCATGCAATCAGACTCACTCATTGGGAATCACCGCGAGATTGAAAGTACACCCTGGATGAAAAGTTTGCTTGAAAGACACTTTAAAAGTACCTTCGTTGCGTGGTCAGCCGTACTCTGACTCAACAGGAATTATGTAGAGTATGATGGAAAGTAACATTCATATGTCAGCGATTACCCAATCATCGCTTCTTGAGGTACTTGGGTCAAAATCAAAGTATAAATAACATCGCATCAGTTCCCTGTCACTACAAAATATGGTCAGTGTTCTGAGCAACATGTAGTGGTGCTTGATGTGTTTGGCCTAAGTGGTGACATAATGCATTGTGTGTGTGGCAGGGTCGGCAAACAATGTGACTGGAGACACCAAGAGCATCCTCACCTCGGCCAAGTCGGTGAGCATCGTTCTCTATCGTGTAATAATTATAGAACCGAAGTGGCCGTGTTCTACATGTGCATGTATGTGTGCTGTGAGCACACGTCGTCATACGTTATCATTTCTGTTTAGTCTAGTTTTACCCATGTTCTTTTGTCATCATGAATGCACTTTCGTGCGTGAATACACACACGCACGCATGCACACACACACACACACACACACACACACACACACACACACACACACACACACACACACACACGCATGCAACATCCACCTACACGCACGCAAGCCCACAGACACAAAACACACACACACACACACACACACACACACACACAACACACACACACACCACACACACACACACAACACAACACACACCACACACAACACACCACACACAACACAACACACACACACACACACACAACACACACACACACACACAACACACACAACACACACACACACACACACACACACACACACACACACACACACACGTGCGCTACATACATACTCATTTTCGCCCTCTTTCCCACACACTATCTTTCTCCCTCTCTCTTTTTTCCTCTCGTTCTCTTTCTCACTCTTTGCTTATTCACAATAACTCTGTAACCCACCTTTCCAAAAGGGATGAGAGGAATTGAAATCTCGACTCTTGTGTCACGTAGGTGGTTAGGTTTGTATTTCTACATACCCCAAAAGCAAAGGGTGAAAACAATTTATAAAATGTTTTCGATCCTTGGCTAGAGCTCCAGGCTTTACCTAGGGTGACATCTTGTATTATGCGACCGTTTTGACCCACCATGAAGGTAGCTGCATTCCGACTTCAGGGGATGTGTGCCGGGTATGTTCGTGTTTCCGAATCCCACCGAATGCTGACGTGGATTACAGTATCTTGAACGTGCATATTTGATCTTCTGCATGTGTATACACACGATGGGAGTAAAGACACTGGCAGGTCTGCACGTGGAAGGTGACCTGGGAAAAATCCCCATCACCGGGATTCAAACCCACGGCTTCATGGACCCATGGGAGTGAAGTCGACGGTCTTACCACTCGGGCTATAGCATCCGTGGAACTAAAATTTTGAATCTTGTGTTACATTTGTGATGTTTTGAGTTTGTTTGTAATCCTTCTCCCCCTTCTCTCTCTCTCTCTCTCTCTCTCTCTCTCTCTCTCTCTCTCTCTCTCTCTCTCTCTCTCTCTCTCTCTCTCTCTCTCTCTCTCTCTCTCTCTCTCTCTCTCTCTCTCTCTCTCTCTCTCTCTCCTCTCAAAAAAGGAGGTTGGGTGGAGAGAAGAATGAAAAGTCTTGAAACTCGTTGTTTTGCGCAGTGGTGGCATGTGGACAAAGTCCACCCTTTGAAACTGTGTGACGAGAATCGCTGCCTCGGGGGCTTCTACCTGCGCAACTTCTCTTCAGACAAGGGCAGCACGAGTACGTGCGCTCCGTCATGGAGGAGCTGCTGCAGTTACACGTCCAGGGCAAGATCGCCCCCGTCATTGACTCTGTGTGGGCTTTTGAAGACGTAAGTAGTGTGAGTGTTGTGTGGTTTTGTCAGGGTGGGGGGTGTTTGTGTTTGTTTTTGTGTGTGTCTGAGCTTTTTAAGATGTGAGTGATTGTGTGTGTGTGTGTGTGTGTGTGTGGTTTTGTCATGGTGGGGGTGTTTGTGTTTGTGTTGTGTGTGTCTGGGCTTTTTAAGATGTGAGTGATGTGTGTGTGTGGTTTTGTCAGGGTGGGGGGTGTTTGTGTTGTTGTGTGTGTCTGGGCTTTTTAAGATGTGAGTGTGTGTGTGTGGTTTTGTCAGGGTGGGGGGTGTTTGTGGTTTTGTGTGTGTCTGGGCTTTTTAAGATGCGAGTGATGTGTGTGTGGTTTTGTCAGGGTGGGGGGTGTTTGTGTTGTTGTGTGTGTCTGGGCTTTTTAAGATGCGAGTGATTGTGTGTGTGTGTGTGTGGTTTTGTCAGGGTGGGAGTGTTTGTGTTTTTGTGTGTGTCTGGGCTTTTGAAGATGTGAGTGATATGTGTGTGTGTGTGTGGTTTTGTCAGGGTGATGGGTGTTTGTGGTTTTGTGTGTGTCTGGGCTTTTAAGATGTGAGTGATGTGTGTTTGTGGTTTTGTCAGGGTGAGGGTTGTTCGTGTTTTTGTGTGTGTCTGGGCTTTTTAAGATGTGAGTGATGTTGTGTGTGTGGTTTTGTCAGGGTGGGGGTGTTTGTGGTTTTGTGTGTGACTGGGATTTTTAAGATGTGAGTGATGTGTGTGTGTGTGGTTTTGTCAGGGTGAGGGGTGTTTGTGGTTTTGTGTGTGTGTGGGCTTTTGAAGATGTGAGTGATGTGTGTGTGTGCGTGTGGTTTTGTCAGGGTGAGGGGTGTTTGTGGTTTTGTGTGTGTCTGGGCTTTTGAAGATGCGAGTGATATGTGTGTGTGGTTTTGTCAGGGTGGGGGGTGTTTGTGTTTTTGTGTGTGTGTGGGCTTTTTAAGATGTGAGTGATGTGTGTGTGTGGTTTTGTCAGGGTGGGGGGTGTTTGTGTTTTTGTGTGTGTGTGGGCTTTTTAAGATGTGAGTGATGTGTGTGTGTGGTTTTGTCAGGGTGGGGGGTGTTTGTGTTTTTGTGTGTGTTTGGGCTTTTGAAGATGTGAGTGATGTGTGTGTGTGGTTTTGTCAGGGGGGGGGGGGGGTGTTTGTGTTTTTGTGTGTGTCTGGGCTTTTTAAGATGTGAGTGTGTGTGTGTGGTTTTGTCAGGGTGGGGGGTGTTTGTGTTTTTTTGTGTGTCTGGGCTTTTGAAGACGTAAGTGATGTGTGTGTGTGTGTGTGGTTTTGTCAGGGTGGGGGGTGTTTGTGTTTTTGTGTGTGTCTGGGATTTTTAAGATGGAGTTATGTGTGTGTGTGTTTTGTCAGGGTGGGGGGGGGGGGGTGTTTGTGTTTTTGTGTGTGTCTGGGCTTTTTAAGATGTGAGTGATGTGTGTGTGTGTGTGGTGTGTGTGTGTGTGTGTGTGTGTGTGTGGTTTTGTCAGGGTGAGGGGTGTTTGTGTTTTTGTGTGTGTCTGGGCTTTTTAAGATGAGTGATGTGTGTGTGTGTGGTTTTGTCAGGGTGGGGGATGTTTGTGTTGTTGTGTGTGTCTGGGCTTTTTAAGATGTGAGTGATGTGTGTGTGTGGTTTTGTCAGGGTGGGGGGTGTTTGTGTTGTGTGTGTCTGGGCTTTTTAAGATGTGAGTGATGTGTGTGTGTGTTTTGTCAGGGTGGGGGATGTTTGTGTTTTTGTGTGTGTCTGGGCTTTTTAAGATGTGAGTGATGTGTGTGTGTGGTTTTGTCAGGGTGGGGGGTGTTTGTGTTGTGTGTGTCTGGGCTTTTTAAGATGTGAGTGATGTGTGTGTGTGTGTGTGGTTTTGTCAGGGTGGGGGGGTGTTTGTGGTTTTGTGTGTGTTTGGGCTTTTGAAGATGTGGAGTGTGTGTGTGTGGTTTTGTCAGGGTGGGGGGTGTTTGTGGTTTTGTGTGTGTCTGGGCTTTTTAAGATGTGAGTGATGTGTGTGTGTGTGGTTTTGTCAGGGTGAGGGGTGTTTGTGCTGTTGTGTGTGTCTGGGATTTTTAAGATGTGAGTGATGTGTGTGTGTGGTTTTGTCAGGGTGGGGGGGTGTTTGTGGTTTTGTGCGTGTCTGGGCTTTTTAAGATGTGAGTGATGTGCGTGTGTGGTTTTGTCAGGGTGGGGGGTGTTTGTGTTGTGTGTGTCTGGGCTTTTAAGATGTGAGTGATGTGTGTGTGTGTGGTTTTGTCAGGGTGGGGGGGGTGTTTGTGTTGTGTGTGTCTGGGCTTTTGAAGACGTAAGTGATTGTGTGTGTGTGGTTTTGTCAGGGTGGGGGTGTTTGTGTTTTTGTGTGTGTCTTTGCTTTTTAAGATTTGAGTGATGTGTGTGTGTGGTTTTGTCAGGGTGGGGGTGTTTGTGTTTTTGAGCATGTCTGGGCTTTTTAAGATCTGAGTGATGTGTGTGTGTGTGGTTTTGTCAGGGTGAGGGGTGTTTGTGTTTTTGTGTGTGTGTGGGCTTTTTAAGATCTGAGTGATGTGTGTGTGTGGTTTTGTCAGGGTGGGGGTGTTTGTGTTTTTGTGTGTGTTTGGGCTTTTTCAGATGTGAGTGATGTGTGTGTGTGTGTGTGGTTTTGTCAGGGTGGGGTTGTTTGTGTTTTTGTGTGTGTCTGGGCTTTTGAAGACGTAAGTGATGTGTGTGTGTGGTTTTGTCTGGGTGGGGTGTGTTTGTGTTTTTGTGTGTGTCTGGGCATTTTAAGATGTGAGTGATATGTGTGTGTGGTTTTGTCAGGGTGGGGGGTGGAGGTGTTTGTGTTGTTGTGTGTGTCTGGGCTTTTTAAGATGC
The DNA here is from genome assembly GCA_028751875.1 of Rapana venosa. Lineage (NCBI taxonomy): Eukaryota > Metazoa > Mollusca > Gastropoda > Neogastropoda > Muricidae > Rapana > Rapana venosa. The sequence goes on along the minus strand of CM054143.1, from coordinate 10,387,706 downwards.
GAGTCATACAAACGTATGGTGTGATGTGTTGTTTTGGTGTGTGTATGTGTGTGTGTGTGTCCCGAGTGTGTGTCCGAGTGTCTGCCCACCCGCTCGTGGGTGCGTATATGCCTGCATGTGATACATATATCCTTCGGATGAGACTATAAACCGAGGCCCCCGTGTGCGAACGCATGCAGAACATCTTGCGCACATGTTAAACCCTGTTCCGCTTTTCGAAAGAGTAAGCCATTGTGTGCCGGTGGGAACAGATGACAAAATTTACAAAACCGCATACACAGACTGGATGTAAAAAAGCACATGAGTGCTTATTCCATTATCCTCGATAATAAAGAATAAATAAATAAATATATTTGCTTGTATTTTGTGACGATTCAACCACAGAACTATACAGAACGTCTGATACAAAAAAAAGAAAGTTAACAAAAGTAGTTTACAGAAACATGGGCGAACACGAGGAAAACAACAAATAGCGGACAATGTCCATGATTGTGTTGCTCACAAACACGCACACACGTAGGACCTTTTAAGTGTTTTTGTAGACCACACAATAACAGACATTGATTACAAAATCGTGTGAAAGGTAAGCTTACACGACAAAACATAATACAGACAACTATATGTTGCATAAAAAACAAAATTGAATGGGTAGATTAAAAACGATGAACAGATAGAATGAGAGAAACGGTGGAAAAAAAGAAAAGAAAAACATTTTTTGGCCTATTTCTTTTTTTATTTTATTTTATTTTATTCTTTTATATTGAGTATAATGGAGTAAGCACTTACGTGCTTTTTTACATCCAGTCCCCGTATGTATGCGGTTTTTGTAAATTCTGTCATCTGTTCCCACCAGCACACAATGGCCTACTCTTACGAAAAGCGGAACAGGATTTTTTTCATAGGATATGCTTATGAAGACATATGTCAAGCACAACAAAAAAGAATTAACAAAAAGAAAAGATGGAGCTCCGTAATCTGCTTAAAACTGAGACTCTTATAAAAAAAAAAGAGTAAAAATTAAGCACAGCTAGCTATGTGTACAGGTAAAGGAGGCAACACGGAGGTGTCCTGTGTACAAGCAGGGGAGGCAATGATGAGGCTTTGTGTGTTGTGTTGAAAACATGCAGGGGAGGAAATGCTGGGGCTTTGGCCACACACCAGTATTAAAAAAATCACTTTTTTTTCCTTCTGTTTTTCTATGTGACTCGTAAATTCATACCGCTCGTACTAAGGCATCCACAGAAATAAAAAACCACTTTTTGTGAAAGACTAGCCTCTGATTCAAAACTCAGTGCAATTTTGAACAAATTTGGTGGGTTTGAAATTTTAAAATTTTTCACCAAACACTATACCCCCTCAGTCTTTTGCTGTCTGCTAGCTTCCTTACCACAATATGCATGCGCGGGGTCAACGCTGTGTAGGAATACAGGCAATTCTCATTTGATGATTATTTCCATCTTTCTGGTGACTACCTGGTATAGCTCTATGTCCTTAATCCCAAAAACAAGTGCACAGTGCATTTTTTCATACTTTAAAAAATCTGTGAAAATAACCAACTTTTTAAAAAACTCACACTCTATAGAAGATACTACATGACCCCCAAGTTAATACCGGTGTGCAGCCTTTGTGTGTTGTGTGTACAGGTAGGGGAGACAATGCTGAGGCTTTGTGTGTTGTGTACAGGCATTGCCTCAATGCTGAGGCTTTTTGTTGTGTATACAGGCAGGGGAGGCAATGATGTTTTGTGTGTGTACAGGCAGGGGAGGCAACACTGAGGTTTTGTGTGTTGTGTGTATACAGGCAGGGGAGGCAACACTGATGGTTTGTGTGTTGTGTGTATACAGGCAGGGGAGGCATTGATGAGGCTTCAGGACAGGAAGAATGTGGGCAAAGTTCTTCTGGACCCCTCCAAAGAGCCCATACCCAAGGTAAAGCTGCTGCTACAAATGCATGCATCCACAAGCACACGTGCACACACACACCAAGCACAAAAATGCACATGGGTGCTTATTCCATTATCCTTGAAATAAAAGGATAAATAACATATTGAAAATAAACATACACAACCACACACACACACACACACACACACACACACACACACACACAACACACACACATACACACACACACACACACATACACACACAAAAGAGAATGTCCAATCTGTGAAAAGAAAACAGTTGACACACTTTAGTATCCATAGGATTTAATCTGTGAAAAATGGCTTGATTTGATTTATTCTTTTTTGCGTATTTGTGTGTGTGTGTGTATGTTCATATGATAATTCATAAATACGCAACAATTGAAAACCTGAAACTGGTAAATCATAATGAAAAAACATAGGTGGATGGGATAGCCTGGTGGTTAGAACAATGCGCTCGCGATGTGACTGCTTGGGATCCAGTCCCAGGTTTGAACTACCACTGAAACGCCAGTTCAAGGGAATCGTCCCCCTACTCCCTCCTCCCCCCCCCCCCTCCCCCCCCCCCTCCCCCTCCCCCCCCCCCCCCCCCCCCCCCCCCCCCCACCCCTTGGAGTTAGCAGTACCGATTCTATTCCCCTGAAAGTCTTTCGGATGACTGTAAACAGAGATCTTGTGTACAAACTAGACCATTTGGCAAGACTAGACCATTTGTGCCATGGGAACTTTCCCGATTGACAAAATTTTTTAAAACGCATGCTAAGGCATGTAGGTGTTGTTTCTGGACATCAACCCCGAAGTCGGAATTTGGCTACCTCAAAGGTGGGCAAAATCCGGGTCGCATACGCAAAATATGAAAGAAAAAAACAAGTCACAGCTCGTAAGAGTTTTTTTCTGCAACGTTTTGCTTTGTCAGGGTGAGATAGTTTTTCAGTACACAGTAAACTTTCTTTTTAAATCCGTGTCTTAGAATGGGGTAAATAGGCTACCTTTCCGATACTAACTAACCATAGAGATTCGGAATTGGACAGCTTTTTCTTAAAATCTGAAAAGAACTCTTATCAACCTGTCAGCATACAGGCAATTTTTCAGCACAAACTTACCGATAATCAGTGTCTTGGTGGCAAGAAGGTCGTTTTTCTGACAAAATGACCCCCCCCCCCAAAAAAAAAAAAGAAGAAAAAAAAAAGAACCCAACAACAACAACAAAAACCACCCCAAAAAACCCCAACTAAACAACCCCAAAAATCCTACAACAAACAAAACAAAAACCAATCCTCTGTAATTTGTCACAGGAACGGGCAGAGTCAAACCCCAAGCCAGCAGAAGCAGCGGAAGCAGCAGGTTGTGGCAGAGGGCGGGGAAGCAGAGGCCAGCCAGAAGACAGAGAGCAGTGAGGACAAGAGCAACAAGAAGGGGGAGAGCAATGAAAGCGACCAGAAGACAGAAGGAAAGGAGGAGAAAGAGGAGAAGACGGAGGAGAAAGAGAAGAAGACGGAGGAGAAAGAGAAGAAGACAGAAGAAACCCCTGCAGCAGATACACAGTAGAAAAAAAACACGTTTAGCTGTAAAGACTGCTAGGTAAGTTATCTTTGATTTTTGTGTAAGTTCTCTCTTGGTGATATTAGACAAGGGAGTAGGGAGACTGTTAGTTGGTACATGTGCTTAAGTGTTGATTTTTGTGTAAGTTCTTTCTTGGAGATATTAGACAAGGGAGTAGGGAGATTGTCAGTTGGTACATGTGCTTAAGTGTTGATTTTTGTGTAAGTTCTCTCTTGGTGATATTAGACAAGGGAGTAGGGAGATTGTTAGTTGGTACATGTGCTTAAGTGTGTGTGTAAATATGTGTATGCATGTATGTCCAGACTTGATTCTTAATTTTTCCATGCTAACTAATCATATTACAAACAAGTGAAGAGAAAATGTTTGAAGTGTATTTGTTGATGAAGTGGTGACAGTAGTGTGTAGTCTGTCTTTACTTTACAACGGCCTGTTCTGTACTTGATTGAGGTATGAGGACTTCATTTGACATGACCTAGATCCGCATCTTTAATAATTCAGGTGTCAATTTTCCCATGCAGGTATCACCTGACACTGAAACAAAAAACCGCATGCATAATAGGACAATTCACAAAAGAAGTTGTGTTGTTCTTGTGGAAGCGCACTTTCCCAGGGAGAGCAGCCCACATTTCGTGCAGAGAAATTTGCCATGACTGAAACAGTACAATGCACTGCCTACTGAAGATTCCGTATATTATGTGCAAAAAGCACATCCGTCAAGGAATACACTCAGTATATGCCTGACAAACTCGTTTGCCCAGCTCATAGCATTGATACAGCTTTGGGCACAAACTAGAGGCTTTCATGTTTCCAGAACTCGGCAAAGTATATCATGAATTAGATGTTAAACACCTGGGGATGGGATAGCTCAGTGATCAGAGCATTCACTTCCCCCCAGCTAAAGTTAAGCAGCGTTGAGCGTGGCTAAAAAGGTAAAGGAGTCCCATAACCTATAAGGTCGTAGGGGAGCGAGGCGTCAGAGACCTCACTTCTCTAGGGCCAGCATATTGAGGGCAGCGCCCATCTCCTCTCCCTCGCTGCTTTACCTTCCCTGACCCTAAAGAGGGCAGGTACCCATTGACAGCTGGGTGAACTGGGGGAACTGTACTGAAGCCAAGGCGCACAAACGGTCACCCATCCAACTGGTAACCAGTGAGCGTGGCTACCAAGTTCTAGTTGGCATGAAACGGCCTGCTCTTCTCAAAGGACTTTGACATTCACTTAGATATTCTCGTAAAACTGGGAAGAAAGGGCAAGGCTTGGAATCGAACCCAGTACCTTACTGTTTACTTGTTAGGCAGGTGAATACCTTAAACGTCCTGCCGCCTTCTTTCTTCTTTTGTCGATGTGATAACTGCTGTACATGTAACTGGTCTGTTTCAGGTGTGGTCAAGGTGCTTTGTTGCTGGAAGGACCTGGGGCTGTACTCACAGTACCCGTCAGTACCTACAGAGCCTTAAGCATCCTAGCGTTATTCGAACACCCCACCATCCCATAGCGTATGGACACAACCTGTGTCTGACATAGTTTTCACTGCTTTTTGTCCTTGATGCTTGTGCCATTCTGTTTTCCACCCCCACCCCCCTTTTTGTCATTTCTTACTCTGGTATCTCCCCTTACTTTTGTGATTTGTTTTCGTGAGGATTGTTCATCAGTGTTTCATTGACTGAAAGCAGACTGAGAAAAAAGGGTCGGAGGAGAGGGAGGTGTGAACTGGTTCAGGTAGACATGTGTTGGTAGGAAAAGTTGGTAGGGAGGGAGGTGTACACGATTGTTCTTCTCCCATGTAGCGTTTGCCGTCTTTCTTTTGAATATGTACATATCCAAGTGTACACAATGTTGTTGATGTCTATTGGAAATGTAACATGCTTTGCTTGAATCTGTTTGATTTACAAGTCTTGTATAATTGAGATAACAAAAGAGTATTGTTTTTTTGTTGTCTGTGGACATTTTGTGATCTTTTGTTTGTTTTGTTTTGGATCAGAAGTTCTATGCAAAACTGAACTGTGCTTGAAGAGAGAAATGAACTGCTGAAAATTTGCCATGTTATTTTGATGAGACATTCATGAACTTAGTCTAGGTTATTGGAGAGAGCAACTTGACACACAGCTAGATAACCACTTGAAGTCACAGATTTTCTGTCACATGATAAAGTTTGAAACAGTTGGCTAGGCTAATTTCCATATGCAGCTTTATGGAAGGGAACTTGAATTCTTTTTTTGTACATATTCTGCAGGGCTTTGTCAGCTGATTTCATTGACTTAATCAGAAATTTATCTTTAAGAGACGTATTTTCTTTATGCCATTGTAAGACTTGTCTTGATTTGAATGGAAAGTGACTACTGTTGTGGTTGGGTGTTCCCCAGAATAACATGGGGGCCTCCCACACCCTGCTACTACTACTGTCATTCTCTTTTTATCCCTTATTTCAGTGAAGATGTGGAAACATGGTTTCTCTGCATGCATTAAGGAGAACATTTCAGCCTGCATTTCACGTTTTTGATCATCCCTTTTGTTTTGTTTTTGTTATCTCTGAAGGTTAAGTTCTGTAGCATCATCAACAAACTGTATGACATCAGAACAGAGTGTTTCTAATGGCAGCATGTCTTGTAGTGACGTTAAGTCATTGTCCGCTTCCAAAGCTTTCTGGGTTTGTCTGAATTCTAGCTGAATGTTAACATGATGTGAAATGACTTGTAGAAGTATATCCTCATTGCAGGCAGGAGAAAGGGAAGGGGGGGGGGGGGGGGTCTGTTCCTTTTTTCTTAGTAGTTTTTGTTACAGGCAACTGTAGCTGAAACAAACACATGATAAATTTTCATACCAAAGCAGCTTGATTGTGAGTATCATTATTATGCACATATCCTATCTTATATCTGTCTTTTCAGTTTTATTGCAGAAGTCCAGATTCTGTGTTATTGTTATATATTATTGTTGTTGATGCAGGGAATTTTTTTGTGTAAATTTTTACAACAGCTGTTGCTGTGTGCTGCGAAGATTTCCAGTGTTGACCAAGCAATCACACAGCTCTGGTCCTGTACGTTGATGACGATAAGCCACATGCATTGGTTTTTATCCTTGTTTGTGCATCACACCTTACCATATCAGTTGCCACCATGGCCCGAATGTTGCTAAGTAAAACAGAAACAGCATCAAGTGATTACCTTGACCTTAGTGGAGTCTGTGTTGCACAAATCTGAAGTCTGTATTGTACATGCCCGATAATTATGTTCATCAAATCTGCCGATGATTTACGGTACTTGGCCCATTTTGTTTTGGCTTAATGTTGTGAAGAAGTTGATTTTCAACTCTTTAAATTTTTATTGCTCGTTACAGACTATAATTTACATTTAGAAACCACATGCAACATTCTGTACCCTTTGTTATGAAGCAGTATTCTCCAAACAGTTGATTTTTGTGTGTGGTATGTGATGATACTGGAACTGCTGTATGTGTTGAGAGTGTGCCACCACAAAGTGCAGTGCAGTACCACCACTCTGCCCCCTCTGTACCTGTGACAGTTGTTCATTGCAGAACCAGTGACCTGTTTTGGTCTTCCCTGATATTTTTAAGGTGTGGATTTGAAAAGTTTGTGTCAGTTCAATGAAGATTTGTGGTACGGTACATCTTTTTATTTTAAACTTTTCCAGAACTTTTCATCTATTAATTTATATTTTGTTGTTGGTTGTTTGGCGTCGGAGTCCATTCTTTAATTCCAGAAAGGATGTGAGGTAACTATACTTCATCTTCGCTCTGTAATCATTTGTTATGGTGACGTCTGCCATGCTCTGCTCTGTTCCTGTGAATGCTCATGAAGTTATGTAGTTACCATTATGAATCTTGATCAGTGATTAGACTTCAGGTGTCTGATCTGTCCAGTACAGCCTGCCTTTTGCAATAATTTGGAGATCAATTTGAGTGCAGAGAGGGGGAAAGATTTGTTGGGTTTTTCATTCTGATTGGTGGAAGGTGGTCACATAGCACTGGCAGTGGGCTTTGTTACAGAATGATCACTTTCTTTAAACACCTGCAGTGTCTTGAAAGAGGATGTGACACAGATGAAGTCTTTGCTTCTTTCATCAAGATGTTCCCTTGCGTATATTTCAATTGATATCACATGTATGATTTCTGCCACTGGATTGAAAGCTGGGTAAAAGCCAGTGCAACAGTGTGTTGGGTTGTATTTTTATGCTGAACAAATGTGATCCTGTTTGTGTTAATGCCATTTTTTCACCCACAAAATCATCTTTTTTGGGGGTCATGTTGGTCAGAATATTTCTACATGAAATGCATTCTTGAATCTTTGTAAACAATTTTGTAGACTACAATTTTTCATTGATCTATTGCTCAATGTGTTGAATTGCTTGCCCTCTGAAGTCTGATGGATTGATGATAATGATGGTGTAATTAAAATGATGTGATTACAACAAAGCCTAAGATTTCAGATTGATGATGATGGTGCTTTACTGTAAGGATTTCTGATGGCATCGTCGCTTTTTGTTGGCTCAGTTGTTGCTGTGCTGTGTAATTTTTTGGGTTGTAATTTTGAAATTTGTGAATTCGTGGAACTAATAGAAGGCAGTTGAAAAGTACAATCAGTAAACCTTGATCAGACTTGCGCCTCTCAGAGGCTTGGTTTACAAAGTGATGATGAATGGCTGGTATACAATGGCCAGTGATATCAAAAATGAAATGATAGGCGTGTTAGCATGATCCCCCCTTTTTTGTGTTTTTTGTTCCTCAGTGAGATATTGTGTATCAGTATGCGATTAAGATAGCTGCATTCCAGATTAGAGGATGACGTTTACATGCATTAGCGTGAATGCGTGTCTATTTTTAAAAATGTCATCCATTCCTAACAGCACGCTATAGACAACTCTTCCAAACGGTGGAGCAAGTTTTAACAGGTATGCCAGATGTTCTGCGCGTGTTTGCACAAGGGCCTTGGCTTATAGTCTCATCCAAAGGACTTTTGGGGGAGTAGAACGAGTACTGATGTTAGTTCCAGGTGGAAAACCCCTCAAAATCATTCTCAGCTATTCCCTTTTTGTGACAGAATTTGCAGTAGTTCTCAACTTTAGACAATTCAAGGCAAAGGGTTTTACATAGAAAGGATTTTCACTTCTCCCCCCCCCCCCAAAAAAAAACAACCCCATCAACTCAAACAAAATCTGTGCCATCACATACAAGTACTCCACAAATAAAGACAAAACCCTCACTGTTGGTGTTGCATATTTTATTACATAAAACGCAGCATTACTCATCTTTGTGTAACACATCCCTAATACTCGAGAGGAAAAATGTAGTTTTCTATAATGCCTATCAACAGATCATACTAACAATTTTAAAATTCCACAAAAATAGAGAAAAATCTATCATATGTATAAATAATATATAAATATAAAAAATTTTAATTCACAAAAAATAGAGAAAAATCTATCATATATATGTATATATAAACAGTCTTGCTTAGTAATCCGCATGTGAGATATGTACTTGTATTTATAAATATCTGAAAACGGAGTACACAAAATCCATCACGAAGAAAAAAAAAATCTGGCAGCATAGGAAACGACTGTTGGTCGTTCAGGTAACATGAAACTACAATCTTTTTGCGTGGCACTGAACTATCACGTACACTCGCATGAACATAAATACATCAGTTCTTTACAGAAAATCACAACACTTCAAAAAACAAATCCCTTCTTCAAAAACCTTGGTCACTTGCACTAAAACTGCATCTTTCTGAATATAGAAAGGGCTTTCTACTTAGAAAAAGTCCTGTACATAATAAAAATCTTTTGGGGACTGAGCAATAAAATATAATGCATGTGTGATCAAGTCATTCACTGCTGGAGTTACTGGTGTAAGGAAATCTTTACAGGCTTGTGTGAAATGCTACATTTTGAAGTTATATTTTAGTGTGTGTGTGTGTGTGCAGGCACACACAAGCTTGCATGTAATGTTCAAGAGAGGCAAAGAAGCAGACAGCCCGACTATAATGAAAGGTCAGGAAAAAATCCAAGTACGGCAGACAATTTAAGGCAGCCATTATGCCAATTCAGAATACAGGACATGACTGTTACATACTCTGGAATGTTCTGATTGGAACTGTGTATAAAAAACAGATATGTACATATTACAAAATGATAAAAATGCTGTATGTACAAAAACACAAAGCAATAATGAAATATACAGTGAGACTGGATGATCAGGCTTCTTAAAAAAACAGTAAAAATCCTCTATAAGTCCAATATGTTTCCTTCAAATCAAGTCACAGGTTTAGATGAACATTACTGGAAATGCAGAGATCTCTGCGCCCCCCTTCCCCCCCCCCCCCCCCCCCCCAAATCAACATAACAAAAACAACAATAAAACACACTCAAAAGTTATGAAAAATGGTTTCTAAAAAGAAACAAATTAACGGAAGAAGAAAGTTATCTTTCTGTCATGAAGCCATACATTAATTGTAGTAAATCAACAGCAGGTATTTTCTGGAATATGTATTTACAGTATGTACATCATAGGAAAAAAGCAACCCATTCACTTATGCCAACAAACATGTACACAGCACTTTGACATGTAACTTGAATGACATGTTAATGTCAAGTGTTCACACAAACTGACCACAATATCGGCATGTTCACTTTACCTCAGCATACATGTAGCAGTGTCACATACGCATATGTCACCACATATCAATTCACACTGTTGGTCTTCGGACTGAATAACTACAAAACTGAAACAAGACTGAAACAATAATTCTTTGATCAAACACGACATCCTTACAAACAATTCCTGGTTCCTAGAAAGATCCTGTTGCCATTTTCTCTAATCCTCCTCCACCTATAGATTCTGAAAGTTTTGATGTCTCTTAAAAAAAACCATCACATTTATCATCTGATTAGGCTGCTTAGGTTTTTGATGAAATTTTTTTTTTTTTTAAATTACCCATTCGTGATATATACATGAATTGACACTAAAACGTTCTTGATGTAAGCAATGATATGCTGATCTGAACAACGTGGACAGCTAAATTTTCAGTCATGTGGGATTTGTGTAATTCCTCCAATGTTGTGCCACTGTTGGTTCCTCAGCCAAAACACAAGGTCCATGGCCTCAATGTAAGAAGATCCATACAGCAAGCCAGATTAGTTTAGATCACTGGTTAGAGTTCCGCATGAGCCATTTTCTGTTCATTCATTACCTCTCATAGTCCAACAGTCTGAACGCATGGTCTTTCCTGGGCCAGAGGTCCAAGGTTTACCAATGGTGAGATTTTGCATATGTAACCATTTTTGCCCACTTAGGTAGCTGCATTCCAACTTTGGGGAAATGTGTGATCTGAATGTGGGGTTCAGGATCAGGCTGACAGATGTAAAACAATGCATTTATTACTCGACAAAAATCAACAGAAATCCACATATGAAAATAAGGAGGGGTGGGGGGCAGCATTCTTTAGCTATGTGCTCTCTCAGGGAAAATTTCCTGTCAGTGTCAAAAATTAATTCCCCATCTAAACTCTGGCTGGTCTGGTAATCAATAGTGGTATGAACAATGAAGATCTTCACATTCAGAAACAGGACCAGTGCTGTTTTGGTTTATAAATAAATAACAGTTGTTTCAATCAAAACAATACAGACCAGAGGCCTAAATTCTTCCTTTTTCTGCCTCCATCATCGAAAGTAGTCCACAGACAAATGGCAGCGTGGATCAACATACAAAATGGCAGCACCTATCTGTCTACAAGATAATAGATCAGGATTACTGCCGACAGTCCTCTATAGAATTCCATGAAGACAAAGTTGCCTTCACTGCATGATCCATAAAGTTTTCAGCACCATACAGTAAAGACTAATGTCAAGAAAAGGTAGAACAAAATTTCTGCATAATTTTTTTCCCCTTAAAAATTCATTTTTCACTTTTATTCAGGTATCCCTCATAGTTCATGCGTTAAACAGCACAAGAATCTTAAACCACCAAAGTTTTCAAAACTACAAGATTCAAAACTTTCAAAAGCTATCAAAATTATATGAAACAACAAATGAACCAACTGACACATCTCCGTACGTTCAGATCGTATAAACAACACACACACAAATCCCAATTTAATTTCAATGACATGCTATTTGCAGTGATTCCAATCTAAACTCACTGATATGTAATTTGAAGCATTAAATTCAACGATATCTTATTCCAAGGATGAAATCCAATGATATGTTATTTGATATGTTTTCTTAAAACAAGACCAAGACAAAATTCAACAATGTTCAAAAAGCACACTGATCTGTTTTAATTAAACAAGATCAGGACATAATTCAACAATATTCAAAAAACATACACAGTCAACACATCTGCTCATCACTGTCAACAAACACCTCCAACATCAGCCACATCCACACATCAGACAGACGGAACAACACGTGACCCCTGACAATCAGGATCGCAGCAGATAGTAGCGCTGTATGAGGAATCCCACCAGGAGGGAGATGAGGGTGATGGTGGCTTTGATAGCGGTGGCCACGTTGAAGTAGGGGCAGTATGGGCACTGGTACGACCCGCACACGTAGCAAATGTTCAGCGTGAACAAGTTGAAGGTCGTGTACATCGTGGTGTTGTGCATTCCTGACAACAGACACAGAGATGACTGAACAATTTGTCAACACTTCCCCTGTTCCATCGATTAGGAATGGCATCGTATCTGAATTTACTTAAGCCAAGTTATACTACTACTATGTATGTCAAGCGCTTAAACATGGGTGATATGCCAAATCTTTAAAAAATGACCAAAAAAACCCAACCACAACAGACATTCAACCAACAAGAAGTATAGAAACGGGACAAAGGTAGGGCTACATTATCCTACTTTTTCGCAATCCAAATCTTATAAAAATAAAAAGCCAAATCCCCAAAGACACAGCAGCATAGAAGCAGAAAAGGGGAGGTTACCTGGTTCGTAGTAGTCGTAGACCCTCATGCGATGCTGAATTGTGGCGTTGGCCACAGGATACCATCGATTTGCTCGGAACGTCACACACGTGTAACTTTCATCCAACTGCGCACACACACACAGAGTCAGTTGTTAATGGAAAGAAAACATCTCCATTATTTCAAAGTGATACTTCCACACAAACTATTAATCTGTCTTCTTAACTTTCATACAACTGAATACTCACACACACACAATCAGCCATTAACGGAAAGAAAACATCTCCATTATTTCAAGGTGATACTTGTACACAAACTGTTAATCTGTCTTCTTATCCTTCCATAGATAGCTTACATTTATCAAGCTGAAAATTACAACATAGTGGAAGGGATTATATTTTTTAAAAATTGACTATCTAAAAAAAAAAAGTTAATGGCTGGAGGGTGGCTGTGGCATTTGATATTAATTAGCACAAAAAAGAACATTCATAGGGAACTGTGACAATACACATATTGAATCCTTTTCCCTTGTTCATCACATAGGTGCTAAAGTAGCTGCCTATGTGGAGAGGAACTTGAAAAACAGTCACACATGAAAGCTTCCCATCCTGCGTACTATTTCTTCTTTATTGAATACTCAGTAACTATTGTTGTTTGTCACAAAAGTGAAAATGCGTTACTCCGCTGATAAGCATCTGACAAGTCAGGCCCAGCGCATCCAACTTCGGCATGGGAGAGAATCGTTATCTTTCTGGGCAAAAAAAGGCAGGAGGATAGACCAAGAAGGCAGAAAGCAGACAAGAAGGGCATGACAGGAAGAAAAGGAACGAGGCAGAAACAAAGATGGAGATAGAAAAGGGGGAATTCCTAGCACAGAATTTCCAGAAATTAGGATGCTTTTTATACTGACAGACCCCTAGGGGTCCTGAGTACTAATGGTGTCACATTATCATCGATATAAAAGAATAAAATAAAATAAATAAACAGTGATTTCAAGTTGGGATAAGTGAGTCAAGAACGCAAATTCTAGATCCCAACCCCCATGTCAAGCTGGGGCACACACAACAACAACAACTACTACTACTACCACTTACAAAGCTGAAATAGAAGACCACTTTACGGCCGTAGAATTCTGCTCTCTTCAAGTTGGGGACTAGCTGCGATCGCACGTAGTCTCGGAGAGTGTCGTTCATGACGATGTAGCCTGATGGGATATCGATTTCCATCACCGCCAAACCGCTGGTCAGACTGCGCTCTCTGTATACCCATCTGCCAGACACACAATGAACAGTTATCAGTTGCACTTTTCTTCCTTTCTTTTGTGTACTTTTTTATTTTCTCATTTGATTTGGGGTTTTCTGTTTTTGCTTTGTGGCGGTTTTTTTTTGTTTCTTGGTTAAAGCTCCGAGGTCAACCAATAGTGAGATTTTTGTGTATGTGACTTTTTTCTTCCCCTACCATTCAGGTAGCAGCATTCTATCTTTTGGGATGGTGTCTAAATACGACAACTGTGTGCATGTGTATTTCCAAATTTTTAAATTTTTTAAATTTTGGCATCCATTCCCACCAGCATGAAATGGCTGAAAGGTGTTAATGTGTTTTTAATGTTTGCGGAGTTATGTTGTGAACCACCAATCAAATGACACACAGTCAGTGGTTACACTATGAACCACCAATCAAATGACACAAGAGTCAGCGATTACATCATGAACCACCAATCAAATAATGCCACAGTCAGCAGTTACATCATGAACCACCAATCAAATCACAAAACAGGTTACACAGTAAACAGCCAATCAAACAAGGCTACAGACAGTGGTTACTCCGTGAACAACCAATCAAACAACACTGCAGTCAATGAACAACCAATCAAAACCGATGACACTACTACTAACACTCAGCGCTTACCTGGCACAGGGCTTCATTTCCATGATGGAGAAGTTACGACCGTGCCACAGGATTTCATCCACCATCATGTCAAAGAACTGAATGGGGTCAGAGTCACGGTCTGACATATCCGTCAGCTCCGTGTTCTTTATCAGATGCTTATACTCCACGTTCACGGTCGTTGTCAACTGAAAAAGACAAAATGTGACCGGTTTAAAAAAATTTCCCACGCATGCCTACTCCCCCCCAGGCAAACATGAAATAACATTTGGGATGGGCGTAAAAAAACGGTATTTTGATAAGCAGATATAGTATTTATAGTCGTTAATTTTTTTTTGCTCTTGATGATTGTATTCTTCATTATCGTTATTTACTTGACGGTTGCAGTTATGGTTTTTATACCTTGGCTGCGACCATGCTTTTATGAAGGAGCGCGTTTTCAACAAAAGAAATGGCACCTTCAAATTGTATTGAGTGTAGGAATGGTTTGGGGGGGGGGGGGGGGGGGGGGGGGTGTGCACGCAAAGAGAGAGAGTGAGAGAGAGAGAGAAAGTGATAACAAATACTTATTCAGTAAGGCCACAGCCCCATTGGAAGGGGATAATTGCAGATCATCATGGGCAACATCAATAATTCATCACCCAGTCACAGAGTGATTTTTTATTTATTTATTCTTTTATATCGAGGATAATGGAATAAGCACTCATGTGCTTTTTTACATCCAGTCCCCGTGTGTGTGCGGTTTTGTAAATTTTGTCATCTGTTTCCACCAGCACACAATGGCCTACTCTTTCGAAAAGCGGAACAGGATTTAACGCGTGCGCAAGATGTTCTGCATGCGTGAGAGACAGACAGAGATGGAGATACAGAGAGAGAGAGAGAGAGGGGGAGGGTGGAGACATGAAGAGTAAGCATGCAAATGTGTTTGTCAAAGCACTTTTACTCTTTCCATGAAGGCCCTCAGCTAGAGCTCCAGGGTTCACCAGTGGTGAGATTTTGCGTATGCGACCATTTTTGCCCATCATAAATGTAGCCGCATTCCGACTTCGGGGTGTATGCTGGGTATGTCTGTCTTTCCGTAACCCATTGAACGCTGTCATGAATTATGGGATCTTTAACATGCATATTTGATCTTCTGCATGTGTATATGATTATACATAAAGGAAATTCAGGCACCGGCAAGTCTGCACTTAAAGTTGACCTGGGAGATCATAAAAATCCCCACCCTTAATTCACCAGACGCTGCCGAGATTCAAACCCTTGACTTCATGGACTCATGGGATTGAAGTCGAATGGTCTTAACCGCTCAGCTATAGTTTCAGTCTATGTTCCTGTTAATATTCCAATACAATTTCAGACCAAAATTACACACACAAAATGCACTCGGATGCACTTTGTGTATACATGCACATGTTCTGAAGTCAATTCTTTCATTACAAGGATAACAAATAAGCATTCATGTACTTTTTTTTTTACATTCAGTTCCCGTGTGCAGGAGGTTTGTAAAAGGTTCTCATCCACTCCTACTGGCACACAATGGCCTTTTGAGAAAAACCGTGGTCAAGGTATACACATACAATCTACATACATAAGCATCTGCTGTTATGACAAGACGTACATACACAAAAACGACCGAAGCAGAGAATAGGTTAAGCTGGAGAAGATACTAAAACAACAACAATAAAACACAGAGAGGTCTCCAAAAAAAAAACAAACAAACACAGGTATCCATGTAATCTGGACTGTCAATGGCAGAATCTGAAATAATGAGGGACGTACCTGCATCAAGGCTCTGCCTGTACCCTGAGCTAGCACTTTGACCATGCCCCACACGGTGGGTATCTGAAACGCAATAATCACAATCAAAGCATTACTGACAGATATATATAATACATGATAATGAACAAAGACTCAATATTCTTTAAAACAGAATAAATGAGACATAAGAAAATGATTGGAAAAATCATATCTACATCAAGAAAAAATAAACCCCAACCCAACAACAACCAAACATGTCAACTGATGCTAATAATGTTTAAAGCAGGCTAAGTTTTTGAGATCGTGAAAAGAAGAAGAAGAAGAAAAAAAAAGAAGACTTTTTACTCTTGCAGTCGAAACACTGGGCTTCTCTTTGGAAGACTGAAACTGTTCACTAAAAGATAATGCCTAAATGGGTCAGGGTTTTTTTGTTTTGTTTTATTTTGGTGTTCCTCGGATATAGCTCCAAGGTTCACCAATGGAGAAATTTTGCCTATACATCTCTTTTTACCCACCATTAAGCTAGCTGCATTCTGACTCCAGTGATGGTGTCTAGACAATTTTGTGCATGCGTTTTAAAAATATTCCCATCTACTCCTTACCGGCATGAAATGGTTTACTCTTCCAAACGGCGGAACAGGTTTTAAACATGCGCACAAGACTTTCTGCGTGTGTTTGCACAAGGGGCTTCGGTTTATAGTCTCATCCAAAGGACTTGGCCAGGTAATTTGAACAACACTCTAAAAATCGCATCTGTAAAGTGGGTAATGTTCAACTGTGTGGTCCCAGTCTTACCCAATGAGCCCATAGAGTACATTCACTCTGGGTAGCAGCTAGCCGAAATATCTCTATTATCCTTATGGGATTTGAACCCACGACCTTTCCAGTCTGAAACTCATAGGGTTAACCACTGGGCCATGGCAGCTGGTATTTTCCAGTGACCGTTAATAATGTTAACTCGTACCACCTTTTGCACAGCAAAGTCTAGTCATACTCGTGACAACAACAACATTGTAATCAAAATAATCATAACAGCCAGTGACTCACGTTGTTCATGTAAAGCGTAGTGTAGTCATGCTTCTTCAGGAAATAATTCTTGATCCAGGTCGGGGTTGCTGTAGAGGTCAGCTGTACCATGAGGTCAAAGACGTTACGGTTGGGGTCAACTTGGGTGAACTCTGATAACGCGTTCATGGCAACCAGAGTGTCCTGTAACAACCAGCGCGCTGGTGTATCAAAGAGCACCCCTGACTCCCACATCCCCCGCCCTCCCCCTCCCAGGAAAACATACTTA
Organism: Rapana venosa; assembly: GCA_028751875.1. Taxonomy (NCBI): domain Eukaryota; kingdom Metazoa; phylum Mollusca; class Gastropoda; order Neogastropoda; family Muricidae; genus Rapana; species Rapana venosa. The sequence continues at coordinate 10,370,355 of CM054143.1, read as the reverse complement.
TGAAATTCTGTCAAAAATGGTACTTACAGCTGCAGTAGTCTTTTTTGCATATCTTGATTCTTTTCTTGTCTTTCTTTCCCATTCCTTAGCTAGACCTCCGAGGTTTACTGACAGTAAGATTTTTTTGGGCGTGTGCGGCAATTTTAGCCCACCATTAAGAGCAGCATTCCAACTTCAGGCATGATGTTTGAACACAAACCAGTGTGCGTGAAAACTTTGAAACTTTGTACATCCATTCCTACCAGTATGAAATGGCCTACTCTTACGAAAGGTGTAAGTGTAGGTGAGATGATCGGCATGTGCTTTTGCCCATAGGGACTCAGTCTCAGCCAAAGGATTTTCAAGGGAGAAGAGTTGGTGCCTCTAAGGAAAAAGAAATCTTCTTGAAATGGTGCCTTGATGGTGGCTGATCAAGCCGCTAGGTTAACTAGGCCACCTATTCACGAGCTCAACACTCTTAACCACTAACCTACCTTGCCCTCCCTGATAACACATATTTTCGATAAAAATATGCCGACTTTTTACCATCCACTTATTCAGAAACAGAAACCAAACACAGCACACCAGGTAAAAGAATGATAAGGTAGCAAAAACTTTTTTTTTTTAAACCAAACCTTCCTCCCCCCCCCCCCAACATCTTGGAACAAGCAATCAGGCAAGCCACAGCTGTCAGTTTCCCCCACTTTCAGCTGCTATCCATTCCATCCCAGCTGGTGCTGATTATAGCAGAAACTGACCGCACTTGGACTTGGTCAAAGGAGAGAGGCTAATTTCAGCACTGGGTCCTGGACCCTTTATTTGTTTATTTTTATTTATTTGTTCTTTTATATCGAGGTTAATGGAATAAGCACTTGTGTGCTTTTTTACATCCAGTCCCTGTGTGTATGCGGTTTTGTAAATTTTGACACTTCGTCCTTTTTTGTCATGTTTCTCCCAGGGGAGGTTTGACATTGATGAGCCTTCTCCATCTCTCTCCGTTTTGAGCTTCCTCCTTAATTATGCCCCTTTCTCTAAGATCATCTGCAATACAGGCAACCCAGGTCTTGCTAGGTCTTCCCTTTGGTCTCTTTCCATCCACTACGAAGTTCATTGCTCTTTTTATGATGCGGTGATCTGCTTTCCGTTGAACGTGCCCAAACCAGCGCAGTCTATTGGTACTAGCTACAGACTTCAGATAATCAACTTTGCACATTCTCCATTTCTAGATTTGCGCGCTGTGATCCAAAACATGTTTTTAAAAAGTGAAACACCTCCATCCAAAGAAACCAGTCGAGGCAGACGTACCTGCGTGGAGGCAAAGCCCCCGATGGTGTTTCTCATGGTGTTGAGCCAGCGCATGAGGGAATCGCGGTGTTCCTTGGGCTTGTCGTTTTTGATCACAGCCATCAGGGCGTAGGCCGTGCTCTGAACGGAGTAGCCGTCGTTCTGCAGCTCCACGCGAGGGTACATGAAACGCTCGTTGGTCAGCGTTTCCGACGGGTTTTCCGGCACCTTGCTGTCCGCAAAGTACAGCCCCTCCGCTGCCCAGTTCAAAGCCGTGCATGTTACATCAAATCTGTGGTGGTTCTTTTTATTTTATTCTTTTATATCGAGGATAATGGAATAAGCACTTATGTCCTTTTTTTTTTTTTTACATCCCGTCCCCGTGTGTTTGCAGTTTTGTAAATTCTGTCATCTGTTCCCACCGGCACACAATGGCCTACTCTTACAAAAAGCGGAACAGGATTTAACGTGTGCGCAAGATGTTCTGCGTGCGTTCGCACACGGGGCCTCGGTTTATAGTCTCATCCGAAGGACTTTTGGGGAGAGTGGAGTCTGCACTTATGTTAACTCCAGGGGGAAATATCCCCTTGAACGGGAATCGATCCCGGGTCGTCAGATTGCGAGCGCAATGTTCTGACCACTAGGCTATCCCGTCTCTTAAAACAATGTGTTGGTCTCCCCCCACCCACCCCAAGGGGATGTCAGGGGTTCCTGTGAGTATAAATAGGATCCCCACTTTCTAAAACCAAAATAATAAAAAATAAATAAAAATAATGATAACAAAATTATTTTAAAAAGGATCCCCACTTTCTAGAAATTCTGTGCTAGGAATTCCCTGTTTTCTATCCCTCTCTTTGTTTCTGCCTTTTTTTCTTCTCTGTTACCTCTTTCTTATCTGTTTTCTGTCTTCTTGGTCCATTCTCCTGCCTTTTATCCAGAAAGACTTAAAAGATAACAATTCTCTCCCAAGCTGTAGTTAAATGCACCGAGCTTGATTTGTCAGGGGCTTAACTGCAGCAAAATGCATTTTCGCTCATTTTGATAGATGACAATGGTTGCTGTCCGAGTGTTCAATGATGAAGATGAAGAAGAAACAATGTGCTGTTCTTTCATGTTCTTCAGCTTAACATCCTGGGGAGGGTCACCCTAAATAAGGACTTACTCTGAATGGCCCCTGGGTATAACTAGATTAGAAAGTACACACTGGATGAGAAGTTTGTGCGTATGACTCTCTTTCCAAGTCCTTGAAGATATAGGCAGCAATACTTTGACTTCATAGGATTTTTTTTTCTCCTTTAGAGTAAAGTAGGGACGAGATAGCTCAGTGGTTGGAGGTTTGCATGCATGCTTCAGTACAGTCTCCGAGTTCACCCAGCTGTAAATGGTTACCTGCCTCTTTCGGGTCAGGGAAGGTAAAGCAGCGAGGGAGAGGAGACGGGCGCCACTCTTAATATGAGAGTCCGTAGCGAAGTGGGGTCTCTGATGCCTCACTCCCCTACAACCACATAGGTTATGGGAACACCTGTACCTTTTACTTTAGAGGTAAAGTGCCAACTGCTGTGCTAAGACACTGTCATGGGGAAGACAATCTCAACACTCTGATTTGTTTTTGCAAGATAGGCGCTGTACAAATTCCTATTATTATTATTATAATATTCTACTGGATAACAACACTTCTGTGTAAGTATTTAGAACTTAGCATACACCAGTAACTGACAAACCTTTCGGCCTGGGCCTAAAAACTATTTCAATGCCCGTGTAATACGTGCCTCCCACCCCCCTTTTAATGTCAGTGTCTCTCTCTCTCTACTCTCATTCTCACTATGTCTGTCTGTCTGTCTGTCTCTATGTCTGTCTTTCTCTCTCTCTCTCTGTGCGTTCCCTAACCAGTTGGGGTGCACAGCTCCTGGTCTTCTCCTGTCCTTGTTATTTTACAGGCGGTCTACCCACTAGCCTCAGCTGACAGTCTGAATTCAGAGCAGAGCAGCTCATTTCATTGTATAGGTTGCAAGCTGGGTATGTTCGTGTTTATGTAACCCACTAAACGCATGCATCAACACATACATTACGCTTCCCCCTCTCCCTATAACACTAACCCCCCACCCCACCCCCACCACACACAAACACTCACACACACTTCCACGCACGCATGCATGATCGCATGCATACACACACTCTTATTTGATTTGTATGGTTTATCAATGATTAGGTTTTTATTATATGTCTGCATATATATTATCTTTTTTTCTCTCTTTTTTTCCCCCCTATAGATAGATAACTTGATGGGAAAAAAAGCAAATGCACTGCTTATTCAATGTACCATCTGAAAATACAAGTTTGACTTGACTTGAAACACAAACACACAACACACTAGCTCTCTATCACACACACACGTACCCCACACTCACACCCCCCCACCCTTCCCCCTCCTCCCCATACACACACACAGACACTCACAATCATTGCGAACCCAGGTCCACAGACGGTCAAAAGCGGTGATGGACATCTCCTGGGAGAAGGACAGGGCGTATGCGGTGATGGCCAGATGCAGCACCTCAGTCTTCGGGATAATGTTCACCTGGTTGGCCAAGAAGTTGGCGGCCTTCACCCTGGCCGTGTCCAGGCAACCCAGAGCATCCTGTCAGAGTTCAAAGGGGTCAGGGGTCAAACATTATCGATACTTTGACTGCCAGATAAGATTTTTGGGGGGGTTTTGTTGTTGTTTTTTCTGGGTGGTGGTGGTGGGGGTGTGTGTGTGGAAGGGGAGGGGGGGGGGGCGTTGTTTGCTCCAAGGTTCACCAATGGTAAGATTTTGCGTACGCGACTGTTTTTTGCTTACTAGCAAGGTAGCTGCATTCCGATTTCAGGAATGTATGCTGTGTATGTTTGTGTTTCTGTAACCTATGGAACGTTGACGTGAATTATGGGACCTTTAATGTGCATATTTGATGTTCTGCATGTGTATATACATGAAGGGAATTAAGGCACTGGCAGGTCTGCATATGAAATTGACTTGGGTAATCACTTGCCATCATCATCACCATCATGACTATCATAGTAGCCATCATTATCACAATCATGACTATCATAGTAGCCATCATCATCACGATCATTATCATCATTATCATGACTATCATCGTAGCCATCATCATCACAATCATTATCACCACCATCATGACTATCAGCGTAGCCACCATCATCGCAATCACCATCATCATCACCATTTTTGCCATCAACACAATTATAATCATCCTCATCATCCCAAACATATCCCCATCATTATGATTATCATCATCGTCACAATTATATCATCATTACCACTAAAACAAACTCAACCCTGGCATAGCCAAAGGGAGCCTATCAATTCAAGAGCAGACAACTGACCTCCGACACATCCTTGGTCTCGTACAGTGCGATGAGAACATAGGCGGTGAGGGGGACGCGATGTGCAAACATCCGTTCCGTCTTGATGCTTTCGTAGGAAGACTGCAAAAAAACCACCAACGACTCTCTTAGCGTTTGTTAAGTTCACACACACACACACACAAAAACTTGTTACCCTGTTCTTCTTCTTCGTCGAACGCTCAGACACCAACTACTGTTGTATGTTATATGAGCAAAACTGCATTGCACTGCTGTTAAGCACCTGGCAAGTCAGGCCCAGCAAATCAGCATGAGAGAGATGCGCTATCTTTCAAGTCTTTCTGAGAAAAAAAAGGCCGGGGAATGGACCAAGAAGGCAGAATATAGACAAGAAGGAGTTGACAGGAAGAAAAGGAACAAGGCAGAAACAAAGATAAGGGATAGGAAACAGGTAATTCCTAGCACAGAATTTTCAGAATGTGGGGATGCTGTCTATACTGACAGGCCCCTAGCATCACCATGGGGTGGGCATCAGATTCACTCACTCATTCTCTCTCTCTCTCCCTCGCCCCTCTCTCTCTCCTGACTCACCATTTTGCAATCATAGATGGTGTGGTGGGGGTCAGGATCCCAGGCTCCATTCATTCATTCTTTCTCTCTCTTTCCCTTCTGTCTCTCCCTCTCTCTCCCCCCTCTCTCCCTTCTGTCTCTCCTTCTCCTTCCCTCCCTCTCTCTCCCCCTCCCTATCTCTCCTGATTCACCATTTTGCAGTCGTAGGTGGTGTGGCAGAAGAACTGACACATGAGATGTCCAGATATCATTGGCACATCCTTGGGCTCTGCGAAGTCAGGTGGAAAAACATGGGAGAAACAACGACCCAGGAAGACCACAAATTATACTACAGTGGAAAACAGGATAAACATGAACACGGCGTGGGGTTTCTCGTTCACAAAGACACCGTGAACACCGTCATGAGCTGTCAGCCTGTGTCCAGCAGACTTATTACCATCCGCCTGAGAGCAACCCCCTTTAACATAACTATAGTACAGGCATACGCCCCTACATCAGACTGCACAGATGAAGCCGTAGAAGAATTTTATGACCAGCTACAAGAGGTTCTGAATCAAACACCCAAGAAAGACATCCTCGTTGTGCAAGGCGACTGGAACGCCAAGGTAGAGAAGATGCATGGAAAGACTGGAGGGCGTTTGTGGGCCACATTGTAATAACCAATCAAATGAAAGAGGCTTGAGACTCCTGGAGTTTGCCAGTAACAACCACCTCCAGCAGTGAATACACTTGGCCCACACAAGAAATCCAGAAAATGGACATGGCATAGCCCAAATGGAGAACACCACAACCAAATAGATTACATCATGGTGAAAAGACGGTTTCAGTCTAGCGTTAACATCGCACAGACACGAAGTTTTCCAGGAGCAGACATAGGAGTGATCATGATCTTGTGATGATGACTTTCCGACTACGTCTAAAAGAAAATCCACAAGCGGAACAACATCAGGATCAAATTTGACCTCGAGAAGCTGAAGGACCCAGAGGTATTAGAAATTTTTCAAGCAAGGATAGGTGGAAAGTTTGCAGCACTCACTGTGATAGACTCAGACATAGATACACTGACGAATAGTTTCAATACAGCGGTGACTGAAACAGCAAACGAGCTTCTTGGCAAACGCCGACCAGTCAAAAAACCATGGGTCACACCTAACATCCTACAACTATGCGACAAGCGTAGAGAGTTGAAGAAAAAGAAAAATGAAACAAAAGAAAGAGCAGAAACAATATAGGGCAGTCAACAAAAGAATCAGGAAGTCCATGACGGAGGCAAAAGAGAAATGGATCGGTGAACAGTGCCAAGACATTGAAGAGAACATCAAGAAAAACAATAGCAAGAAAGCATATCAGCTGGTGAAAGACCTGACTAGCACGAAACAGAGAAAAGGGTTTAACAATCCAAGACAAAAATGGGAAGTGTCTCACTGACGACCAGGATATTCTGAACAGATGGACAGAATATCTGCTCCGACCTGTATAACTATAGAACCGCAGGAGATCCAGAATCCTTAATGTACCCGAAAGCAAAGACACAGACAGTCACCCTATCCTCCGAGAAGAAGTGGAAACAGCAGTCAGATCGCTGAAAAAGGGAAGTCAGCAGGGCTGACAACATTCCAGCTGAGTTGGTCCAAGCTGGAGGGAAGCCATGATCAGCGCCCTACTAAGAATCTGCAACAAGATCTGGCAGACAGAAAATGGCCAACACCATGGACGCAGTCACTCATCATCACCCTCCCCAAGAAAGGAAATCTACAACAATGCCATAATTACCGCACAATCAGCCTCATATGTCACCCAAGCAAGGTCATGCTGCAGATAATATTGAATAGATTGAAGCCACAAGCAGAGACCATCATTGCTGAGGAACAAGCAGGTTTCAGAGCAGGGCGCAGCACAACAGAACAGATATTCAACCTCAGAATACTATGTGAGCGGTACCTTCAACATCAACAAGACCTTTACCACGTATTTATCGATTTTAAGAAGGCATTTGACAGGGTGTGGCATGCAGCTTTTGGGGCAACCATGAATTTGTACAGCATCAATGCAAACCTGATCAGAGTCATCAAACAGCTGTACAGCGAGGCCACCAGTGCAGTGTACTACAACAACAACATTGGAGAATGGTTTCGAACAACATTGGAGTAAGGCAGGGCTGTCTACTCTCACCCACTCTTTTCAACATCTTCCTTGAGAGAATCATGGCTGATGCACTGGAACATCATGAAGGATCAGTCAGCATGGGCAGAATGATCACAAACCTCCGCTTCGCAGATGACATTGATGGAATAGCAGATCAGAAAAAGAGCTTGCCAGCCTAACAGAACACTTGGATAAGGCCTCCAAAACATACGGCATGGAAATCAGTGCAGAGAAGACCAAACTGATGACTAATAACACCAACGGCATTAGCACTGATATCAGGGTTAATGACCAGAAGCTGGAAACAGTTTCAAAGCTTCAAGTACCTGGGAGCCATTGTATCCGACCAGGATCCAAGCCAGAAGTATATGCAGGACTGCACAGACAATAACAGCTTTGTCAAAACTAAACACCATCTGGAGAGAGAAGAATATCTCACTTATCTCCAAGATCAGACTAATGCGCTCCCTTGTCATATCCATATTCTGTATGCTGTGAATCATGGACCCTGACTGCAGATTTGGAGAGAAGAGTACAGGCAGTGGAGATGAGATGCTTCGGAGACCCTTGGCATCTCCACAAAGACCAAATAAGCAACGAAAGCGTGCATAACAGAATCCAGCAAACCATTGGACCCTATGAGACCTTCTAACATCGTGAAAAAGCGTAAACTTAAGTGGTATGGGCATGTCACAAGATCCCAAGGAATTACAAAGACAGTTTTGCAAGGCACTGTCCAAGGAGGAAGAAGAAGAGGCAGACCAAGGAAGAGCTGGGAGGATAACATCAGTGAATGGACAGGCCTAGAACTCAACAAAACCCTGAGAAAGGCAGAACAGAGAGAAGAATGGAGGGAACTGGTTGCTGAGTCTTTGAGGGTGCCCCCACGGTCGTCAGACTACGGGACAGATAGATAGATAGATAGATAGAGGTGGTGTGGCGGGGGTCAGTATCCCAGACTCCATTAATTCATTCATTCTTTCTTTTTTTAAAATTATTTCCTCTCCCTTCTTTCCCTCCTTCCCCCCTCCCCTGATTCACCATTTTGCAGTCGTAGGTGGTATGGCGGGGGTCAGTCTCCCATGCTCCATTCATTCTCATTTCTCTCCTCTCTCTGCCCTACCCTCCCTCTCCCCCCCTCCCTCCCCCCCCCCCCCCCCCCACTTCTCTCACCTCTCCTGACTCACCATTTTGCGATCGTAGGTGGTGTGGCGAGGATCCGGATCCCAGGCCCCGGTGGTTTTGTTCTGAGTGGAGCAGAGGAAGACGACCATCTTGTTGATCAGCTCCAGAGGAATAAACAGATCCTGCTCCCACTCCCCGAACCGGGCCTCATGCATCGACTTGGCCACAAAGGCCGTCAGCCTGGCGACACCACAACCTTAGTTAAAGAACATCTTGCGCACATGTTAAATCCTGTTCCGCTTTTTATAAGAGTAGGCCATTGTGTGCCGGTGGGAAAAGACGACAGAATTCACAAAACCACATACACAGGGGGATTGGATGTAAAAAAGCACATAAGTGCTTATTCCATTACCCTGGATATAAAAGAATAAAATAAAATAAAAAATTAAAAAAAGAAGTTATCTTGGAATGTTCATACCAATTTGAAATGTGTCTTTCGAGATAATTATACATGTCAATGTGCCTGTCAGTATTGTAATTGCCCTTCATGGGATGACTAAAGTGTTTTTGACTTGACTAAGTTGTTAGCACAGAGAGAGAGAGAGAGGAGAGAGAGAGAGAGAGAGAGAGAGAGAGAGTGAGGGTGTGTGTGTGTATGTTTTGTGTGTGTGGTGTGGTGTGGTGTGGCAAGGTGTGGTGTGTGAGTGTTTTGTGTGTGTGTTTTTGTGTGTGTGTATGTGTGTGTTGTGTTGTATGTGTTTGTGTGTGTGGTGTGTTGTGTGCGTGTGAATTTGGTATTGTACTTATGTGTGAGTGTTTAGTGCACATCTGAATTAATTCACATACTATAAAAGAATGTTGTTTGTGTATGTGTGCATCTTTTTTCTTTCTTTTTTTGTTCCTCAGCTAGAGCTCTGAGGTTCACCAATGGTGAGGTTTTACCTATGCGACCGCTTCCGCCTACCACTAAGGTAGCTGCATTCCAACTTCAGGGATGACGACTGTCTAAACATGACATCAGTGTTCATGCATTTTTCAAAAGATTTTGTCATCCATTCCTACCAGCAACGGAATAATCTACTCTTCCGAAAAGGCGAAAGGGGTTTTTAACACGTGTGCAAGATGTTCTGCCGCAAGCTTTCACACTCAGGACCTAAATCTACAGTCTCTTCCAAAGGACTTTCAGGGCAGTGGAGTAGGTATTGGTATTAACTCTAGGGAGAACATTCCCCGTGAACCAAAGCAGTCAAGTTTTCCCTGCTTTCAGCTGCTGTTGATTCCAACCCCATCCCAGCCCAGCTTGGGGCCAGCTGGTGCTAGTTATAGCAGGAACTGACCACACTTGGACAAGATAAAAGGAAGAAGCATGCCAAACTTAGCACTCTTTTACTGAGTGATGTTGGATTTGTGTGCTGTGGAATGGGTGTCTCATTGGTGGCTCAATCCCAGGACAGCTGACTGCAAGCACAACACTCTAAAACCACTCGGCCATCCTGCCCCTCCCCCCCCTACTCCATCACAAGATATACTGTAAATATTCCGCAATATAACACAAAGGAATATTCCACCATAACTCATTGCTCACAGCAGGGGCCACTTACCACACGCTGGGCACAGGGTCGTCTCGGAACATGTGAAAACTGCCGTCAGTAGAGTTGAAATAACTCAGCACACGCTGCAACGCTGAAATCACAGGGATTTTGGGGTGTTTTTTTTAATACTTAACAACAAAATTTGTTTTCTTTATCCTTCTAAAAAAATGTTTTTATTAACACTGAACCCAAAAAATAATCTTTTTACTTAAAAAAACAATTCCTTGCCTAGATTCAGAGGTTTACCAATGGTGAGCTTTTGCATACGCGACCACTTTTGCCCACAATGAAGGTAGCCGCATTCCGACTTTGATGGTATATGCTAAGTATGTTTGTGTTTCCATAACCAACCAAACGATGTCATGAATTATGGGATCTTTAATGTGCATAATCGATCTTCTGCATGTGTGAATACACAAAGGGAATCAAGGCACTGGCAGCTCTGCACTTGAAGTTGACCTGGGAGATGTTAAAATCTCTACCCTTAATTCACCTGAAGCCACCGTGATTCGAACCCATGACTTCATGGACCTATGGGATTGAAGTCAAAAGGTCTTAACCACTCGGCTATGGTGTCCATCGATCTCAAAATGATTCCTAGGTTTGATGTGTGAGACATGGGGTCAAGGTTGGGGAATACTCAATATTTACTTTTAACACTATCCCTACCTTAAGGGAGAGAACCCCTCTTTCCCAGTACACGTGCACTGTACATATTTGTATGCTATCATAACCCAGTAGTGGGCAATACGGAGGGAAGGGTTAGTAGATGGTCGGTTACCCTGTAGGGAAAAGTTAACCAAATCAAAATTCTGTACACACACCAAAATGTAGTTAGTTACATCTTAATGCTACTGAAAAAAAAGAAGATGTCTAACGCATGTGCATACATGTCTTTTGTGTGGGAGTGTGTGCGTACGTGCATGTGCGCGCGTCTGTTTGTGTATGTGTGTACAAGTCCTTCGGATGTGACTATAAACCGAGGACCCGTGTGCAAACGCATGCAGAACATCTTGCGCACATGTTAAATCCTGTTCTGCTTTTCGAAAGAGTAGGCCATTGTGTGCCGGTGGGAACAGATGACAAAATTTACAAAACCGCATACACACGGAGACTGGATGTAAAAAAGCACACGAGTGCTTATTCCATTATCCTCGATATTTTAAATAAAAAACAAAAAGTCATCTGAGCGCTTTGATTTGTTGCTTTACAAGATTCAGCGCTATATAAATTCCATACATTATTGTTATTACATGTGTGTGTGTGTGTACATGTGTGTTGTACATGTGTGTGTGTGTACATATGTGTGTGTGTGTGTGTGAGAGTGACTGACTGACTGATACCTCTGATTATAAAAATTACACCTTGCAGTATTCCCTTAATCTTGAAAAAAAAAAGCTCCTCCCAGACCCACCCACCTGGCCCAGGCCAAAAGCTGTGTCAGGTTATTGATGTCAGCTAATTGCCAAGGCCTACATTAAAATGTTGTTATGTTGTAAAATGTTGTGTTGAGATTGCCTTCAGCCATGACAAGCTCTTAACATAACAACATGCACTCTCCTTTATAGGAGAAAAAAATCCTCTGAAGTCGGAGTATGGCTGCCTATGTGGCAAGGTACTTGAAAAGGGTCATACACGCAAACTTCTCATCCGGTGTACTTCCTAGCTCACAGTGATTCCCAGGTGGGATGAGTGAGTCAGAGTGTGGCATGTTCTGGGTGACCCCCAGGGTGTAAAGCTGGGGAACGCACAACACAACAACAACAACCCACCCACCCACTAACTAACTGACTTCCATCCACCGCACACCCCCCCCCCCCCCACCCCAAATCCACAAAGTCGCAGCCTACTGACCGACATTGGCTTGTTGCAGGGTTGTCCGCAGTCTGTCGTCAGGCAGCTGCTGCGAGCTCTTCATGAACTTGAGGGTCAGGATGTTGTAGGCGAAGTTGAAGGTGATCATCTCCCCTCCCCCGTAGGGCCGGTACAGCACGTTCTCCGCGTTCAGGTAATCCTCGAAGAAGCCTGGAGTCACCACGTCGCCTGAGGGAAGGGAAATAAAAAGTCATCGCAATGTATTTTAGGTATCAGTTTAGGTATCCCTGAATTCGGAATGCGGCTATTTTAAGAAAATATTTATTTATTTATTCTTTTGTATCAAGGATAATGGAATAAGCACTCATGTGCTTTTTTATATATATTTTTTTTACATCCAGTCCCCTTGTGCGTGTGGTTTTGTCAATTTTGTCATCCGTTCCCACTGGCACACAATGGCCTACTCTTTTGAAAAGCGGAACAGGATTTAACATGTGCGCAAGATGTTAAGCGTGTGTTCACACGCAAGGCCTCAGTTTAGAGTCTCATCCAGAAGACTTTTGGGAGAATGGAGTCAGCGCTGACATCAACTCCAGGAGGAAAATCCCGTTGAACAGGCATTTTGGTAATGGCTCAAACCTTGGGTTGTCCATTGCAAGTGCAACGCTCTAACCACAAGGCTATCAAGCCACAGCTACCAACATTGATATAAACAGGATTTATTGACAAAGCTTACGCATTAAAGGTAAAAAAACCCACCCTAAAACAGTAGAGGGTACAGCTGATGACGTGAAGCCCCTTTAGACTATCAATTAAGGTATCAAGTACTTCACGCATGCTTCCACACACACACACACACACATGCGCACATGTGTGCACACACACCCACACTACACACACGTGCACACACACATACTACACACACAACTACTCACAACTACACACACACACACCACACCACACACAATCAGTACTTGACTTTCACAACACTAAGCCAAGGTAAAGCAAAACATTTTTATCTTTAAAAAAACAAAAATCATGGACACTATAGCCGAGTGGTTACGACTGTTTTACTTCAATCCCTTGGGTCCATGAAATTGTGGGGTTCGAATCTCAGCACCATCTGGTGAATTAAGGGTAGGGATTTTTAACAATCTCCCAGGTTAACTTCAAGCGCAGACCTGCCAGTGCCCTTGATTCTCCTCATGTACGCACACATACCGAAGAACAAATACGCGCATAAAAAATCCCATCATTCCCACCAGTGTTCGGTGGGTTGCGGAGACGTACCCAACATACATCCCCAAAGTCAGAATGCGGTTACCTTCACAGTGGGCAAAAATGGTCACGTAAGCAAAAATGTCATCATGAGTGAGCCTCAGAGCTCCAGCCAAGGAATAGAAAACAAAAACAAAAAAAACAAAAAACAACAACAGTCAGAAAGAAGGAACGCGGCACTCACCAAACAAGCTTGGAGTGGATTTCCCTGAGCCTGGGACGTACAAGTGCTCTCGCACCTCGGGCACCACAAACTGTTCGGGCACGACGACATCCAGATAGGGCACCTCGATGGACGAGAATCGAATCAAGTCGATGAGGTAGGGCGTGTGGTAGTAGTTCCTCACTCCATCCGGCTAGGGGAAATAACACACACACACACAGAGATTTCTGTCAATTTTACCGACTAGTTTGTTTTTCATGATAACAAATTCATGGGAGTGATCCCACTTGGTAATCACGGAGTGACTGCATGTACACACTGAATGACGAAGTTTGCCTGTAAAACCATTCTGAAGTACCTCGCCATAAAGGCAGCCACACCCTGACGTCGGGAAAGGAAAACGCCAGGCTGTGGTCATGCTTGTTGAGGCTGCTGAAGACAACATCAACATCGACTCTTTCTCCATTCCTCGGCTACAGCGCCAACGTTCACCAACGGTGAGATTTTTGCATATAAGCAACTATTTTTGCCCATCATGAAGGTATCCGCATTCTGACTTCAAGAGTAACATTAAAAAAAAAAAAATCAACATTTTTAACCTTTTTCTTATGGGTAACCCGCTACTGCGCTTTGATTTGTTTTTGCAAGATATAGCGCTATATAAATTCCATTACTTATTAACCAGCCATCTACTAACCCTTCCCTCCGTATCCCCCACTTCTGGGTTACGGCAGCATACAAAAGTACACAGTGCACGTGTACTGGGGAAAGAGGGGTTCTCTCCTTTAACGCAGGGGCAGCGTTGATGTAGGCATTGACACTTAAGAGCTTAGAAACATCAATAACTGACAACGCTTTTGGCCTGTGAAGGGAAGTGCACTCACAATAACGGTGAAAGTGTACTCACAATAATGGTGGAAGTGCACTCGATAATGGCGGAATTGTACTCACAATAACGGTGGGAGCATACTCTCAATAATGGTGAAAGTGTACTCACAATAACGGTGCAAGTGTACTCACAATAATGGTGCAAGCATACTCACAATAACGGTCATATTGCCGGTGTATTCGTCGCGTTCCATGAAACAGGTGGCGCTGACGTGGAAGGTCAATACGCCCTGGACAAGGTCAGGAGACGGCACGATGGGCAGGTAAATGTCCTTCGATTCTCCAGGTTCCAACTGTAATGGTGTAAACACATCTTACTTCATTCATCTTGGAGGGGGGTTGTTTGATGTACATAACACTTTTAGTTGTTTTGTTTTTTTAAATGCCTAGGAATACTGTGTTCTTGAAATTTGGGACTCTGGAATATCAAATATCGTTTAATATATTGTTATTACGTATACTGCATAATATCAAATTTCTCTGCAAGGTATCAATGTAATCATCTCCTTAAACTTTAAAATAAAAACAAACATCCCCCCCCAACCATTAAAAACAACAACCCCCCAAAAAAAAACCTCATGAAAAGATATTAACCTACCTTTAGACATCCAAAAGTTATCTCCATAAGCAAACGCTCCCCACAACAACAACAACAAAACCACCACCAAAAAAGAAAAACCCACACCAGCAACACTTAAAACATCCCTCCAAAAGCCTCAGTGTCACATTTCGTCACCATATCTCCACACATTAGAATACCAATTTCCATAAGCCAGCAACAACAACAAAACCCAAACAAAAACTAAACAACAACAACAACACACACAAACGCATGCACATACACACGCACACAATCATACACACGACTGCACTGCTTATTCAGTGTACCATCTGAAAATGAAAGTTCGACTTGACTTTGAAAGTTGGATTGTACACACACACACACACACACACACACACACACACTACTCCTTACTCAATCTAGCTCACTGAGATACACTAAACATATCTGTACACATTAACAAAATCGTACATCCACACTGCTGCAAGAAAATTAGTTCAGACTCCAAACAGAAGGGAGAAAACTGAGCTTTCAAGCAGTCACTCACAAAGACAATGGTCTGGTGATCTCCCTTGTGGGTGGTGGGCCGATATGACATCACCCAGCCCAGTTCCTCCACCGTCACAAACTCGTAGTCATCGCTTCCATGCATGGTGATCAATACCTGATAACAAACAGAACAAAGCCCTTTTCTTCAAGGTAAAGGCAAAGGTGTCCCATAACTTATGTGGTCGTAGGGGAGCGAGGCGTCAGAGGCCTCAACTTCTCAAGCATATTGAGGGCGGCGCCCATCTCCTCTCATTCGCTGCGTTACCTTCCCTGACCCTAAAGAGGGCAGGTACCCATTTACAGCTGGGTGAACTGGGGGACTGTACTGAAGCCAAGGCATCAAAACGGTTACCCATCTAAGTGGTAACCACGCTTGATGCTGCTTAACCTTAGCTAGGGAAAGTGAGTGCTCTCCACTGAGCTATAGAAAACATTTTTTTTCTTCTCTCCATTCCTCGGCTAAGACCTTTGAAGTTTACCAATGATGAGCTCTTAGCTTATGCAACCACTTTTTCCACCCCACCCCACCCACCATTAAGGTAGCTGCATTCTGGCTGTAGGGCTAGAGCTGAGAATTGAACCTACCAATTTTGGCAGGACAGTCAGGAAGGCATCTCCCTGCAATTTCTGATTTTCAGTATTGTGGATTCTTTTGACGTGCACAAATCCATGAGCAAACAGGCTCGACTGGTTTAGTCTCCTATGAAAGGCTTGACATACAGTTCAATTTTCCCGTCAAACTGGGAAGGGCAAGGCTGAGAATAGAACCCAGAACCTCTTACTTGTTAGGCAGGTGAACGTCTAAGCCATCCTGCCATCTTCGTTTTTAGTAAACGTTTTAAATTCTGCACCTTGTTTAACTTTTTCCCTACGGGTAACCCACTTTTGGGCAATCAACCATCTACTAGCCCTTCCCTATGTATCACCCACTCCTGGCTTACTGTAGCATACTAATGTGCTTAGTGCACGTGTGCTGGGAAAGAGGGGTTCTCTCCCTTAACGTAGCGTTCATGGTTAAAAAACAAACAAAAACTCACTGATTTGATATACTTTTGGGTTTTTTTTAAAGTAATGATGAGTGCATTTTAAAAATTGTTTAAAAAACCCCCCAAAGATCACTTCTTTTCTGCGATAGTATTTCATGTAGTAAGAGCATGAATGTTCACTAGTGGTACCACTTTGTGTTGAATATCTCGTTTTCCTGCTTGTCTTTGTTTCATTTTATTTATTTTATTCATTCTTTTATTTTGAGGATAATGGAATAAGCACTCATGTGCTTTTTTTCATGCAGTCCCTGTGTGTATGCAGTTTTATGAATTCTGTCATCCGTTCCTACCGGCACACAATGGCCTACTCTTCCGAAAAGCGGAACGGGTTTTAATGTGTGTGCAATATGTTCTGCGTGCATTCGCACACGGGAACTCAGTTTATAGTCTCATCCGAGTGACTGAATGTGTACTCTACTCACTGCCACTGGAATCAATGCATTTGAATTTGTTGTTTTCTTGTAACACCTGTGCTTTCCTTTGGAAATAAAAACTTATTCTTGTGCTACAAACATAATACTAAAAGAAAATAAAATAAAAATAACCAGCAAAAATAAACCAAACCCCCCCCCAAAAGAAACTCATTTTGGATTCAAATGCTCTAATATCACTCAATGAAAAGACGTTAAATGGAAACACACACTCAAATGTATACATGTTCACGCACGTGCGCGCACACACACACATACAAACACCCCCCAATTCACACCCCCCCCTCCCCCAACATTCACCTCCCAATACACACCCACTCCCCCCCACCCCCCCACCCCAAATGCACACCCCCTCCCCCTCCTCCCCCCAATCTTCAAACCTCCCCTTCCTCCTCACTCACTCACCTCTAGGTAGTCATCGTCATACCAGTAGTTGAAGACGGTCACCCTCACCCCCACCTGCTCCCCTCGCACGATGGTCTCCGGGTGCTCCACTTGGATGTACATGTAGCGGGCAGCATCGTACTGAAAACAATCATCAGCATCCATGTTACACATATGTTATCAAGACACTTGGGTGTTCACCTTTGTGCCTGATGGCGGCAGTCTGTGCGGCTCTGTGTTTTGACTGTTTTAAGCCCTTCGGTCTGTTTGCTTTTCAAGATTCGGCGCTATATGAATATTCGGCGCTATATGAATAGCGTACATTATTCTTATTATTATTATCATTATTACTACTATTATTATTACTACTACTATTGTTATTACTATTATTATTACTATTATTATTAAGACAGCTGGTGTGCGTGTGTGTGTATGTGTGTGTGCACGCGCAAGAGTATGCATGTGTGAGTGTGTGTGTGTGTTCATGCCAGTGCGTGTGTGGGAGAGGGGGGGGGAGAGAGGGGGGAGAGGGGAGAGAGAGAGAAAGAAGAGAGAAAGAAGGAGAGACAGAAGGAGAGGGAAAGAGAGGAAAGAAAGAGAAAGAGAGGGAGAGAGAGAGAGAAAGGAAAAGAGAGAGAGAGGAAGAGAGAGAGAGAGAAACATAATTATAAAATATCACACGTTTGTGTGTGCATTATGTGTTGAGTGTGCAGTTTGCTTTGACCTTAAC
Organism: Rapana venosa; assembly: GCA_028751875.1. Taxonomy (NCBI): domain Eukaryota; kingdom Metazoa; phylum Mollusca; class Gastropoda; order Neogastropoda; family Muricidae; genus Rapana; species Rapana venosa. The sequence goes on along the minus strand of CM054143.1, from coordinate 10,352,451 downwards.
ACTCCCGAGGTGAACTGCATGTATGCAGAAGTGATTTATCGTTATCATGAAGAGTGACCTACCCTGATGGGACGCGTCATGATACCCAGCCCCAGATCCCGGCTGACCGAGAGCCCGTTGATGACCCACGACAGTGGGTATTTGGGTACATTCACCCTGAAGTCCACACGGCCATCGGGCCTGAAAACAGGGTACAGAATAATAATAATAATAATAATAGTAATGATGATGATAAAATCTGGATATCTTCAACGTTTCTAATAGACTCAGACTCTCTCTCTCTCTCATACCTGTGTGTGTGTATGTGTATGTGTGTTTATGAGTATGTGTGTGTACGTTTGTTTATGAGTGAGGGTGTGGGTGTGAGTGTGTATGTGTGTGTTTATGAGTTTATACATGCATGTGCATATGTGTGAATGTGCCTGCATGCATGTGGGTGAGTACATATGAGTGCACACTGAACGTAGATGACTGAAACATTGTAATCATAATGTACACACACAAAACAATCATATAATCACCCCCACTTCATGCATTCTGTTTTATTCAAAAGATGTGCTCAAAATGGTTCATCCACACTGCCCATCATAACAATGCGAACACACACACACACAAACTTCTTCACAAACATGTAATGAACACAAACACCAACAAACAAACAAAAACCACACGCACAAACACACCGTAGAAATGCATGCTCATTTTCATACTTCCTTTTCTTCATGATTTTTTTTATTTTATTCATACGCATGCTCATAATGGTTCACACATTTGCTTAACCCAACACATAAACACACACACACTCACACATACTCACACACACACTCTATCTCTCTCACACACACATACACAACACATACACTTTATCTCTCTCTCACACACACACACACACACTCACTTGACAAAGATCTCCTGCCATGCCCATGAACTGTTGTCATAGAAACGCATCACTCGACTGACGCGGTCCATGGCGGAAACGTGTTTCATGTCCAGGTTTTCGTTTTCACCTGCCCACATCCACAAATGTCACTGCCACTTGTAGTGTCACTATCATATCAGTGATGTTGCTGTGACAAAATGTCATTATCTGTATTGTTAATGTCTTATTTGAAGAGGGGGGAAAAAAACGGGGGGGGGGGGGGGAGAGAGACAGAGCAAGAGAAAGTGTTTTGTAGAATCACTAGTGGGATATGACTGTCATATCTTTAATGTTTTTGTCATATTTGCTGAATCACAGAAATAAAAGAGAGAGAGACAGAGGCAGAGAGAGAGACAGAGACAGAGAGAGAAACAAACAGACAGACAGAAAGTACTTTATTACCACTGTCAAATTTATAGCGTTTCTGTCCTATGTGTAATGTCAGAGAGAGTCAGAGAGAGAGAGAGACAGAGAGAGAGAGAACAGAGACAGGGAGAGAGAAACAGAGACAGACAGACAGAGACAGAGAGAGATATATCTAGAGAGAGAGAGAGAGGGGAGAGAGAGAGAGAGAGAGATAGATACACAGTATTGTGATATCACTGTCATTTGTAATGTTACTGCTGCTGACACAATACAAAGCAACAACACATCAAACCCAATCCAACCTTCAACACCTCCTCCCAAAAAAAAACACAACAAAAAACCAACCCCCCAATCCAACCTCCCTCAACACCCATCCACCCAAAATAAACAGCAACCACAAAAAACAAACCCCAAAAAGACCAAACAACAACCCCCCCCCCAAAAAAAAACCCCAACCCAAACAAACAAAACCCAGTCAACTATCACCACCAAACTTACAGCCAAACTCATCAGCGCCGTCAGTGCAGGCATCGAACACGCCGTTACACCGCTGGGCCCTTGAGTAACACTGGCCGTCCCCGCTGAAGCATGGGTACTGGTCGTCTTCTGGCCTGCATACCTCTCCGTCTGTACATAATAACATACAGGTGTTGGGCTGTCAGTTTGGCGAGTGTGTGTGTAGGGTGTGTGTGTGTGTGTGTAAGGTGTGTGTGTGTTTAGGTGTGTGTGTAGGGGTGGGTAGGGGGGGGGGGGGTGGGGGTGTGCTGTGTGGGTGTGTCTGTGTGTTGTAAGTTGACTGTGTGTGTTGTAAGTTGTGTGTGTGTGTGTGTTTGAGTGAGAGAAAGAAAGAGAGAATGAGTGAAAGAGAGACACAGAGAGAGAGAGTGTGAATGTGTGTGTGTACTGTGTGTGTGTGTGTGTGTGTGTGTGTGTGTGTGTGTGTGTGTGTTCGAGTGTGTGAGTACTGTGTGTGTGTGTGAGAGTGTTGTAAGTTTGCATGTGTGTGTGCATACATGCATGCATGCGTGCATGTGTGTGTATGTTGTAAGTTGTGGGTGTGTGTATGTTATAAGTTGTGTGTGTATGTGCACACATGTGTGTGTGTGTGTGTGTGACCACATGCGTGTTGTTTTGTTTGCATATATATCTGTGTTGTGCAGAAAGAAAAGAAAGAGACAGAGGCAGCACGGTAACAAGAACTCACTGCGAACTCTGGACAGATGGGCGTCAGTCAGGATCAGCAGACCTGCAGACTGAAACACCATCATCACTTTTCATTAGTGCTGTCCTTTGTGCCTGTCCTTCGGTTGTACATGTCTCCATTTGTACAAGTCTTTACTTGGTAATATTCATCAGTGCTGTCCTTTGTACTTGCCGTAAGTTGCATATGTCTTCATTTGTACAAGTCTTCACTTGGTAATGTCTTCATATGTAATGGTCCTCACTTTTACAAGTTTTCATTTGGATGTCTTTTTATGGTACAAAACTTTCCATAGAAATTTGATAAATTGAAAAGGTTTTTACTTGGTAATGTCTTCAAATGTCATGGTCCACATTTTTACAGGTTTTTATTTGGATATCTCTTCTTTTACATAAATCTTTCCAGGAAATTTCATTAATTGCAAAGGTTTTCGTTTATCCAGGTTTTCATTTGGACCGGACCTTATTTCTATACATGGTTTGAAATTGCGTTCATACAGTCATGTCTTTATTTGCCCTTGTCTTCATATGACAGGTCATTTCATACATATCTTCATTTTGTACAAGTCTCTGTCTGTAATGTCTTCATTTGTACATTTGTAATTTATTAGTCTTCACACATACATACTTTTATATGCATGTCTTTTCTTCATTTATACATGATGAATATCATACATTTGTTTGTACGTATGCCTTCTCTCTCTCTCAAACACATGCATGGACAAACTGAAAACACACACACACACACACACACAGACACACACTACCCAATGCTCCGAGAACCAACTCACATGAAAACTGGTATTGGCATCAACGCCATAGTCGGAACCATGGAAAAATTTGTATTCATAATCCGTGTCACTGATACGCCACAGGTGACGGTAGGTGCCATTGGCTGGATCATCATAGGTGGCCAGTTCATCTATCAACTGGAATAAACCCAAACATAGTGGATAATTAAAGCTCAAGAGCAAAAGAGATCAACAGTTTAAAACAAACAAAAAAATATTCATAAAAAAGCAGTGTTCCTATTGTTATAGTACTACTCCGCACAATATCCTGTATGTCATCATCATTAGCCATTACACCCAGCGGTGTGTAGGGCATTAACAAAGCGCTTCCACTCCTGCCTATTCTGGGCCAACCTAGTCACTGATCCCCAAGAGTGCTGCATGGCCTTCATCTCACTTTCTACAGTTTTTTCTGTATGTAATTATACTGTACTGGTGTGAACTACATTGTACAAAAAGACACTGTACTTGTGTGTCCTATACCCCCTACAAGATATGCTGTATGGAAGTATGCCATAGCACATAACACTGAACTGAAGCGTTTTATATCTACTGCATGTAAGAATTGCTTTACAATGTCATCATAATATCACTGACATGTCATTCTGAAGTGTACCAGATACTGTACATAATAATACCAGAAACTATTTTAGGTGAAAATTGTACAATATAAAGTCATAATGATGAATGAATGATTAAACATACAGTTTACATACTTCATCAAATCCCCACACTCGCAGGCACAATCACAGCACTGGGAGAAAGGAAAGTGATAGAAAAGGTGGCAGGAATGGGGAAGGCACATATAACTTCTATATCAAAGATGTGTATAACAACCTCACAAGCAGAAACAACATATTAACAAAACACACTTGCAAACACAAAAAGTCTTTTAAAGAGTAAGAACTATCCTGTAAAGTCGGAGTATTTATTTATTTATTTATTTATACCACTTTAAGTCACGAGATTTCTCTGCGTGAAATTCGGGCTGCTCTCCCCGGGGAGAGCGCGTCGCCACAAGAGCAGCGCCACCCTTTTTTTTTTTTTTCGATCTGTATTTGTTTCCCTATCAGAGTGGCTTTTTCTAAGAATTTTGCCGGGGACAACTCCCTTGTTGCCGTGGGTTCTTTTATGTGCGCTGAATAATTTTGTGCAACACACGGGACCTCGGTTTATCGTCTCATCTGAAAGACTAGCGCCCAGACCACCACTCATGGTCTAATGAATGGGGAAAAAGTTTCGGGCCCAAACGGGATTTGAACCACCGCACACTTCCGACCCGGACTTTTCGCTTTCTAGACAGGCGCGTTACCTCTAGACCACCAATCCATGGCTGCCTATATCATGGTATATGGTCAGGTTCTTAAAAAAAGAGACACATACGCACAAACTTCTCATCCAGTGTGTACTTACAATCTCACAGTGATTCCCTAAGTGTGACGAGTTAATCAGAGTGCACATTCTGGGTAATCTTCAAGGGTTTAAGCTGGAGAATGCCCAAGAAGAAAAAGCAGCAGAAAAAAGAAGATGCAGAAGAAGAAGACAAAGAAGAACAAGAAGAAAATGAAGAAGAACAAGAAGAAGAAGAAGAAGAACAAGAAGAAGAAGAAGAAGAAAAGAAGAGGAAGAACAGAGATGAAGAAAAGAAAAGAAGAAAGAAGAAGAGAAAAGAAGCAGAAGAAAGAAGAAGAAGACACAGAAGAAGAACAAAGAAGAAGAGGATGAAGAAGAAGGAGGAGGAAGAGGAAAAGGAGGAGAAGGAGAACAACAATACCACACCTTGTTCTCTTTGATGCTAACAACATCATCAACAACACGCCTTGTTCTCTGTGATGCCGACAATAACAACAACAGCAAGAACAACAACAGCACACCTTGTTCTCTATGATGCCAACAACAAGAACATCAACAACAACAACAGCAACCACACACCTTGTTCTCGGTGATGCCATCGTTGAGGCCCCTGTTGTAAGGTCTAACAGCATTCCGCTGAAGGCCACATAGGAGCCAGGGTCTGCCTCTGCATTGAACTCCACCGTGTCTCGCGTGAAGTCTTTGCCACGATTGATGCCTAGCTTCACCTGTGTCGGTACAGAAAAATGCGCACGTGTGTGACATGTGCAAGCATGCGCGAGCACACGCACACACACATGCATGCACATACAAGCATGCATTTATTCATATTTACACATGTGCTTGCACAAACACACAAATTTTTTAAAAAATACCCACACTTATTCACATTCACGCACGCACACTCACACACATCTGTCGACTATCATTTAACATTAACAAACGTAAAATCAAATACACACACAAGGCATGAACACACACACATACACACTCAGTATCACTTTATGTAAAATGATGTAAAATTGAAGACTACACACACACCACAGACAGACAGACAGACAGACAGACACAAACACAAGTCTAAACACATGTGCATGTGCAAGCCTGTGTACCTCTTTAAACAGAAAATCATTCATGTCTGTATAACTCACCTGGTTCTGACGTGTTCCATTGACAAAGAAATTGAGAACGTCACTGACGATCTCCTCAGGCTGCCTGATGAAGTAGACAACCAGGCGTGCTGTGGGCAACATCTCTCGCGACAAGGCCACAGCAAAGGTCTTCTGTTTGGATGTCATCTCCAACTCATCCCCGATGATGATGTTGCCCTGGGCAACCACCTTTGACCCAACAAGTCAGAGGTTATGGTATACGTTATGAACATGATAATTTTTTGTGTGTGTCCTCATTCCTCAGCTAGAGCTTCGAGGTTCACCAAAGGCGAGACTTTGTGTAAGCAACTGTTTTCTGCCACCCCATGGAGGTAGCCACATTCCAACTTCAGGGATGTATGCTGGTAGCGCTTTGATTTGTTGCTTTACAAGAGTCAGCGCTATATAAATTCCATACATTATTATTATTATTATGTTTGTGTTTCTGTAACCCACTGAATGCTGACATGAATTACTGGATCTTTAATGTGCATATTTGATCTTCTGCATGTATATTCTGCAAATCCATAGTCTTCCAAGACTGAAGGACGCCATGCATGCGTGTGTACGTATACACCAAGGAAGTTAAGGCACTGGCAGGCCTGCACTTAAGTTCACCTGGGAGACCATAAAAATGCCCACCCTTCATTTATCAGATGCTGCCAAGATCTGAACCTATGATTTCATGCACCCATGGGATTGAAGTCAACCACTCGGCTATAGCGCCTATCACTGCGCTTAACCACCATGACTCTGGCCCAGACCAAACAAACATACCAGGTTGAGATTGTATTCCACCATGACAAACTCTTAGCATATCAACCTGCATCCTCCTTAAATGAAACAAAAATCCTCTGAAAGGAGGAGTATGGTTGTGGTATACTAGAGAACAGACATTTAAAGCAAATTTCTCATCCAGTGTGTACGTTCACTCTCACAGTGATTCCCTGGTGGGATGATGTTGTCTTCAATGTTGTCTTCAATTTAACGTCTGTTCACTCTAAGTGATATTAGACGACTGGTGGGATGAGTGATAATCAGCATGCACACTCTGGATGACACCCAGGGTGTTAAGGTGGGGGGAACAAGCAACAACAACAACACGACTAGTACTACTAGAAATCACAGGATAGCTGATGACCCCCTCGCAGCTGCCTATGGCAGAACCTTGAATCTATATTGCGATGAATCTTGTAGAGCAACAAAGTGAAAAGAAAAAGCACATAAGTGCTTATTTCATTATCCTTAAAATAAAAGAAAAAGATTTTTAAAAAACAACCAAAAACTCAGTGTGTGACTGACCTGATAAAAGATGCGGGGGACAAAAATGCTGGTCTTGATGTGGAAGATCATGTACTCGTTCACCTGAAAAAAACAAAAAACCCAGTCCTTGTATCACCAAGACAAGCGCTCACAGCGACATATACAAGAAAACACACGGTTTACAGAAACACCTTTAAAACTGCCTTCAGCATGCATGTTGAAATAAGTTTACGTTTTAGTATTACGGACTGACTTCAATGAACTTTTTTACTCTTTTTTTTTTGGGTTTTGGGAAACTAATTATCGGAAAATTTTGGAAAAAAAGATGAAAGGGGTAGGTTTTTTGGAAGAAATTTTATTGAAAAAAATTGCTAATTCAAAAAATTTAAAAAGGTTGCTTTTTTTTTAATTAATACCAAAAAATTTTTTGTTTTTTTTCAAATTTTTAAAAAATAAACAAAAAAGGAAAATTATTTTTTTTTTTAAAAAAAAAAAAAGAAAAAGCAAAAAACCAATTTCACATTTTTTTTTGAAAGGGGAAAAAAAAAGGTTATCAAAAATTAAAATTAATTTTTTAATGAAATAATTGTAAAAAAGGGGAAAAAATTTACTAAAAGAAAAAATTTTTTCGAAGTAAATGAATTTTTCAAATTTTCGGCCCGCTGCTTTAAAAAAAAAAAAAATAGGTTTTTCCCCAAACCCCAAAAGGGATTTTTTCCTTTCTTTTTCCCTGAGGGTTTTTCCTTTAAAGCTTCTGTAGAACCCCAAAGGGGGTTACCCTTTAACAAAAAAAATAATGCCCCAAAACACACCCCACAAACCCAACCCCCCCTTTCCAACCCCTCCACCCCCCCCAAATAAAAAAACCCAAAAAAACAAAAAAAAACCCAAAACAGTTTTTGGTAGGAAAAGGCATTTTAAGAAAACCAAAATAAAAGAAACAAAAAAAACCCCCCCAAAACAAAAAAAAAAACCAAAACCCCCCCACTATAAAAGAAAAAAAAAAAAAACAAAAATTTAATTAATAAATGCCTCTGACCGTCTATTTTGGATTTGACCCCTTGAATATAGGAAACCCACAATCCCCGACGGGAAAGAGGGGTTGAAAAAATTTTGTTCCCCTTTTTTCCACGAATTGGTGAGGGAATTTTAAAAAAACCGTTACCCAAAACGCTGGGTTCTTTTAAAAAAAACCGTTTTCCTTTTGGCCTTTTTTTCCCCGTTTTTTAAAGAAAAAAAATCAAAAACAAATCTGTCTTTTACCCCCCCCTTTAAAGTTTTATTTTAAAGGCTCCCTAGTTAAAAAAATTTGGGGGAAACCCCTTTTTATAATTTAAAAGGAAAAGTTTTTCTAAAAATTTTTTTTTTCCCTTTTTTAAAGGAATTTTGTAGAAAACCATTTTTACCAAACCCCAAACCCTTCAGAAAAAACCTTTTAAACCCCCTTTCCCCCTACAAAAAAATAAAAAAAAAAAACCCCCAAAAACCCCCCAAAAAAGGGTCCTTTTTGGACGAGCGTTTAGAAAACCCCTTCCCACGGGGAGGGGGAAAAAACCCCTCCTTTTCTTTTACCTCCTAAAAAAAACAAAAAAAAAAAAATTTAAAAAAAAGTCTCCGAAACCCTGACTGGGGAAGGGCCAAAAAACTCCCAATCCCCCGGAAGGGGGTTGGAGGTTTTTTCCCTTGGCCCGGGGGAGGCGAGTCCCCCTCCGGGCCTTTACTTCCCTCCCCTTTCAGAATTCGGTTAAAATCAGTCCTTTTTCCCCCCCCCTTTTTTTTGGGGGTTATTTCTTTCTCCCCAAAATGAATCCGGGTTTAGTTTTTTTTTCTTCTCCTTTTTTGGGGGAAATTTTGTTAAAATTTTTTTTTCCCTTTATGGAAAATTTTTTTGGGAAACCTTTTTTACACGCCCAAAAATTTTTGGAATTTCCCCTTTTTTTACATACTTTTAAAAGGTGGGTTACCATGGGTTGGGGGGGAAGGCGCGGGGACCTTTTAGGGCCGCAAGGGGGGCCACCCTTTTCCCCCTTCCTTTCCCCTTAAAGGGGAAAGGAAATTTAAGCTGGGGAATAAAGTATGCCAAGGCCCGGAAAAACCCCCCATAATTAAACCCATTTAAAAGGTGGGGGAAACCCCCACACAACTTCAGGAAAAACTTTTAAAAAACCACCCCGGTTTTTTTTTATCCCCCCAACTGATTTTCCCCCACCCACCCACTTTTTTAAGCAAAAAAAAAAAAAAAATAAGGAACAATTAATTTTGTAAAAAAAAAAACAAAAAAAGGGATTTTTCAAGCCCCCCCAAAGGGGATCATGAACCCAGGGGGATTCGCAAAAACACAAAAGCCCAGAAATAAATTAAGGGGAAAAAGGGGAGAAAGCCAAATTCAAAAAGCGGGGATACAACCTCTTAAAAAATAAAACCCGGGGAGCGAAAAACCCCACAGCTTCCCCCACCCAAGAGAAAAAGAAAAAGCCCGAGTTTAAAAGCCCACCACGGTTAAAACCAAAACCACGGTATAAAGCCAAACACCGGTTTAAACCAAACCCACAAGGGTATCCCAAAACCCCGTTCAAGAAAAACCCACACAAACAAAAAAGTTAAGAAAAAAAGAGTAACAAAAACCCAAGCATTTGGAAAATTACGTTTTTTTTGAAACTCAAAATTTTAACCCTTTTTACCGAATTAAGGGTGCTTTTTAAATCTCACCCCCACCCTTTTGGGAAGATTGGAATGCTTTGGGGTCCTCCCACATTGCTTCTTTCCCAGTCGGGACTTGGTTAAAGGCGCCAAAGGGTTTCGCGTCTCCGGCACCGGGGTAGTTTTAGCCCCCGGATTAAAGGATGGGGGCCGTTTTTATGGGGAAAAACTTTTTTTTTTTTTTTTTTTTAAAAAGGGGTTTTTAAAAAATTTCTAGATTTTTTTTTTTTTTTTTTTAAAAAATTTACTTTTTTTTTTAATTCCAAATTTTTTTATAATTTTTTTAGGGTAATGAATAACATTATTCAATCCCCCCTTTTGAATTTTAATTTTTAAAACTTTCCCAGACCCCAAAAATGGACCTTAAAAACAAAGGGATTTAACTTTGGGGAAAGTTTTTGGGCCCCCTCCCCCCCAAAAAAAAAGGTGGGCCAGGTTTTAAATCCAAAACTTTTTAAATTTGGAAAACCCCCAAAAATCTTTAATAAAAAACAAAATTTTGTTTTTTTTTTTTAAAAAAAATTTTTTTTTACAAGAAATAAAAACCTAGTTTTAAGGGTTGTAAAAAAAATTTAAAAAATCGTCTTTGTTAAAAAATAAAAATTATAAAAGAACAATAAAACTGCCAAATTTCTCCTGCCCCAACCACTGTTATATACCCCCCCCTCCAAAAAAAAAAACTGGGGAGTTTGCAACATGGAACTGGATAAACCTTTTTTTTAACAATGATTGTTTTCTTTTTTTTAAATTTTTTTTTTAACAGGTTAAATCCCCATTGTTTTTTCTTCACCCCCCCCATCAAAAAAAAGCAGCCAAACGGCACAAAAATCCTACTTTAAAAGGGAACGGGTTTTAACAGGGGAAATTTTTCCAGGGGCCCAGGGATCGGAATGTTCTGGGAAATTTGGGGGGAGGTGGGTCCGGTTTTTGGAAAAAAATATCCCTGGGGGATGGGGTCGTCAGTTCGGGTGAAATTTTACCCCTTTTACCCGCCCGGTGTGGTGGCTTTACTACCCCCCCCTAAAAAAAAAAAAAAAGGGCAAAACAGAGAAAAAAAAAAAACATCACAAAAAAAAAGGGTTATAGAAAATTTTTCATACAGGGATGTGGAAATTGAAAACCCCAATTGGGGTGGGGTTGGTGTTCGGGGGGGTCTTCCACCTTCTTTTTGCATTTTTTTCCGGGGGGAAAAAAACATTTATTCTTATTTAAACCCCCCCTATTTTGTGCTAAAAAATAAAATTTTTCATGTAAAAACTAACCTATCACCCAAAAAAAAGTGAGACCAGTGGCAGAAAAAATCCTTGTTTGAAACAATTTTGGGGGTGGGGGATTTAAATTTCTGTTTAATTTTTTTTGCATTTTAATTTTCCTTTTTTCTATTTTAAAATATGTATAAAATTTTTAATTTTTAAAAAATACCTTCGGATTAAAACTAATTTGCACACAAATGGGGGAAAAAATTCTCGATCCACATTTGTTAAAAAAAATTCCTTAAACCAAATTTCAAAAAAAAAAGGTTTTTGTTGGGGAAATATGTGGGGGGGGATATTTTTTTTTTTAAAAAAGGGGGGGTTTGTATAAGATTTGTTTTTTTAATTAAAAAATTAAAAAACAAAAAAAAAAATTTAAAAGGGAAAAGGATATTTAAAAAAAAAAATTTTTTAAAAAAAAGAAAAAACAATTAAAAAAAAAAAAAGAAAAAAATGAAAAAAAAAAAAAAAAAAACCCAAAAAAACTTTGAAAACAAATTTTAAGCCAATTTTTCTAATTAAGTTTTCCCATTTCTCCTTTTTAGTCCAAAATTTTTGGGGAATTTATTTTAATTTCGTATCCAAAATACCCAATAAAAAATTTTTAAAAGGGGGACTACTATTGGCCGCATACCCCAAAGGAATGGGGGGGTTTAGTAAGTAGGAGGGACCGTGCGTTGGTCAAATGGGGCCCCCTGTCAATCTATTTTTTTGGATGGGTGATGGATAAAGACATGGGGGGGCCCCTTTTAAGTTTAACAGACTATTTGCCTTCCAAAGCTGCACAGACACGGTCACACGTGATGTTGGGGGTTGTACGACACAAGCCCACATTCCCCAAACGGTGTATTTTAAGTTTTTCATATGACATTCACTTCAGTGAAAGGATAAATGAAAAAAAACACAAAAGAAAACACCAAAGCCCATTTCCCAACGCCCCAAAGAGACTTTCCCCACACACCACACACCCAAGCCCCTTTTCCAAAGCACCAGGATTTCCAAAACAAACAAAAACCTAGAACCTTTAAACCCCCACACACACCTAGAAATTTTTCCCCCCAACACAGGACTTTCTAACACACACAAACACCCACTCACAAAAAAAGGTACAAAAAAAATTTAAAACCCCGGCGTGTGCGCGTGCCAGCATTACCAAATTACAGAATTCTTCCCTTCAAAGGGCTGTCTGTTTGTGTGTCCCTGAAAACACAAAAAAAATCAGGTTTTATATCCTGTTCATAAAAAAACAAAACCCACATAAAAAACAAACTTTCCCACACATACTTCTAACCATAATGCAAAAAAACACTGCTAGGGGAAATAATAAATAAAATGATACAAACTGGAATTTTCTCAAATGACTGTAGCGTCAGAGCACAGACACTCAAAAACAAAAAAAATTTTGTAAATCAATTTTAAAAAAAATTCTTTACATGAGCTCCACCACAAAAAAATGATGCCCTGACCCCTTTTTTTGGGAGACTTTAGGCAGGTGAGGGGGTCAAGCTGTTGATTTTGACTTTTGAATATATCATTTTCTACCTTGTTTAAAGTGTCAATGATGATAAAACTTGGCCATTTTTACTTTGTAAAATAATAAAGGCGTAATTTTGTTTCCTTTGATTTAAAAAGCTTTTTTTAAAAAACCATACCCTTATTTGTTTTATAATGATGAAAACTCATAAAATTCCCTTTTTTGTCTTTTCCCTGCGTTTCTTTCATTTATGTTCAAAGAAATGCGTTTTCAATTTTTTTTGGTTTTTTTTTTGGCCTTTTTTTGCAGATGAAAACATGTTAAAAACTAAAATTAACTTGGGTGCGTGAACTCATATGTGTGAAGGCCCAATAAAATAATAATAAAAATAATAATAATGTAGGAAATTTATTTAGGTGAAATTTGTAAAAGCACAAATAAAAAGTGTTGGGATTTTTTTATTTTTATATCGAGGAAAATGGAATAAGCCCCCTATGGGGTTTTTTTGTTTTTTTTTACATCCAGCCCCCGTGTGTTGCGCTTTTAAAAATTTTGTTTGTTCCCCGGAACAATGGTACTTTTTTGAAAAGGGGAACAGGAAAAAAATTTTGCGAAGATGTTTGATGCGTTGCCAGGGGGCCCCTCGGTTTATAGTTCATCAAAAGGACTTAAATATGGCAAAACAAAATGATCGGGGGTTTACGAGGGAAAAGGCTTTGAAAAAACAGCATCAAACAAACACACAGAGGATAATACTAAAAGGCAAAAAGATTTTCCCAGGTGCCAAAGTTGGGGGTGGTCGACGTTAAATGCCTGGTGCCCAAGCCTGTGAACACAGGAGTGTATAATTTAAGAATGGCCCAAAGCTTTCCATGTTTGCACCAAAATACAATTTTTTTCAGATACCATAAGTCTTACCCCCCATGGGATGCCGAGGCCGTCAGTGAAAATGATTCCCCCTTCGGAAATTCGTGCTGAAATTTCTTTTCCCCTCTCTTTGTTTTGCCTTGTTCTTTTTTTCCCAGTCACTTCTTTTGTCTTTTTTTGCTTTTGGCCCATTTCCTGCCTTTTTTTCAGAATTGAGAAGGGAAAAAAAGATAAAAAATTTCTCTTTCCCCAAATTTGGGATGGCTGGGCCAATTCCCAGGCGCTTCGGGCGTGATGCATTTTTGTATAAAACAGAAAAACGTTTTTGCAGAGATTTAAAAAATGGGTAAATAAGGAGGAAGTCACGAAAGGAGGGAAAAGGTCTCAATGTAAAAACCCCCCCTGGGGAAACATAAAAAAAAAGGAAGAAGAAAAAACAGAAAAAGTATTTTTGCTGTGAGATTCGCGATAAAAGAAAAGAATAAGTATAAAAAACGTTGAAAGCAAATCGTTTTAGATGTAAAATGATGGAAGTGTGATGTTTTAGTAGGGCCCAGAAGAGCTGGGAAAAAAATCAGGGGACCAGGGGGTTATCGAAGCTGGACTTTGTAGCCAGTCGTTTAAAGTTAGCTACCCGGGGGAACGCAGAAGAAAAAAAAAGGGGGGAAAACTCACGAGGGGGGAGGGGCTTTAAACTGTGGTCAGGCACTGGTTGTGTTTTGACGGTCAGTTTAACCCACCGCAGAAAAACTAATTAAATAATGATGCATGGAATGTCTAGTGGGACACGCTTTCTTCTGTGGGGAAGCAGCCTGAATTTATTGGGTGTATACATACAAAACAATGAACAAAAACAAAACCCCAAACAATAAAAACCAGCGAAATACAATACGTACAACTCAACAGAGACGAACTTTGACTGCATGGAAAGTATGATAAAACAAAAGCGTCACAACACAATTTGACACCCCCCCACACACCGGTGCGTGAATGCAAAACCGGTGGGCCCCACACACACACACCCCCCCCAAAAACATCCCTATCCACGTTGGTCTGCAGCCCCAGCAGCGTCGTAGGGAAATTTCCTGGGGGGTCTGAAACATGGGCCGTGATTAATATACAAAATGAAAATTTTTTTATTTTGAGAATAATGAATAAGCACCCATGTGTTTTTTTAAAATCAGTCCCCCCCCTTTGGGTTTTTAAGCAATGACAATGTATAGAGAAAAAGGGGGAGAGAAGACAGAAGACGAAGAGACACAGAGGAGAGGGGTGTGTGTGTGTGTTGGGTGGGAATTAAACCAAAGTGTGTTTTTTGTAAGACAGCCAAGAACATCAAAACATCTCGCACGTTTAAAAAACCCGTTTCCCATTCGGAAGAGTAGGTTATTTGAAAAAAATTTAAAAATAAAAAGAGTAGGCCCATTTGTCCCGGTGGAATGATAACAGAATAATGTAGACACGGGACGGATGTAAAACAAGAATGAGGATTTTTCCTTTTACCCTCAAAGGAAAATGAAGAAAAAAAACATTCCAAAAAGGGTTAAAAACATAAAGGAACTTGTGTGCGAAAAATGCTGCACCAAAACATGAGCTGCCATGTCGTTTCTTCGCTTTAAGTTGTTGGGTTGTTTTTATAAGTTTTCACGCAGATGTATAAACATTTTCCAGAAAGATTCATCCAGTTTTAATTCTGTCACATTACAATTTTCCCTAAGGTACAGGGGTTTTGAAATTTTTGTAAAAAAATAAGAAAAATTACCCAGTGATAAAAGATAAACCCCAAACACGCTCACTTTTTTCTAACACCACAACCTTGATTTAATCCACATAGATGGTCATACTCCCATAACTTGGCATCAAGTCGGTTTATAGGTCGATGCGAAAATGAACTGCAACAAAAAAAAAAGCAGGTCTTATATGTTACTATTATTTATAAAAAATTTTTTTTCAAAAATGCTGTAAACATGGATTTTTTTTTTAAAAATCATAAGTTAGAGAGTTTGCTGTTGCACAGGAGATTGCTGTGGGGAGTTTAGGTTTGTTATCGACAACACATCTTATGCAAAAATTAATCACCCAGCCCTGTCAGTCGGCTACTATAAATTTTACGGTTTTTATTTTAAATTGAAAGTACCTGTCACTGAGAAAAAAACCCAAATTGCACTTCTCTTTTCTTTAAAGTTGGACATTGCAATTCTCTTTTGTCTGGTCTGCCGCTCATTATCCCCTCCTTAAACGTATACAAAACTCCGCACCCAAATAGTTCTCGAAAGAAAAAATTGGAATTTAACCTCTCTTGCGTTTCCCCCACTGGCCCCTGTGCCAAGAGAGAAAATTAAAGATCGTCCTTGTTACAAATGTCTCAAAAAAATAAACCTTTTTACCTCTGTGAATGTTTAACCTGTAACCCCTTGTTCCCCCATCTGCTGCAGATACTTGTGCTAAAATACCTGATTCAACCAATCCACCGTTGGCCCCCATCTTTCTCTTTTTGGGCCCATGATTGGGAAATGAGCCCCCTCCCTTCTTTCGCCAAAAAACCCTAGTTATGAATTTTTTAAAAACCCTCAAGCATATTTATTTCAAACCTAAGATTTCCCCCCCTGTTCCATATCAGAATATCCCCCCTTCAAAACCCCATTCCTTCCCCCTGCAAAGTATAAACCCTGTGGAGTGTGTGTGTGGTTTTTGAAAAACATTTGACTATTGCATTTTTATTTCATAGTTTTTTGTCTGCGGGAAAAATGTTTGAAAACATTGTTTGTTTTAACTATTGATTATTTTATCATTGATTTTTTGACTGGTAAGACAGGTTGAATGCATGACTTTAAATTTTGTCTTTGCAAGATATAGCGCTATAAATTTCCTTTTATTTTTATTTTTATTTTAAAAAACCAAAATAAAATTTGTAAAAAAAATTTGCAAATAAAAAGAAAAAAATAAAAGCCCATTAGTACGTAAAAATCAAATTGCAAGATTCATTATTAGATACAAACAAGAGTTTGTTATGGTTCAAACAGGGCCTCTTTTTTAGAAACCTTTAAGGAGAAGAGTGGGTTTTGTGTTAACCCCAGAGAAAATTTCAGTGAGGCTAAAACCGGGCCTTCGTCATGAGTCAAATTCAAACCTAGGCTATCCACCCCCCCTGAATAAAAAAAAAAATGAAAGTACTTCTATCGGGAAAAAAAAAAAGCAGATTGTTTGTCCCAATTCAGGCTCCTTTCCCGGGAAAAAAAAAACTGTTTTCAGAATCTTTACTTTTTCAGAAAATAACAAAAAAAAACCCCTAAAAAACCCAAGTTCCTGACAGTGCTTTGATATGACTTTCTGCCCCTTGGGGTTAGATTGGGATCTTTGGATGAAAGTGGGCTTTTTGGGAGCTGAATCGATGTCCGTCTGTTGAAAAATGTTGCCCGTGGCCCCTGCGGTCAAGAGTGCCTTCCCCTCACGGGTTAATTCCAAACTGAGCGTTGGATGGCATTGCCCAAACCCATAATGTGGGAAAATCTTGGAGAATGTTTCCCATGGAAATATAACCACATGGACATAAACGATGTGAACAATCACATAATGCCCCCCACCGTGTATGTAGTGTATGTTCTTTCGACCCGAAGGCCCTAGACCCGGGCTTTCCGGTTTCGTAGCGTTAAGCGAACTGAGGGTTTTTTCACCCCCCCTGTGACGGGAGAAAAGTCTGTCCCGATATTCCCCCAACGAGCTGGTACCATTGTACACGGGGGGGAGGAGGAAAATAGGGTAAAAGTGTTTTCCCCAAGGCCAACCCGGGACGAGGGGGGATCGAACCCCGCCTCTGGTTCAGAGTTGCCCGCAAACACTGACCCGGTCCCTCCTACCCCCGCTGTGGGGCCAGCGTAATTTCCATTAAAATTCAATTCTTTTCAAATATTCATTATCTCACAAACAGGAAATCAGGAATTACAAGCCTAAAAAAAATAGTAAGAGGAAAAAAATTATTACAAAAAAAATAAATATAGTACCAAAAACATTGTGATAAAAGGCAAGATTAAACAAAATGAACAGATAAATAAATGTTAACGAAAATAACAATATGGTTTTTTTTAAATTTAAAATTTTTTTTTAAAAAACCAAAAAATGCAGTGCTCCAGTAAAAAAGGGGACCACACAATCAAGATCACCCTTTGAAAAAATTTTGAAAGTGTAGCTAAAATTTACTGATCTGAAAGTTGCAAGTGTCTTTATCACTCAGCCTGGTTGATGCTGAAAATTTTATATATGGGGAGAAACCCTGGCAAGAAGTTTGTGCCCCATCATAGCATAAAATTCTTTCATGCAATTTTCATGGTTCGCAAAAATTTTACATTAAATTTAGTACATAATCCCTGCTATTTCTTGTAGTTTTTGTGTCTCTGGATGTGGTGTCTTTCTGTGTTCGCTTTTGCATTTTTTTTACGTATATGGGAAAATCGCTTTTGTGGGATGAATTCCCTTTTCTCTGCAATTTACATGCCCCGGTTAGCTTTTTGTGAAGTTCCTGGTGGGTTGGGTTTGGTTCATCGTGGTGCAGCGGTTTTAAAAAGGAGGTTTGACTTTGGGGGGAGGGGAGATTCAGTTTGGTGAAGTTCGTTGGTTTCTGTTCCGCTGGGCTGTTTGGGCGTGCTTGGTGTTGCTCTCCCTTTTGGAGAGGAATGGGGAAGCAGTACTTTGAAGTAGTTCAGGCTCCCGTGAACCCCGGTCTTTTTTTGTTGTTACGTCGTGTTGTCCCGTCTACGTCTTCCTTTGGGGGTAGGAGTGTACCTTATTCCCGTTGGTGTTGTGTTCTTTTGGGAGCAGAGGGGGGTTTATCTTTGAGGGTTTGGTCCCGAGAAAACCCGTTACATTCTTCATTGTGTGTCCCTTTTGTCAATGTCTTTCCCGGGTGGGAGTGCCCTTGTTTTTCTCGTGACGGTTCTGTGGGGGCCTCCCGCGGTGGGTCATCTGGAGGGGTAGGCCCTTGTGCTTGAGGGTTGCCCCAGTTGTCCCCTTTATCCTCTGTCCCCATTCCCCGGATCCCCCTTTTTCCCCCGACCCATTTCCCCTTTTCCCTTGTGCCCTTTTGACCTGCTTCGGCCTGCCCAACTGTCCCCCGGTGTTTGATGTGGGAAGCGATTGTGATGTGATGGAAGTGGGAGAAGAATTTTCATAAGCGGCTTTCGAAATGGAGAAGGGGGAGAGAAATTTTTAAGTTTGGACTTGGGTGTGTGTGAAACTGGTGTGTGAAGAGATTTAAATACTTGTTGTGTGATTGATTTGGATTGTTGAAAAGTAAAGTTGGAACTTTTTCTTCGGTGTTCTGTGTTGGTGTTTTTGGGAAGTTTGAGAGGATGGGGTTTGGGTTAGCCCCCAAACCTTTAAGGGGCGTGAACAATACTAAAAAAGACTGTCTGATTCGTGGGTTTTGCTTGGTCTTTGGTGAGACTCAGTTTAGTTTTTTGTTCCATTCTGTCAGAGGAGTTCATGTCAAACCTTTGAGGTTGGGATTTCATAAAAGAAGGTTGGTGGGTGGAATTATGAAAAAGCCTTAAAATGGTCTTAACGTCTGGTCCCCCATATGAAAATATTGTTGTGTACAAAAGGTAGGTGTGCCCGCAAAAGTGGATCGAAAGGCACCCGAAGTGCCCGGCGTGTTGCAGGGCCCTCCTGGGGGGGGTCTTGCAGCAGTTACACTGATGCTCTTGTAACTCTGACTTAGGATAAACATGACAAATGATGTATGGGAGGGGATTTTAGACTGGATAAGACCTGTGCACGCAGGGCAACTACATCAAGAAGATGGATGCAAAAAAAAAAAAAAACCCCAACAACAAAAAAAATTCCCCCCTTTTCCCAAAAGAACTAGAATGTAGAGCTGTTCTGGTGACACGCAATAAGCATGCCCCAAAAAATATGCAGAGAAAACAAAGTGACAAAAACAGCAACAATCCTTCACCAAACTGAAACGCATCAGAGATGGACGTCGATCGAATCGCAGGGGTGGACCCTGTGTATCCCCTTGTCCTTTACGATCGCAGGATTTGACAAAAAAACTGTATACTCCATGCGTTGGGGTGACGAAGGGTCACCCGGTTAGGGCGCAAGACGGGGAACCAAACCTGACTGCCCGTACACAAACACACGTCACATGCATGATGCATGCATGTAAAAGGAAAGGTAAGGGTCCCCGCCTATAAGGGGGTAGGGGGGGGGGCAGAGACCCCACTTCTTAGGGCCCCGCATATTTGGGGGGGGCCCCTCTTTTCGTGCTTTATTCCCGACCCCAAAAAGGCAGGTACCATTTAAGCTGGGTGAACTGGGGAAACTGTACTGAAGCCCAAGGGGTCAAACGGTCACCATCCAACTGGTAACCCCGCTCGACGTGTTTTTAATTTGGTGGGGGGAAAGCGAGTGCTCCAACCCCTGAGCTATCCCCTCCCCCCAAAGCTGTAGAAACATTAAAAATAAAAAGTCCCTTCGGATGGCTATAAACCGAGGCCCCGTGTTTCGAACGCGCAGAAAATCTTGCGACCGTTAAATCGCTCTGCTTTTTGGAAGATAGGCCCATTGGGGTGGGTGGGAACGATGACAAAAATTTCAAAACTGTAAAATGGGGGGGCTGGATGTAAAAAAAAAAGCCCTGAGTGCTTATTCCATTTCCTCATTTAAATTTTTTTTTTTTAATGTCATTGAGCATTTGATTTTTGCTTACAAGATTGCGCTATATAAATTCCATACATTATTATTATTATTATTATTAAAATTTTAAAAACCGTCCCGCTTTTGGAAAAGTAGGCCACGGGTTTTTGCCCTGGGAAGGTGACAAAATTTACAAAATGCCTACGACGGGGACGATGATTGCTTATTATACCCTCAAAATAAAAAGAATGCATAAAAATAAATAATAAAAAAAACACACATGCAGTTGCACATACAAAGCACACTATGAATACCAAATAATATGGGAAAAACAAATGCAAATCAGGAAAACAATACACTATCCCTACCCCTGCACCCAACCCCAAAGCCAATGATGCACTGTGGCATGCCCCCCACACCCCCCCAACCCCAGGGGGACGGGATAGCCCATGGTTAGAAAATTGCGCTCGCAAACTGTGACCCCGGTCAAATCCCGTTTCAAGGGGTTTTTCCCCCTTGGGGTTAAAATCAATGAGATTCCCTCTCCAAAAAAAAAGGCTTTTGAAAGAAATTAAACCAAGCCTGTGTGTAATGCCACTGTATTTGCGACCGTTAAATCCCGTTCCCCTTTTTTGAAGGTTGGCCATGTGGGGCCCTGGAAACTGACAAAATTTCAAAACCCCCACACATGGGGATTTGGGTGTAAAAAAGCGATAAGTATTATTCCCTTATCCCCGATATAATAAAAGGAAAAACAAATAAATAAAATAAAACACCATGAACCGACGGCACACATTAAATTTTATAAAGAGAGAAAATTTTAATAAATTGAAGTTTTTTGGGCAAGTTTAAGGGGGAAAAAGACCCGTTTCACTTAATGATATGAGGTTAGATTGTGAGTGTGTGTTTTTGTGTGTGCATTGTAGTGTTTTCATGTGTGTGTGTGTGTGTGTGTGGACAGTGAGATTTAGAGTAGTTTTGAGATATGCAGGCGTGCACAAAGACAACCAAATTTGTAGTTGTACACAACCGGTCAACAAACCCTACAGGAGCCCCCTCCCCCCCCCCATTTGTACAAAAGCACAAACAAAAGAAAACCCCGATTGCTTTTACATGATAAAAAAAGGAGAGAAAACTGGTGAAAAAATAAGCATGAACTTATCATAGGGAGGGCCTGCCCCGCCCTTCAAAGTGTACCGTTCTCTCTCTGTTTAAAAAGTTTTCGGCCCGGTCAAATTTTTAAGCGTGATGTTTTAACGTATTTTAAAAACCTCCTTAGATGAGTTTGAGGCTAAGGGGGGGGTGGGGGTGGGTTTTTTAAAATTTACTGTAAAAAGGGGTTAAAGGAGGGGGTAATGTTGTTTTTGTTGAGGTATTGTTTTGGCTTGGATGTTTTGGGGTTGTGTGAAATTTGTTTGTAAAAAACCCGGGAAGGGCGTTGTGTGGTGGGGTGTTTTCCTCCCAAAAGTGTGCTGAATTTTGGGTTAGATTTGGGTGCTTTTTTGGCTTTAAGGGTTTGTTTTTTGTTTAAAAAAAAAAAAAAAATAAAAAAGTGTTTTTTTTTTTTTAGTTATGTTTTTTTTTTTTCAAAAAGGGAAAGAAAGGGTTCTGGGATATTTTTAAAAAAAACCCCTTTTTTTTAAATCACTTTCTAAAATTTTTTTAAAACTGTCGTTTTTTTTCACACAACCCCCCGGCCCCCCAAAAAAAAACATAGTCGAAGCAGGGAAAATGTTACAGGAAGAAGGGGAGGAATCTGACACTGCAAAGCCGCGGGGGTTTTTAGAAAAGTTAGCCCCCTGGGTTGGTGGGGAAATGGCAAGATAAAACTGAAAAAACATTTTTTTCCCCGAATTCAACAGTTTTTTGAAGCAAACCCATTTTCTTTCCCGGTAAAAACCCATTGTTTTCGTTTTCAAAACAAAATTTTTTTTCCCCCAAAAAACCCCTTCCCCTCCTTAAAACCAAAACCCCTTGTTCTTTCCCTTACCAAAAACATTCCTTTCAAAACCAAAAAACATTGTTTTTGTTAAAAAAAAATTTTTTTTGTTAATAACAAAATTTTTTTTTTCGGCCTTAAAAATTTTCCCTTTTTGAAATTTAAAACCAATTGTTTTCTTAAGTAACAACCACCTTGCTTTTTTTTAAAACCCACTTGCTTTTCCCAAAACCAAAAACCAAAGCCCCAAAACAACACATTTTTCCCGAAAACCAATTAAGGGGAGGACAGGGGAAAGGGGTTTTGAAATTCCCCAAAAAAAGGGGGCCATTTTTGGCAAACCCGGCTCTTCCCCTTCCTCTTTCCCCCCCCCCCAAACCAAAGGGGGTAACAAAACATTTTTTTTTTTGTTTAATTTAAAAAACCCTTTTTCTCTTGTTAATGTAACAAAAAAAATTATCCCTTTTTCAAAACAGTTTTTTTGTAAATTAAACAATTTCTCTTCCTGACAAAAAAAAATTTCTTTTTTTTAAAAAACCCAATTTACCTTTTTTTCTTTAAAATTTTTTCCCAAAAAAACCCATTTGTTTTTTAAAACCCGAAAAAAATTTCCTTGTCTTCTTCCTGGTTTTTTAAAAAACAAAAATTGTTCTTTCCAATAAAAATTTTTTCCCCGAACTGGTAAACTGGTCTTCTTTGTACCCAAAAAACAAAGTTTTTGTAACTACACCAATTGGTTTTTTCCTTTGGTATTTTTAAACAATTTTTTTGTAAACCTAAAAATTTTTTTCTGAAATTTTTAAAAAAAATTTTTTGAAAAAAGGGGAAAGGAGGAGAGAGAAACGGGGAAATTTTCTTCCCTTTTTTAAAAAAATAAAAAGGGTAAAAAATTGTTTTTATTGTCGCTTTTTCCTTTCCCTTTCCCCCCCTTCATTTAAAATTTTATTTTAAAGGGGGTTTGGGTAAAAAGGGGGGTGTTTTTTTGTTATTTTTCCTTTTTGTTTTTTTTTGGGGGGTTTTTTTGATTTTCAATTTTCTTTTTGGGCCCGTTTGTTTTTTTTGTTGGGCTTTTGAAAATTTTTTGTTTTTTTCCTTTCGGTTTTGTTTTTTTCCCTTTAAATTTTTTTTTTAAAAAAAGTTTTTAAAAAATTTAAAGGGTTTAAATAAATAGGGAAAACATTTTTTTTCCATTTTAAAACGGTTTTGAAAACCCGTCAAAAAATTTTGACAAATTCCCTTAAAACCCCTTTTTCCAAATTAAAGGGGTTGGTTTTTTTTGATTTAAATTCCCAAATTTTTTTAAACAAAAAATTTTTGGCTAAAAGTTTAAATCCGATTTTTAATTTTTTTTTGGCTTTTTTCCCCCCCAAAAACAAAAAAAAAAACAAAATTTTAAAAAAAATTTTGGGAAAGGGGGGAAAACGGGGGAAAAATTATTTTGAAGGGGGGGGGGGGGAAAAAAGGGGGGGGGGGGGGGGGGGGGGGGGGCCCCCCCCGGGGGGGGGGGGGGGGGAATCCCAGAATTTGTTTGTCCTTTATTTTTGTTAAACAGGGGATAAAAATTAAAAGGATTTTTAAAAAAAAAATTTTTAAAAACCCCAAAACCCCCCCACCCCAAAAAAGAAGTTAAAAGTTTCCCTTTGGAAGGTTTTCCTTTTGTAAACCGGGTTTTAAAAAAGATGGGAAGGATGATTAAAAAAGGGAAAATTTTTAAATTAAAAATTTTTTTTTTTAATTTTAAAAAAAAAAAAATATTTTGATTGGAATGTTTTAATTTTAGTGGGCGAATCCTTTTGGGGAAATTTTTCCGGGTTTTCTCCCCCTCCCCATTTTCAAAAGTTTTTAATTAACAAAGTTCTCAAAAAAAGGTTTTTAAAATATTTAATGCTTTTTAAAGAAAGTTTACATTTTTAAAGGGGAAAATTTTTAATTTGGGAAAGTTGAAAAAAAAAAAGGGTTATCCATTTATTGGAACCCCAAAAAACCCCCAAAAACCTTTTTTTTAAAAGGGGGTGACGGGGAAAAGGGGGATTTTTTCCTAAAGGGAGGGCAGGGGCAAAATTTTTTTGGGGGCCCCTTTAAAAAATTTTTCCCCTTTTTTTTTTGAAAGGATATTTTTACTGTTAAACTTTTGGGGGAATTTTTAAAAAAAAACCCAACAAACCCAAAAAAAGGGGTTGCCCGTTTTTTCAAAAAGGGGTTGGCCCCCGGGTGCCCTGTGGGGAGTGTTTTGTTTTTTTAAAAAAAAAAGGGGGGAAAGAAAAAAAAAATTGAAAAAAAAAAAGAATTTTTTTTTAAAAAACCCCTCCCCCCCAAAAAAAAAAACCATTTTTCCTTTTTAAGGGTTTTTTGTGTGGGGGAAATTTTTTGGGTTTTTTGTTTTTTTTGTTTTTTTGCTTTTTTGGGGTTTTTGTTTTTTTGGGGGGTTTTTTTTTTTGGGGTTAAATTTTTTTTTTTTCTTTTTTTTTTTTTTTTTTATTTTTTTTTTTTTGGGTTTTGGTTTTTTTGGTTTTTTTGGGGTTTTTTTTTCGATTTTTTGTTTTTTTCCCTGACCCAAAAGGGGGTTTTTTCATGGGAAAGGTTTTTTTATTTTTTTTGGGGCCCCCCAAATTTTTAAAAATTAAAATTTTTTTTGGGGGGGGTTGAAAAGTTGTGGTTTAAAGGGTTTTTTAAAATTTTAAAAATAAAAGGGGGGTGGTGGAAAAAAAAGATAAAATTTCTGGAAAAAAAACCAAAAAACCCCTTTTCTTTTTTTCTTTTAAAAAAGGTTCTTTGGGGTGGAGTTTTTGTTTTTTTTTTTTTTTTTTTGGTTTTAGTATTTTTTTTTTTTGGGATTGAAAAAAAGTAAATAATTTGGGTTTTTTTTGGGTTTTTCTTTACCCCCGTTGTTTTTTTTAAAAAAAAATTTAAAATTTTTTTTTTTTTTGTTTTTTTTTTGTTTGGTTGGTTTTTGTTTTTCCGATTAAAAGGGGTTTTTTTTTTTTATTTAAAAAAAGTTTTTTTTGTTTTTTTTTGGGAGTTTTTTTTTTTTTTTTTTTTTCCCCGGGGTTTTGGTTCCCTTTTGGTGTTTGGTTTTTGGTGTGTGGGGTTTTTTTAAAGGTTGGAAACTGCATGTGTTTTCTTTTTTTTTATTTATTTTTTTAATTTTTTTGTGAAAAAAAGGTAAATTTTTTGTTTTTTTTTAATTATTGTTCTTTTGTTTTTTTTTTTAAAATTCCCTTCCTTGGTTTTTCCCGGCATCAAGTGTTTTGGGATTTGGGGGAAAAAAACCCCAAAACAAAAGCGGGAAAAAAAATTTTATTTTTTTTTTATTTAATAAATAATATTTTTTTAAATATTTAAATTTTTTTTTTTAAATTTAAATTTTTTTAATTTAAAAAACATCCCCGAAACAAAAAATAAACAAAAATTTACATAAAATCTCAGCAATTTTTTTTGTTATTTTTTTGTTTGTTGGGACTTTTTAAAAGGGGTTTCCATTGATTTTTTGGGGTATTAAATCTCAACAAAACAAAAAAAAAAAAAAAAAAAACACCTTTTAAAATTTTTTTTTTTTTTTGACCAAATTGACACAATTTTGAAAAATGGAAAAAGAATAAATGGGTTCAGTTTACAGTGTTTAAGGGGAGTTATTTGGTACCGTTTTTTTTTCGCAAAGGTGGGGGGGGGTGGTGGGTTTGTGGAAAAAAATAAAAAAAAAGTTAAAACCACCCAAATTTTCATTTGTCCAGTTTTTTGGGCAAGGTGTTTTTAAAAAAAGGGAATGCGGTTTAGTATGAAACCTTTAAAAAAAAACAGGATTTTTGGGAAAATTAGGGTTTTTTTTTGGTTTGGGGATTTTAAAGGGAAACAATTTTTTTTCAGCAAGGGGAAAAACAACCCTGGTAAATGAAATGATCAAGCATAAATCTATTTTTTTTGACAAAAAACAAATCAAAAATGTATTATTTTCCTTTTAATGTTATTTTTTATATGGATATAAAGGGGGAGGGAAGGTAGCAAAATTCTTGTTTCAGAAATTTTTTCACAAAAACTATTAAAAATTGAATTTTTTTTTCCTTGGGGGTGTTTGTGTTGTGTGTTTTTTGTTGAAAAGGAGAGCATTTTTTAAACCATTTGGGTTTTGTTTTAATATGTTGGATGTTGGCTTTGTGTCTTTGGTTTTTCCCTTGGTTTATAATCCATGTGACAAAATTTAAACCGGTTTAAGGTGGGGGACCTTTGGGGTTGGGTTTCCCTTTTCCGTCTTTTTTGGTTTCCAGAAATTTAGTCATGTGATTGTTTTTATACAAAAATATTAAGTTTTTTTTGGGGGAAAAAGAAGAAAATATGTCATGTTTTTTTGGTTGAAATTTTATTTTTACCCAAATAATGTGTGGGGTTTGGTAATGGGGAAAAACTCACAGCCCACACCTAAGTGGTGGGTAGAAAGGTTGTCGTTTATTTGGTGTTTATTATTGTTGAATTATAAATAGAAAAATTTTTCTTTTAAATGAATTTTTGATCGGGTTAGATTTGAAAAGTCTTGTATTATGTCGAGTATTTTTGTGTTGTAATGACTATTTACTTTTAGTCCGCACCTTTCAGAAAGGGGAAGCGGGCAGTGGCTGGGGGCTTTTGGGGAAAACTTCCCGCTTGTATTTGTTCTTGGGGTTTGGCTCAAAACCGGTTAACATTCGGTACTTTTACTTGCTTAAAAAAGAAGAAAAGTTTTTCATTTTTTGAATGTGGGTTTTGCCAAGAAAAAAAAAGGGTATTTTACCACCCCAACACCAAACACCAAAAACCCCAAAAAAACAACACAAAACCCGTGAAAACCTAAAAAATGATAAAAATGGAAATTTGAAATCTGGGGGTTTAAAAGGGGTAATGTTAAAATGTTGGAGTGTTGGGATTTAAACACATTTTTCCGTTTGTTTTGAAATTTTTTATGTTTGTGTGGTTTTGTGGTGTTTTTTGTTGTTGGTTGTGTGGGTTTTTGTGTAAGTGGTTGCCATAAATCACTGATTGAAAAAAAAAATGAATGTTCAGTTGAATGATAAAAAAAGTTTTTTGTGTTTTTACAAGTAAAAATGGCAGGGGGTTTCTTTTTTAAGTTTTTAAATGCAACTTTTTGGGGTTTTGTACCCTTTTTATCATTCAGGCCATTTCTTTTTTAAGACTTAATTAAGGGCTCTTTTTTTTTTTATCGTTTGAAAAATTTTTTAAAAAATTTTTTATTAAAATCTTTAAAATTTTGTTGTTTCGTGCTTTAGGTTTTTATTCATGTAATGTAATTAACGGTTCTGGGCCAGTCTTTGGAGAGACGATAAACCGAGGTCCCGTGTGTTACACGTTATTACTTAGCGCACGTAAAAGAACCCACGGCAACAAGAGAGTTGTCCCTGGCAAAATTCTTAGAAAAAAGCCACTCTGATAGGGAAACAAATACAGTTGCAGACAGAAAAGAAAAAAAAACAGGTGGCGCTGCTCTTGTGGTGACGCGCTCTCCCCGGGGAGAGCAGCCCGAATTTCACGGAGAGAAATCTGCCGTGACTTTAAGTGGTATGAAATGAAATTTGAGCGCTTTGATTTGTTGCTTTACAAGATTCAGTGCTATATAAATTCCATACATTATTATTATTATTATTATTATGTGTAATGTTGAAGATGATTCTGAGTGTTTTATGTGTAATGTTGAAGTTGATTCTGAGTGTTTTATGTGTAATGTTGAAGTTGATGCTGAGTGTTTTATGCGTAATGTTGAAGATGTATTATGTGTAATGTTGATGTTGATGCTGAGTGTTTTATGTGTAATGTTGAAGTTGATGCTGAGTGTTTTATGTGTAATGTTGAAGTTGATGCTGAGTGTATAATTCACGTGTTATGATGAAGATAATGCTTATTTAATGAGTGTATTATGTGTCATGTTGAAGTTGATATTGAAGTTGTATTGTGTGTAATGTTGACCAGGTACACACTGGCCCAGAAGACGAGTCACCCTTGCACAGCCTTGGCCTTTACCCTGCGCCGCAGGACAGAATTTCTGGTGGCTCTCTCTGACTACTCCCTGAAATGTTTTGATGCAGGTGTGTCAGTGCTATACACACATGTACAGTATTTTCATGCAAAGAACTGCAGTAGAGATAAATGCTGTGCATTGTGTTTGTGTGTGTGTGCGTGCATACGCAGGTTGAAGAATCATTTATTGCAAAAATAGTTATTCTGTACTAATCCGTTTATTTAAGTAAATGACGTTCCAATTCTGTGTTCTTTTTTATGGATGTTTTTATTTTCACTGTATTGAAGTAAAATAAATACTTAAAGGTAGGATATATATATATATATATATTCAAGTTCATAAAGTTTATGCAGATATCATCTTTTCTCTCTGCAATACATTCCAGTATTTGTACTCTTTCATTTGAAGGTTTCTTGAAACTGTTCTTTTTGTCATTCATAATCATTTTTATTATAATGAAATATTCCAGAAGTTGGAATGTGGCTGCCAAAATTGGGAAGGGGGGAAGATGGTTGCATGTACACACTAAAAATCCCACTATTGGTGAACCTTGGAGGTCTAGCCGAGGAATGAAAACAGAGGTATAATGAAATGATGAAACATTTCAGAGAGCAGAGAAATGGTGGCGTGGATGAAGGGGCACGCATCGGCGATCCACAACGTGTCGATACACAGTTCTGGCCGCTACGCCCTGACCACGTCCCTGGAGACAGCACACCTCTGGGACCTGGACACTTTCCAGCGCAAACGGAAACTGAACAACAAGGAGGAGGTCGGCCTGCTGAGGGTGAGTGGTTTGAGCCTGAGAGACTTGGAGTACATAACAAAAATTCAGTTTAGCTTTTTATTGTTTGGGTTTTGTAACAGAGAGGCTGTTGGGAGGTTATGCCTTTTCAGATTTATTCATTGAAGAAAAAAGTAGAGAAATGTCCCCAGCAGAACCTCATTCAAAAACTTACGTTATTCTCCCTGTAGTAAACTGGCCGTATTCTGATGTGAAACCATCATGCTATTCTCACTCGCAGCATCATGCACACACATTTTCTCCTGTGCAGTTCACTGTTCCTCCTCACCAGCTGTCAGTGCTGTGGCAGAATCTTCTCCGTATAGAATTTTATGTAAACATCTTAGCTCAAAGGTTTTGCAGAAATGCATGAATCCAGATGAATGTCCAAGCCATTAAAAAAAAGTCTTTTGATTATTTTCTCGGATTCTTTCTCTGAAATGGAAAAGGTTGCTGGTGAGAATGAGGTGAGCAGATTCCACTAGAAAGCTTTTTTTTTTCTTTCTGTCATTCACGTTTCATTGGTATTGTTGTTACCTGTGCAGGTATTTTTCCTGCCCATGAGCAACCTGATCATGACGTGTTTCCGGGACGACTCCATCTTTGCCTGGGAGTGTGAGACATTGAACTGCAAATACCAGCTGCCTGTTCCTCCCGGCAGTAGTCCCCAGTATCGCACTTTTGCTGCCTCCAGGTGGGTGGTCTGCACTTTAGCTGTGACGGTCAGCAAGCTCTTATTGTTGTTGTTGTTGTTCATGATTTCTTGTTCATTCCTTAGCTAGAGCTCTGAGTTTCACCTGTGGTGATTTTTTTGCATATGGTTTTTTTTTCCCCACCATTAGGATGATCTTTTCAATGATGATTATTTCCAAAGTTGGAACTTGGCTACCTTAACTGTGGGCGAAAACGGTCGCATACGCAAAATCTCACAATTGGTGGACTATCAGGTGAGTGGTGCCAGTGCTCATGTTAACTCCAGGGGGAAATCCCCTCAAACTGGTGCCTTGGTGGTGACTCAAACTTGATCCATCAGATCACAAGTTCTGCGCTCCAACCACTAGACTATCATGTTTCCCAGCAGCAGTTTGAAAACTGCAGACATTATCATCAGACTTGCCAAACGGAACATTGAAATAGGTAACCCTGGATCGGACAGTGCTGCAGAATACTGTTCATCGCAAAATCCCCTGAGTATTGAAAATAAAGCATAATGATTTTAATGTAAAGCTTGCAGAATTATTCACAGAAAGCACCAGTGAAGTCACAAGTCCTGACCAAAAGTTGATCAATTGTATTGCAAAAGTAGACTGAAAAATTTAACTCCAAAATGTATGGTATAGGCTGTGTTTGTTTTGTAGGCCATGGAGAGCCATTGCAGCATAAAGAGTAATAGCTTACAATGATAGTTTACAAGCAGAAAAATGTGTCAGTTGTACATTGTCTAGGTTCTTCGTGCAACTCATTTCTGATTTTTTACCCCCAGAGATGGGCGGATGTTGGCGGCAGGTGGGCGGTCACGCTTTATTCACCTGTGGTCACTGGACACACGGCGACTGCAGCGAATCATCGAGATGCCGGCCAAGGTCACTGCGGTCAAACAGCTGGAGTTTCTCCCTGACAGCTTCCAGGATGGGTTTGATCAGGTGATGGTTTACGCTTTTTGTAGGTTGGATTGTGTTTATTAGGACAATACGTACAAGGATCATGATTATAGCTGTCATGTTTATAAAGATCATGCTTATATGCTTATGAGGATGTTGGCTTATTTTAGGATCATGCTTATAAGGACCATGCTTATAAGGATCATGTTTGCAAGTCAGATGCTTATGTGAGATATACATTGGCACTTAGGCATGTGTACGAAGGCATGCATGCTTACCTGCATACATATTGATATGTACTCGTGCATGCATAGAAGCATGCACACATGCACACGCACATACAAGAATGTACACACACATGCACACATATGCACACACGCACGTATACACACACACACATACACACCCTCACACACACACACACACACACACACACACACACACACACACACACACAACACACACACCACACACACACACACACATCCCTGTACTCAAACATCACCTTCACCTTGACCTATCCCATAGTCAAGACACGACTGTTGGAGCACTACTAAAGATTTTGCAGCCAGCTTCCTCCACTCCTCGCAGTTTTCAGTTTTCCGTTACAAATTGTTCCACTCAAGGCCAATCCACTCATTGTCTTTCCATTTTTTTCTCTGTCTTCCTCTTCAACTCCCTCCTCGTACTGTTCCCTGTAGGACAGTCTTGGTCAGTCCAGATGTTCGTGTGATGTGCCCGTACCACAACTCAAAGATGCTTACACGTAAGCCCTATCTTCAAGTCAAAATCACTGTACTCATCCCATGAAGGGCAATCTTTCCACAGATCCTAGGCGTGCTCTGTCAGGATGGCATCATGCGGTTCATCAACATCGACAGCTGTCGTCTGGTGTTTGACATGGGAGCTGTGGAGAATCGGCTCAACACGGTCGCCATCAGTCCTAACGGCCGATACGTCGTGGGCACCATGGAGGATGGGAACTTGCACATCTTCAGTCTGCAGGCCCTGTGTGCTGATATCAACAAGGTGGGGGTGATGGGGGTGGTGATGGGGGTGGTTGTGGTGGTTCGGGTGAGGGAGTCAGGAGGGAGTGTAGAGGGAGGGAGGGATAGGGTGAGGGGGGGGGGGGGGAGGGGGATATGAGTGAAGGTGTGAGTGAGTAGGAGTGAAGTGAGTGGGTGTGTGTGTGGGCGGGGGGGTTGTGTGTTTGTGTGTGGGTGTGTGTTGTGTGCATGTGTTGTGTGCATGTGGTGGTCTGTATGTGTGTATACATGTGTGTATGTGTTGTGTGCATGTGTGTACATGCATGTGTGCTTGTCTGCATCTGTCTGATCACATGTGTCAATGCAAACTGTGTGATAAAACATGCATCAGAGTATACCCTTGTACAGAAGTGTGTGTTTAAGCGCATCCAGCTGAATCTGAACACACGCTATATAACCTACTCTTTCTCATCACCACAGCCCCCTGCACCGCTGGTGAAGGTGGTGAAGAGCAACAAGATGTCGGAAACAGCGTCCACTGACTCCGGAGCTCTGGTACGCAGTCTGTACGTGCCTGCCCTTTCCCACAAGTCTGACGACAGCGCTGCCGTGGAAGCTGCTAAAGTTCTGAGTCGTGTGGAAGACAGCGTGGCCAGGATGGAGGTAATGTGTGATGTGCTGTTTATGGTTTCTTTTGTGTGTGTGTGTGTGTGTGTGTGTGTTTCTGTTTGCATGCCCAGTGTGTCACAGTCCGCGCTTGTCAGTTTCAGCCAGCATGTGTCCTAGCACTGAGAGTTGTTTTTACTGAGAGTTCATCAAGAGTGCTTTTGTTTGTTCTTCTGTCTGACCATTTCACTCTTAGAATCTTTATATCTATCTCTATCTATCTATCTATCTATCTATCTATCTATCTATCTATCTATCTATCTATCTATCTATCTCTCCCCCTCTCCTCCTCATCTCTCTCTCAAATCATCTCTCTCTCCCCTCGATCTCTCTCTCTATATATATATTTTATATATATAAAATATATTTATATTTAGTTATACCACTTAAGTCATGAGATTTCTCTGCGTGAAATTTGGGCTGCTCTCTCCGGGGAGAGCGTGTCGCCACAAGAGCAGCGCCACCCTTTTTTTTTTTTTTTTGTGTGGTCTGCATCTGTATTTGTTTCCCTATAAGAGTGGCTTTTTTCTAAGAATTCGCCAGGGTTAACTCTCTTGTTGCCGTGGGTTCTTTTACGTGTGCTGAATAGTTTTGTGTAACACACGGGACCACAGTTTATCATCTCATCCAAAAGCCTAGCGCCCAGACCACCACTCATGGCCTAATGGATGGGGGAAAAGTTTCGGGCCCAAACGGGATTTGAACCACTGCACACTTCCGACCCAGACTTTTCGCTTTCTAGACAGGCGTGTTACCTCTAGACCACCAATTCACACACACACACACACACACACACACACACACACCACACACACACACACACACACCACACACACACACACACACAACACACACACATATAAAATAATCTAAGAGTCAACTATATATAAAAGAAAAGAACAAAAATCTTTACTCACAAGGTTCAAGCCAGTAACGGGAGACTGAAAGTCAGGGTCAGAAGCTTGTTTGCCATATCTGGTCAGCTTCTGAGGATGCTCTCAGTGTAGTGGGTGTTTGTGTGACAGGTGCGTCCACAGTGCAGTCTGAACACATCCAAGCTGCTGGAGATCCTGAAAGGCTACGGAGAATACCCGGCCAAATACAGGTAAGGATCAGCCAGCATTGTCATGACGGTATTAAAATTGTAACATCTTGTAGGGAAGGAAGGCAGCAGGATGGTTGAGACGCTCACCTGCCTAACAAGTAAACAGTGAGCTTCTGGGTTTGATTCCCAGCCTTACCCTTTCTTCCCAGTTTTACGGGAAAATTAAACTGAATGTCAAGTTTTGGGAGGAGACTCAAAACCAGTTAGAACAGTGTGCTTATGGACTTGTGCTCTTGGAAAAAAACTTATGAATTTGAAAATCGGAAAGAGTGTGGAAGTATTTCCTGACTGTCCTGACAGGATTGGTAGGTTCAGTTTGCCGACTGTATTCCCAAAGTAAGAATGTGGCTACCTTAATGGTGGGGAAAAAAATGGCCACATACACAAAAAATCTTGCCATTGGTGAACCTCAGAGCTCTAGTCGAGGAACAAAATACACAAAAAAGAAATCATATAGTGGTGAAATTGGGATGTCTGTTATGGAAGAAAGTACAGCTGCAGAATGTTATCAAGAGTGTATAAGTGCTAGCTTTCTTTGTCATATATATATTTCTCTTAGAGTTTCTGTATTAGCAAACTTTAGAAACATTTCTGGAGGATAGCTAGTGCAAAGATGAAAGACTAAATGAACATTTATGGGAATTATACATAATGGAACTCCACCCCGCCAAATTTAGTATCCTTAACATGACTCTTTAGGAAGTCATATTGGTTGAAGTGTAGAGAAAAAGGTCTTTGTTTTAGCTTGAGTACACAAAGTCATTGTTTCAGCTGTTAGAGGGAGAGAAAGAGAGGGAAGGGAAAGTGAACAAATGTGTGTGTGTGTGCATGCGTGCGTGCGTGTGTGTGAGACATGACTTACATATATGGATTTACACTATGATAACTAATGACTACACCTGGATGGGTCATGAGCGTGTTTGTCACCATGTCGTAGAATGTTCATCTGGCGGAAAATCCTCTGCCTGCCGGAAAACCACGCGGCATACGGCGCTTTGGTGGACAAGGGAGTGCACTCTGCCTATGACAACCTGCACAAGGCTTACCCCATCAAGAGCAGCAAACTTCTTCGTATCTTGCAAAGGTGGGTGTGTTTGTTTGTTTTTTTCTTTTTTTAAATTATATTTGTGTAGTAGTTATTATTAGCACATTTTTTTTAGGACATTGAAAGAGAAGGTGGCTGAAATAAAATAAAAATGTTTTTTTTTATTTGCCTTTCCAGCCGTCGCCAATATGAAAACTATGCACAACTGTGAACAACCCTACAAGGTAATTTGTACATATTGGGAAATAATCATTGTAGTATTTGAAAGCCCAAGTGGATTCCATGGAAGAACAAGAACAACAGTATGATGGTGTGGCTGGTTGATGGTACATTCCCTAAATGAGATAGCTCCATTTTGTCTTTGATGTAATCAAACAAAAACTGGAAGATCTGGTGTGGAGTATGTGAAGTGTTGGGCAGGCAGTAACACCTCCTTTGGAAAACTGAACACTGAGAGAATATGGTATTGGTTATTAAGCTGGGTATGCTTCAGATATTTGTTTATATCTTGTTTTCTTAATCTTGTCGTCTTGGTAACTCCCAATTATAGACACACACACAAAAGGCATACCTCATCTTTTTGAATATAGCTTCCCAATTTGGAAAAGAACAATTCTGAAATATTGGGGAGAGTGTGTAATATTATCTCCTAAACATGTAACCTCAACATTGACTATAAAAGATAAAGAACTATGGAATGAATTTATTGGATATTATGAACAAAACTATTATCATGCACTATTACCATTTCAAGAACATAATCAATTAAAGATGATTTTCTTTTGGTAGTAATAAAAATTGTTTTTGATTATGTTAAAACTAAAAGCCATCTGCATTGACATACAATATTTGTTAGAAGGCGGTATGGAAAGGCAATATTTATAGATAGAATTTTATAAAAAAAATTAGTATGTGGGAAAATTTTTTACCACTAACTGCATCAAGACAACAACACAGAACCCCAGATCACTACACTCAAGTGAACCCCAGATGAACTGTTTGGTGACTCTCTGATTTCAGGATCTTGTCTGCTCTGGCCCACTGGTCACCGATTTTCGGGGAGACACAGTTCCTGCCCTCCATGTCCTTCCCCTTTGTCAAGCTCTTCCAGAACAATCACCTGGTCTGCTTTGAAATGATCGCCACTATGCTTGGTAGGTGGTTCATCATCTTCTTCTTCTTCGTTGAACGCTCAGACAGCAACTATTGTTGTCTGGCACATGAGCGAAAATATGTTGCGCTGCCATTAAGCTCCTGACAAATCAGGCCCAGTGCATCCGACGTCGGCGTGGAAGAGAATTGTTATTTTATAAGTCTTTCTGGAAAAAAGGGCAGCAGAATGGACCAAGGAGGCAGAAAATGAGGTAAGAAGGAGGTGACAGGAAGAAAAGGAACAAGGAAGAAAGAAAGAGGGATATAAAAGAGGGAATTCATGGCACAGAATTTTCAGAAGGTGGAGATGTTATTTATACTGACAGGCCACCCGGCATCCCCACAGGGGATGGTAGGTGGTTCTATACATGCAGGCAGAGAAATGTATTGTTCTGTCACCAGTTCTTTTTCTCTTGTTTTCCTTTGGTTTATGCAGAGTCTGTTCAAAAAGTAAGAAGGAAGGTGCCAGGATGGTTTAGATGTTCGTCTGTGTAACAAATAAACCCTGAAGTTCTGGGTTCGATTCCCAGCCTTGCCCTTTGTTCACAGTTTGGACGGGAAAATCAAACTCAGTGTCAAGTCAAGTGAAGGAAGGTGGCAGGATGGTTAAGACGTTTGCCTGCCAACAAGTAAACTGTGAGGTTCTGGGTTCGATTCCCAGCCTCGCCCTTTCTTCCCAGTTTGACAAAAAATCAAACTGAGTGTCAAAGTCCTTCAGATGAGACTATAAACCGAGGCCCCGTGTTCAAACGCATGCAAACACCCTTGCGCACACGTTAAATCCTTTTCTGCTTTTGGGAAGAAGCCATTGTTGCCGGTAAAACATGACAAAATGGCCCAAACTGCATACACACGGGCGGAAGTAAATTTTTCCATTATCCTCGTATAAAATAAATAAATAAATAAATAAAAGTCTTTAGAATGACCTAACCCCCTCAACCCATGTGCTTACAAACTTGTGCATGTCCAAAAGAACCCATGACATTTGAAAATTGAAAGGCAAGAGGTACGCTCACTTTCAGGCAAATTGTAGTCAATGCCCACTGTTTCCCTGAAGCCCAAATTGGCCACCTTAATAGTGGGTGTGTGGTGGGGGAACGTTACGTATGCAAAAAATTCACCATGTTGAACCTCAAACCAGCGAGAATTAACAATCAACTAATAATGGTTATGGCTTCTGTTACTACAGCCTGTTGCCTTTTTGGTGTTTTTTTGACTTATTGCTGTACCATATCAACTTGTGTGACCAGCCTGTGCTTTGCTTGTCAGTCATCGCTGTAACACATTTTAATGTATTTGTTATTTTTAGCCAACTGGTGTGAAACAATAAAGGGGACTCCTTGATGCAGTGTTAAAAGATAGCATGGCTGCCATAAATCTCCTGAAAGTAAACCTGATAATTGAGTTTTCAGGATCAAAGAGTTTAGGAAGGAAGTGAGTGAATGCAGTGCAGTGAAGTAAATTAAGTGAATGAAGGAATGAATGAAGGAAGGAAAGTGCATAAGTGAAGTGCAGGAAGTAAAAGTGAGTGAATGAATTGAAGTGAAGAAATTGCAGTGAAGTAAGAAGTGAAGTAAAGTGAAGGAAATGCAGTGAAGTGCAAAAGCAAAGTTGAAGGAAGTGAAGGAAGTGCATGCAGTGAAGGAAAGTGCAGTGAAGTGAATGAAGGAAAGTGAAGTGAAGTGAAGGAAATGCATGAAGGAAGGGAAGGAATGAATGAGGAAGTGGGGAAGGAAGTGAAGGAAGGGGGGGAAGGAAGAAGTGAAGGGAAGTAAGTGAAGTGAAGAAAGTGCAGTAAAGGGGAAGTGAAGTAAGGAAGTGAAGAAGGAAGTGAAGGAAAGGCAGTGAAGGAAGGAATAAGTGAAGGAATGAAGAAAGGGAAGTGCAGCATGGGGAAGGAAGTGAGGAAGTGAATGAGTGAAGGAAAGTGCATGAATGAAGTGAAGGAAGGGAATGAGTGAAGTGCAGTGCAGGAGTCAGTGCAGGGGTTTTGTTTGCAGTGAACTGTGTCAGCACTGGTTCGATATTTCCCCCCAACCTCCCATCAACTACATGGTGGAGAACGTGCTGGTCACCATGAACGCTACCTCCTCACACTTCGTCACCTATGGCGTCACCTCAACAGGTAAGCCTTATTTTTCTGTTTCCGGGTTTGGGGATATCAGGGGTGGGAGCACTCGCTTTTCCCCCAAACCCAAAGAAGCAGCGTCGAGCGTGGTTCCCCAGTTGGATGGGTGACTGTTTGGGGTGCCTTGGCTTCATACAGTTCCCCCAGTTCCCCCAGCTGTAAATGGGTACCTGCCCTCTTTAGGGTCAGGGAAGGTAAAGCAGCGAGGGAGAGGAGATGGGTGCCACCCTCAATATGCTGGCCCTAGAGAAGTGAGGTCTCTGACACCTCGCTCCCCTACGACCTTATAGGTTATGGGACTCCTTTACCTTTGCCTTTTATATTCATGGCATCTTCTTCTTTTTTCATTTTTTTACACCATCATCTTCTGTCGTTCGCTTTTTACATTGTGATATTGTGTTTGGGAAAATAATGGCATGTCCTTTCCAGCTCCTCTCATGGGCCATACAGCTTGGTTTGCAGAGTTATCTCAGTCAGTCACACGATCTTCCTCTGGTTGCTGTATAGCGTGCATCTTTGAAGGATGTGCTCGCCACTCTGGTTATCTGTGGCATTGTTTTGAAAAGTAATTGGTTTAATCATCTCCAGTAATATGTCTGTAAAAGTATCAT
>CM054143.1:10216963-10306963 GCA_028751875.1 Rapana venosa | reverse complement strand
TCTTTCAAAAACATCATGGTTTTACTTTATATTATCTGAAGAAAAACTATTGTCTAAATACTGCAGAGAGTAATGTTTTGATGGAACTGTTCAGATATTCCTCTGTCTTTACTGACAATTTGTTTTCTTTTTTACAGGCCCTGCTCAGAGACCAAGAAACGCAGAGTGCGATAGAAGAAGCAGAAATCAGGAATTTGGAGTTGCAACTCCAAAAGAAAATGTTTGAGCAGGTGAGAGAGAGAGAGAACAATACATTGCTGCCTTTGTGACCTATTGTGATGAAGATTGAGTGGATTGTATGCCTGATGTCAGGTTGATGAAAACAGTCCAAACAAATACTGAACTGGTCAGAGTTAGTATTTGATTTTTCAGGTTTTTTTCAGCTTTGTTTTCAGGTATGGTTACTCTGAATTTGTTTTGTTATTGATATACATTTTCTTTGATGTGATACAAAAGCCTAAGGAGTATGTTATGTTCATTAGGATCACACAGTGTAAATGAATGCGTATTGAATGATTTCCTGCACATAATGAGTGCTGTAGTCTTGTTTGCATTGCAACAGCTGTGAAAATTTGGGATAAAAAGGAAACCTTGGGATCAGATGGGTTACTTTTTGACACATTGGTATATATATGTATTCTTTATTCCTTTAGAGATACACCATTCAAAGTCAAGTCAAATGAAACTGCTTTAATCATCTCATACAGGGCAAATGCAGAATATGTTACTAACAGCACACAATGGCCACCAAAAAAAGATGGACTATGACACACACAACTCAGTGTTGTGAGAAGTTATCATGCTCAGCTGTCAGTTTCTCCCACTTTCATTTACTCTCAGCTGCTATCCATTTCATCCCAGCTGGTGGTGATTATAGCAGAAACTGACCATATTCGGACTTGGTAAAAGGAAGGGGCTAATTTTAGCACTGGGCCCTGGACCCTTGGCTGTGTTATGCTGGATTTGCATTCTGTGCATGAGAGTTGGACTACAGGAACTCCTGGTTGTTGTAAAGAGGAGGGAGATGGTATAGTTTGGTTAATATGTCACATGTCACAACTCTCTTGCCAGGACTATTGTGTAGGGGACACTTGAGGGAGGAATACACAGGGGAAGACAGAAGAAGAGTTTGAAAAGAGAACACAAAAGAATGGACCAACTTTAACATGGTAATGCTATTTCTAAAAGCTGAAAAGAAACCAGTCTGATAAAATTGTCAACCATGTCCCTCCCACTGACCATTTAAATCAAGGGACTGACGATAATGATGATGATTATGACACAGTGCCTTCAGCGCCTGGGGTTTATCACAGTTATTGATTAAACCATTGATACTGAGGGTAACCGCAAAGTGAGAGGCTGTATGATCAGTGGCTTTCTCACTCATGGAATTCCACTTTACAGCTTAGTCTGTAGTGATTGACTATGACTCTCTGACTAGAAGGCTTGACTTGCACAGTCCTTATGTGCTGCAGCCCTGGGGGCTGGTTGGCCTTTGGGGGAGAAACATCTCCAACGCTGACTGTCCTTATGCCCACTTGGCCGAGAGAGTGGGGATGTACTGCGGGCAAGGCATCTCCACTATAATCAAATTTCTGCCCAATTTCCGAAACAGCTGCTGTCTCCTCTGCTGTTTTGGAGGTTTATTGTCAAACATGACAGACAAACATATATGACACAATTTGGTAAAGACCATAGACTTGGACATGTGTGAGTAAGCTATGATTGCAAACTTTAGAAGTAGAAACATACTTTTTCACCCAGAATCTTCCATCTTTTCCACTTGTTTTCTCCAGGAGCTGCAGAGAGACTTTGAACTGGCCTCCGTGGGGCTGCGGTCAGAGCAGGAAGTGGA
Source organism: Rapana venosa (assembly GCA_028751875.1). Classification (NCBI taxonomy): domain Eukaryota; kingdom Metazoa; phylum Mollusca; class Gastropoda; order Neogastropoda; family Muricidae; genus Rapana; species Rapana venosa. The sequence continues at coordinate 10,305,108 of CM054143.1, read as the reverse complement.
GCGGAAGCAGGAAGAGCTGGAGCACCGCATCGAGCGTCGTCTGCAGGACGCGGAACGGGAGCGAGAGCTGGAGGTGCGGAAGATGATGCAGCAGCAGCTGGCGGAGTCCACCCAGCGCCACACAGACATGTGGGCCAGCAAGGAGATGGAGCACCGCTTCAGGGCCGGCCACCTGGAGAGAGAGGCCAAAAACGGCCAGGTAGGGTTGTCGCACGTCAGTTTTCAGATGCAGTTATCCCTAGCACAGCTCACAAATCCAGCATAACTCAGGGTCTGGGCCCAGTGCTAAAAATGCTTGATAAGCTTTCCCTTTCCTTTTACAAAGTCCAAGTGTGGTCAGTTCCGTCTATAACTAGCACCAGCTGGGGTGGGATGGACAGCAACTGAGAGGAGCTGAAAGTGGGGAAAACTGACCGCTGTGCCTGTGGCGATGCCAGGGGCCTGTTAGCATAAACTGCATCCCCACCTTCTGGAAATTCTGTGCTAGGATTTCCCCTCTTTTCTATTTCTTTTTTTTTAACCCTCTTTTTTGTTTTTCCTGTCACCTCCTTTTTGTATATTTTCTGTCTTCTTCGTCCATTCTCCTGCCTTTTTTCCAGAAAGACTTAAAAGATAACAATTCTCTCCCATGCCAAAGTCAGATGTGCTGGGCCTGACTTGTGAGGTACCTAATGGCAGCGCAACGCATTTTCGTTCATATGACAGATAGTGATAGTTGCTTTCTGAGCATTTGATAAAGAAGATACAGTTTTCCCAGAGATGTGTGTTGTGTGTGGAGTATTTTCTGTATGTTATGTTGCTTCTGCCAAGAAATCTAGAGATGTTTGACCTGCTGCAAAACTTTAAAAGTCTCCTACCTTTGTGTAATTAGTTGTGAACAACACTTTTTTGAACAGGTTTTTATTTTATTTTTGGTAGTATGTGTTTATGTGTGGATGATGTGTGTGTGTGTATGCATGCTTGGTATGTGTAAATGCTTTCTGCTATCTCATCAGTCTTAAAGTCTGCTTCCTATATAATTTTTTTCTCTTTCTTTGAATCTTTTTTTCTGAGTTCGGGGATAACTATCTTCAAATGTCTTTAAAATTTTTTTTTTTTTTTATCTTCACATTTCTGATTTATTGCAAGGGATGAAGTGTGACCGTTCTTCTTAATCAATGTATGTTTCAGCTGGCTAAACTGACCAATCAGAACCGGGCATTGGAGAAAGAAGTCCATGAGCTGATGGGGCGTTGTCAAGACGATAAGGTAAGAACCGTAACCTTTCACAAGTTTACCGAGATTGGCATGATTTCAGAATAATCCGTATGTGGCTGTGATATGGAAGTGGCGCACAGAATTATCATTTGAACAGGGAGATTCTTAGCCTGTCAAAATTGTAAGATTGAAGCTCTCTCTCTCTATGGAAATGTTCCTTTCCTAGAGCATTTGTGTTCACTTTTCTGTCCAGTGAGATTTATGTTGTAAAAATTTAGGGTTTTTGTTGAATTTTTTTAATACATTATCGCTGTTTTTAAACTGATTTTTTTTTTCGTATATGGAGTACACAATACACATTTTACTCAGCTTACACTCATCAGAAGCGCTCTGTGTGACAGGAGCACCAAACAGAGGCTGGGTTAGCAGAACTGGCTTTGGAGAAGGAGGAGCGAGGGATGGACGCCGCGCGTCGACTGACCAACATGGAAGCAGAGATCATGAAGGGGAGACACCACACCCGTGGTCTGGCTGCCAAGACTGGAGACGGTAATTGTCTGCCCTTTTGTTTTTGACCCTGCGTGCTGATGCTTGCGAGTGAAACGCTGGTGGTGTTAGACGTGCCACACTTATAGTGTGAGTTTGTTCCCTTGCTTTTGACCTCAGCATGTATGGGCTTGGAAACTAAAGAGATTAAAAAGGTAATAAGTGAACGTTTCAGAACTGAATGTGATGCATTCAGCTATTTTACAATGAAGCAAAAAGTATATATTAATTTTTGTCTATAACAGACAGAAAGAAGGTATTTAAGTGTAGTCACATTATGAGCAAAGCTTAACTAGCCAGCTCAGATATGACCGTCATTACATGATGGCTGATGGTGATGAGAATGATACAACAATAATGTGTTTAGGTGCAGTTCCTTTGACACTACTTGACAGGGCTCACAGAGCGCATATCCAACATCACTCAGTCAAGAGTGCTACATTGAGCGTGCCCCTTCCTTTTACCAAGTCCAAGTGTGGTCAGTTCCTGCTATAATCAGCACCAGCTGGGCTGGAATGGATAGCAGCTGAAAGTGGGGGAATCCGACAGCTGTGTGCTGTACACTATGTTTCCTCTCATTGTTATCCTGGTGTCACATGACATTATAATGTGTCAGAACCCATGATCATTAGTTGCCCGTGACAATAGAGAAGTAAAAAAATTGGTGTCATTTCGTAACATTATGCATATGGAGGTGGCACTCGTAAATTTTAGAAATATTCGTTATTCCAGTTTGTGCCCTTAGTCCATGTCTTTGTAATCTGTGTGGCAAAAGAAGAAAGTGAGAATTTAGATAATGTGGCATGCATTCATTGGTTAGAATATTCAAGATCTACTAAATCTGTATTATGTTCTCATACAAGCAGCAGTTACTCTTATGACAGTATGCATTCACAGATCCACTGTCCTCAGACTTGACTTTGAGTTTTTAGTAACTGAATACCATTACTGATCTTTTGCTTTGAAGACTGTCAGAAGGGGAGTCAGTATATTGGAGGAATGTTGTGTATGCTCTCAGACCACAAGCTGTATGGTGAGGATTCAACCCTGGACTCCAACTACTCAGGAGACTGCGAAGACGAACGTCCGTCCAGAGGTATGCGTTAACTCTGTTTTCTTCTTGTCTGGTTTCTCGTTGAAAACATAATTGCGCACAACTCACCACTAGGAAGGATAGCAGATAACTGTGGAAGAGGGAATTATAAAAGATGATGCATTTAAAAGAAGAAAAAAAAGAGAAAAGAAGATGGAATATTTTGTGAAAATGCTATTTGACATGAAGGAAGAATCTCATCTGTTGTGGTGGATATGTTGTCAGCTTGTGAATGTCTGTAGAGTTGTGACTTCAACTTTTTTAAAGATGAAAACAACTGTTGTGTGTCCTTCTCTTTGTATCATCTTATCACTGTTCAGTAGATGCATATATTTCTATCTGGTGTGTGTGTGTGTGTGTGTGTATATTTACACATTGACTTCTGCTCATGATTTTCAATGTGTATTTTTCTTTAGAAATATCACTGTGGTATACAAGTGAAAATGATATTTTTCACACAGTTTCTGTTCATTCAGAATCGATGAAAGAAAAAGTGCACAGAACATGCACATGCATGTGTCTAAAAATAATCCATGACTTAAAAAGTTTCTATGTGAGCAAAGCTGTCAGTTTAAAAATTGTTCTTTAACCCCTCTCCCCCCCAAAAAAAAAAAGAAAAAAGAAAAAAAAGATGGCAGCTCTCACTGGCCCATCTTAAATTACACTTGTTTCAGTTTCTGTACATTGCTAGAAAATGCACACACATGACACAAACATAACCCAGCATGCACCCTGCAGAGGGATGGGTTCTGCCAGATTTCGCTTGCCCCAAGACGAACTGCCTGAAAAAAACCCATGCAGGGCCCAAAGGACTCCTGTATGAGTGAATTTAAGTGTGATTTAATACTCTAAGTATACACGCACACCCGCGTTTGCTCTTGGCATTGTTTTCTGTTTATTTTCAGTGAACTATCTAAGAGTATTTTTTACACTATGTGTACATGCACACCAGTCACCCACATTTGCTCCTGGCATTGTTTTCTGTTTGTTTGTTTTCAGTGAAGTTTGAGGGTATGTTTTACACCATATGTATACATGCACACCAGTCACCCACACTTGTTCCTGGCATATTTCGCTGTTTGTTTTTCAGTGAAATTATCTGAGAGTATGTTTTACACCGAATGTATACACCAGTCACCCGCACTTGCTCCTGGCATATTTTGCTGTTTGTTTTTCAGTGAAATTATCTGAGAGTATGTTTTACACCGAATGTATACACGCACACCAGTCACCCACACTTGCACCTGGCATATTTTGCTGTTTGTTTTTCAGTGAAGTTTGAGCGTGACCGGCAGATGTTTGACCAGCAGGAGAGGGAGCTGCTCAAAGAGGTGCGGCGTTTGAGGCAGAAGCTGGCCACCGACAACCGTCACAAGCAGCCGCCCCGACCCCCCTCTGCCCAGGCTTTCTGATGGGGAAGAAACATTCTGTCTGTGTGCCACGTTCAGTCAGTCAGTCAGTCACAGCAAAGATTTCTCCGCATGAAATTCAGGCTGCTCTTCATGAGGAGAATGCGTCGCTACAAAAGCAGCGCAACTTGCTACAAAAATCACAAAGTTTATTTTTCTGTCTGCATGTTTCCCTATAAAGTATCAGAGTGGCTTTTTTTTTTCGACATGATTTTGCCAGGGACAACTCTCTTGTTGCCATGGGTTCTTTTACATGTGTTAAAAGCGTGTTACAAGCGGAGACCTTGATTTATTGTATCATGTGAAAGATAGGCACTGTGGCCACCATCCAAGGTCTAGTGAAGGTTGGGGGGGTATGGGAATGGACCCAAGCTGTGGCTTTCTAGATGGGGTGTACATCTTTCCAGACAGGCACCTTATGGCTGTGATGGAAATCATTTTGTATTACGTTTTATACAACAGTACAGGCGCAGCAGACTTTTCTGTGAAAAATGTGTGGCTTTCCAAATTCATATCTTTTCGGGATCCGAGTATCAGTGTACTCCAGAAGGGCGTCCAGTGTACAAAGAGAGCAGGCTCTAAGCATTCTCACTAGGCAAGATGGAGAAAGTTCTGGAGAAGATGCAGTGGCTTGTTGTAAGTTTAGAGAGACTACTGCAATGCATGTCCTGAAAGACTTGGTATAAAAGTGTTATTCCTAACAACCTCAGTATGAATTCAGGCAGTCTTGAAGATGCCGGTGTCAACTGTTGACTGTGCAGTGTCACCAGGTTCTGTGTTGGCTGCTGCATTCTGTGATACTGCTATGCATGGCCTTTGACTCTTGTGCACAACTTCGTGAATGATCAGGCTGCAGATTCTGGTTATGTTTTGTGACTGTGCATGTGTGTTATTTGTGCGAAGGCTTTTAAAAAATCCTTATTTTATTGATGACTTTCTTGTGTAACAGAAGTGAGCGTGTTATCTTTATTCTGTTACCTGTGTGTGTGTGATGATGACATTTTGCTAACATGTGGAATGGGTGTGTGTGTGTGAGAGAGATAAGGACATTTTGCTAATATGTGGAATGGTTGTGTGTGTGTGTGTGTGTGATGAGGACATTTTGCTAACACGTGGAATGGTTATCTAAACTGGTCTTCAATTGTGCCTTCCATTTCTAACAAACTGACAGTGGACATAACCTAAAATGATCAGCAGTTTCTATTATCGTCTGTCTGATTTGAAAGGTCATTTTATGCAAATTCTATCATATATTTGTCAGATTCGGTCATTCTAAAGTATGATAAATGTCGCTTTTGTGACAAAAAGAGTAGAATCTTAAAATGTCTGCAATGGACACAATAATGGGATAATGAGGCACATCATTGATATACTTTTTTTTTTTTTTTTTTTTTTTAAAGGTATATAACTTGTTTGAGATATTGTATAATATGGTCTAGTGAATAGAAGCAGTGATATGTACAAAATGGTATATGATGATTTTTTAAATGCTCATGTATTAAAGTACTGAATAAAAGAAATGAATTATTTCTTGAAAACACTCTTGTATTTATGAGAGAAAAGCCCTCTTCTTCTTCTTCTTCCTTTTTTGTCATGTTTCTCCCAGGGGAGGTTTGGACATTGATGAGCCTTCTCCATCTCTCTCTGTCTTGAGCTTCCTCCTTGCATATTTGTTGTTGTTTTATATATATATATTTTTTTACCTCCTTGCATATTTTAAACTGTTCAAAAACTGCAAGTACATTTTTTACCATTCAGAAAGGATGCTTGACACATTCATTCCCCAGTCATCCACAAATCAGTTCACGGCACGGCAAAAAATGGAATATTCACATCATGTTTAACAATAGGATTAACATAAAACAATTATACTGCCTGCATAACTTTCACACTACTGCCAATTCACATGATTCAGTAACTTTATAGCAAAATATGGTTACTTAGAAGCTCAAATGCTTGTTAGCACTTCTTCAAAATAGGTTTTAAATAAGGAAAAATAAAGATTTTATAAGACCTACATACAAGCAGGCCTACTGAACCTTATTTTTCTATACTCTATGAATAGATTATGAAAAAATGTTATCCTCAAAAACTGACAACATAGGAGAAAAAAGTAGCATACCATGACACCAACATGTTTCAGAGCATGTGGCCTTCAACAGAAGGAACAAAGACAGATGACACTGGAGCTCTCTGTCTCTCTCTCTCTTTCCCCTAGCCTTCTGACCACCCAGGACTGTTGCTCCCAAACTGATCATTATGATCTCACCACATGCATCCACTCTTTGAATCCTTAAAGCCAGGAGCGTACAAGAAATAATCTATGTTCAGCCTTGGCCAGGCCACTGAGCACAAAAGCCCTGAACACCTTCGGGATCATTCCAGTGTTGTTTTGTGATGTCTAATCTCGATGAGCTGACTCACGTTTTGTCCATTTGTCCTTTATTTGTTCAGTTATTCATCATGCTGAAGTCCATTTTGCCATGGAGTGTATCTTGTGGATTATTCACACATGGTCAGTTCTCAACGACGTCATACTTACAACAACATTAAAATTATATAAAAAAATTAGTGGGAACTTGTCACAAGAAATTACTCTTCTATTTACCTGAGAACTTTTCAGCCAACCTCCACAAGCATCATTGTAGAGACTAATTTTGTTTTCCCAATTTTTTTGCAGAAAGAATAAAACGCAGAAATGGGGAGAATGACAGCTATGAAAAACCTTTGGGGACTATAAAGCTACTTGGGAAAAACCCAAAACAAACGAAGACGATCACAATTTTTAGTATCAAAGCACTACTTTTATCACACACAGCATAAGTCCATTTATTCTTAACTATGTGTACATTCATGCACATGCATATATACACACAAACACAAACTCTCTCTCACACTCACATGCTACCTCATGCCCACAGCACAGTAGCATCAGAATTCAAAACAATCTGCAAACTGTTCATATCCCCACAACATCACGACACAAGACTTTAACTCAATCAGCCTCATCAGACTCGAACGTTAACGACGGGTCAGCCATTCTGTGAAGGTCTTTGTCAAAGAACTCTGTAGGCAAGTCCTCGCTCTGGTCTTCCCCTGTCCAAGTTGGGAAAGGGGGATGATTCTCGACAGTTTGGCGCCGTGTGGGCAAGATGGAATCATACACCCTCACAATACCATGTGTGTGACCTGGGATATTGGGCCCTTGAACGTACAGCACATTGTACTTGGTGTTGATGCGCCAAATCTGAATGAAAGGAAAAAAAGAGAAAAGGCTGTGAGTAAATATTTTGGTCCCCTAAACACTTATCCAATATTTGGTATAACAAATAAAAGTTTGTTTGGTCTATGATTTCAAGTACTGCTTGTATTCTGCTTCTGAAATAATGGCCACATTTAACCACTTGATTATTCTGCCGTGATTTTGCTCGAGTGTGAAAGGTTAAAAACTGGACACAACCGTTAGTCTCGTTTTCCTGGCTTACTCTACCTAAACCTTGAAGACTTTAAAATGGTGGCCCTGCCACTATCTCAGGAGGCAGCGCAATAAAGCTTGTAAATTCACTAGGCATGTCTTCCCATCCTCTCTCATTTCTGTCCTGTTGAGGAAAAGGTAAAAGGTAAAGACTACTATCCAAAGACAAATGCAAAGGATATACCAACTGAAACATCCTTTTTACACACCTACACACACACATTTCTGTTCAGTCATCGCTCCAAATTTCAAGACAGGCAGATGTCTTGAAAAAAAGACGCAATATAAGATAAAGCGCCGAAAGAAAAGATTCAAACTGACCTTCAACCCTTTCAGTATTCTCCACCTGTCCCCCATATGTCCAGGCATTTTCTTCCCCTTCCAAATGGCTGCCTTGTTCTGAAACAAACCCACTTCATGATCAAAACACAAACATGAAACAAACAACTTCAAATGAAAGAAGAAGAAGAAGAAAAAAAAAAAAAGAACGTCCAAATCTTCAGCCAGTCTAGGTCTACTTTTTATTCAACTGTTTATCAACTTTGACCATGATATAAAACAAAAACACACAAGTTAAAAGTTGAGGAAAGTTGCATAACCTTAGAATTTAAAAATACAGCCTTATTTTATTTTATTTTAATTTTATTTATTCTTTTATATCAAGGATAATGGAATAAGCACTTATGTGCCTTTACATTTTTAGTTTACTTTTTCAATGACAGTTTTGCTAGAGAAGTGTTCCACTGTTTGATATAATATATACAAAACCAGGGTAAGTCAACCAAAGAAAACACACACTCACACACTCACACACACAAAACTTACCCCACCCCCTCCTGTGCTGCCCATTTTTCTGTGTGCTTTGGTGACGCCGTGAGAAGCAGGCATTCCCTTCATCCCCCACCTCTTCACCACCCCCTGAAAGCCGTGGTCTATCCTGAAAAAGCACACACACACACACAGCCAGCAAGTCATCACAATCCGTAAATCAATGGTCTTCAATATCAACTACATGAACACAATAGGTGATTGACCAGAGCACTGTATTTCAAGTGCCTGCTTCTGGGTTAAAATGCACACATGCATAAACACATGAGTAGGTGGGGAAGGGGGGTGGGGGAGGGGGGAATAGAGGAGATGGGATAGCCTGGTGGTTAGAGTGATGTGCTCGTGACCTGGGTTCGAATCTCACTGAAGAGGATTTTTTCCTCTGGAGAAAATCAGTGCTGACTCCACTTCCCCCAAAAGTCCTTCGGATGAGACTATAAACTGACGTTCCATGTGTGAACGCATGCAGAACATCTGAACATCGCATGTTAAAACCCATTTCTCTTTTCAAAAGAGAAGGCCATTGTGTGCCGGTGGGAACAGATGACAAAATTTACAAAAGTGCATACACACAGGGATTGGACATAAAAAAAGCACATGAGTGCTTATTCCATAATCCTCAAAATAAAAGAATAAAATTAAAAAATAAATAAACAAACACATGCATGGTCACACATAAACATGCCACCCACAAACACACACACACAAGACACACATGGAGTGAGAGAAGAGGAACAACATGATAAATCATCACACACTATACTAAATACAGAACTATAGTTAAAGTTTTTATGAAAGCAGAATTAAAAATTTTTGTTTTGGTATCACCTGAAAGTTTAACCCTAGTAGCGCGGTTCCCGGAATATTCCGGTAAAGGCGGGTCTAAGCTGTGTGGCGGATCCCGGAATATTCCGGGATGACGTGGGTGATCATAGTTGAAAGCTTACTTTCGCTTTCAAAGGTCAGCCAATGAATGTTAAGGCCGTTGTAAGCCCGCAGAAAGGGGTGAAGGTCGTTTGACACACACAAGCAACGAAGAATCTGATTGGTTAAGGGTGTATTTTTATTTTTTTTTCGGACCAGCCGAGATCGTCTTCATCAAATGGCGGCCAGTGTTTGCACTAGAATTTCCTTCAAGCGTTTTTCCCAGCTTTTTTACAATATTGACAGCGAGAGGAGTTTTAGAGGCTGGATTTGGTTTGAAATAAACAATGAGAGAACGATGAGGTAAGATTGTGGAATATTTTAAAAACTTGGTAAAAATCGATCGCGATCGGACTGAATCGAGCATGCAAATTTTGCTGGATGGACTTTTTCGCTACTTCGGCGTTTTCGACGTCACAGATTTTTTACTTTATTTGACGCAACGAGGCTTCGAAATAACTGTTGTTGAGTCAAATCGCTATGCTGCTGAATACTTTCATCACTGAAATCAAGCGATCTTTTTATTTTTCGTCATAGAAAAGCCACCACTTCGCACATTCCGCCATGACGGTCACGATGGCGTCGATCCCCTTTTGCTGAACTTTTCCGAGTATTTGGGGACCGTAAACCGATACAAACCCCCTTATTTTTTGAAAAATAATGTCAAGAAATAGTGTTTTTCCTAATCATGACATTTATGCACCGCAAGAAATTTGCTTATCGTGTTAAAATCGATCCGGGGCCCTGACGATGGAACAGTGATCAGTAGTGCGCACACGATTTTTTTTTTTTTGATTTTTTTTACATAATCATAATCACTACACACTATTATAAAATTACACTCATTTAAAAGCATATTATCTGTTCTTTCCAGTGATATATAGCTTAACACATTTAATTCAGTTTTATATATCAATATCAAGGGTTGTTTGAGCCCACCCTGCTCCAAAACAATGCTAGCCAATGTTAATTCAGCCAATAGAGAGTGAGGCTTGTTGCTGCATATTCAGTGCTACTAGGGTTAAGAAGATTGAAAATCACAGTTTTTGCAGCCAAACTGGATTGTAACCATGCAATGATGATACACTGAAAACACAAAAATTGGGGCCTTTTAGGTTTTACAAGAGATACCCCTCTACTTTATGGTATATCTAACAATATCAGCTAGTGCCAAATTTGGATCAATTAACAATACCCCCCCCCCCGCCAACAAAAACAACAACAACAACCCAACAATATCCCACCTTAACAAAATGAACACATTACTATAAAGAACACAAGCAAAACAACAAAACACTGCAGGATCTGACTCACCCTTTGGCCTGACGTCCACATAGTCCCCCCCACTCTGTAGTGCATGACTGAGAAAAGGGGCCAGCAAAAACAAGGTTTGTTTTATCATACAATACATTCAAACAAACAGGAGCCTACTTTAACCATTCTATGGTGACAACACCTTTCCACATAATCCATCGCATTAATTAAGCAATTTGATTTGTTTGCTTTACAAGAAACAGCCCTGTATAAATACCATACATTATTATTTTCACCAGTTATCACTGCCATCTACGTCTTGTTAGCTAGCTAGTTAGAATTTTGGAACTGAATTCTGGAAGTCTTCATTGCTCTTTGGAAGCAACGCTTAAGTTCACTTTTCCCCTAAAATGTGGGTACGATACTGAATAGAAAGTGCTTATATATCCTTAAATCTGTGTGTGTGTGTTGTGTTGAGTGTGGTGTGTTTTGTGTGTGCGTGTGTGCACACGTGTGTGTGTTGTGTGTATGTGTGCGTGTGTGCATGTGTGCGTGTGTTCACAAACACTACTGATAAAAAGCGCTGTCTTATACACCTTCCAAATAAATGTTTCACCAAAAAAACCAAAAAGCACCAGAAAAAAATAAATCAATGTTTAGCATATGCTGATAAATTTTGATTTCATGCAAAAAGCCACAAATCTAGCCAAGAATAATTTGAATGCACTGAAGAAAGCAGTTTCAATCACAACACTTTTCATCAGAGTCTTTTCATTTACTGTTTTCGGAACAACATTATGCCTGTAGGCAGACGGACGATGCACAAACTGAAAGCTCACCTGGCTGGATAGCAGCGTTTGGAGTGACCAGAAAGCGACTCAAGACTTTCTTTGGAGGTACACCAGCTTCTTGAAAGAGATTGATATAGGCCTTGGTGAACTGAAACAGAGCAGAGATCAAGTCATCATTTCTTACCCTGACAAAACACTTGAAAATTAAACACAGAATCATGAATATACAAAATACTTCATTTTCTCAAATTAACCCTAGTAGCGCGGTTCCCGGAATATTCCGGTAAAGGCGGGTCTAGGCTGTGTGGCGGATCCCGGAATATTCCGGGATGACGTGGGTGGTCATAGTTGAAAGCTTACTTTTGCTTTCAAAGGTCAGCCAATGAATGTTAAGGCCATTGTAGGCCCGCAGAAAGGGGTGAAGGTCGTTTGACACACACAAGCAACGAAGAATCTGATTGGTTAAGAGTGTATTTTTATTTTTTTTCCGGACCAGCCGAGATCGTCTTCAACAAAAATGGCGGCCAGTGTTTGCACTAGAATTCTTCAAGCGTTTTTCGAGCTTTTTACAATACTGACAGCGAGGAAGGAGTTTTAGAGGCTGGATTTGTTGAAATAAACAATGAGAGAGATGATGAGGTAAGGATTGTGGAATATTTTTGAAAAAATTGGTTAAAATCGACGCGATCGGACTGAATCGAGCGGTGCTAGTTTTTGCTGGGTGGACTTCTTCGCTACTCGGCGATTTCCCACGTCACAGATTGTTTTACTTTATTTTGACGCAACAGGCTTTGAAATAAAATGTTGTTGAGTCAAATCGCTAGCGCTGAATACTTTGCATCAGATGAAAACAAGCGATCTTTGTAATTTCGTCATAGAAAGCCACCACTTCGCACATTCCGCCAAAGACGGTCGCGATGGCGTCGATCCTTTTGCTGAACTTTTCCGAGTATTTGGTGACCGTTAAAGCGATACAAAACCCCTTTTTTTTGAAAACTAATGTCAAGAAATAGTGTTTACCTAATCATGACATTTATGCACCGCAAGAACTTTGCTTATCGTGTTAAAATCGATCTGGGGCCCTGACAATGGAACAGATTTTTTTTTTGTGATTTTTTTTACATAATCATAATCACTACACATTATTATAAAATTACACTCATTTAAAAGCATATTATCTGTTCTTTCCAGTGATATATAGCTTAACACATTTAATTCAGTTTTATATATCAGTATCAAGGGTTGTTTGAGCCCACCCTCCTCCAAAACAATGCTAGCCAATGTTAATTCAGCCAATAGAAGTGAGGCTTGTTGCTGCATATTCAGCGCTACTAGGGTTAAGAGAACTCCATATGGGTTTTAAGCACAAATACAGAATAAAGTAACATGAATAATTTTTTTCATTTTCTGCTCCTCGGCTAGAGCTCCAAGGTTCAGCCATGATAAACTTTTGCATAATGTGAGAAAATCACAAATGTATAGTGTTTTTGTTGTTTTAAAAAAAAATCAAACATGCCTCAAGCTCTACACAGGGTTCATACAGACTTGGTGGGAAAAAAATTAAGGCGTTTTTAGGGCTTTTTAGGGGCTATTATTTCCAAATTTAGGGCTTATCGGCAGGGTATCAAATTGTATGTTATCAACCTTTGTACACATTTACTTTGATAAACCAATCTCAAATTCATGTAAGCAAAGTCTTCTCGTCTACAACTGCATGATGGATATTGATTATTGACACAAATTCAAGTGAAGTTCTAGAATAAAATGTCTTTCACTCATAGATACACAATAATTAAAATCCTCAACAGTAAAACATCCATGGTATATGGAAGTGTCCATGTCTTGAAATACGAAGTAAAGTGAAAACTGGGAAAAAAGTGTCTCTGATTCCAAGATGTTTTTCACAAACAGCTAGCAAAGTGAACTTAAAAGACACTATCCCTCAAACTTCATCTGATGTGAACTAGTCTCCTTGCCTTACCAAAGATACAGATGGTTGCCCGGTACTAGAACTGGTAATAACAATACCTCACACAGTCACAGTGCCTCTTCCAAAATTCTGCTCCTTTATTTCAATCTCACACATGCCTACATGCAGGGAAATTTACACACACACACACCACGTGGGGAGCATGCACACACATGCATGCATAAAAGACAGAGAAAAGAAACTGAGAAAAACACACAGGAGAGACTGCTGGATGCAAGTTTCCTTCGCTATGAATGCATGTACAAGTCCCATATGGTCAATGCAGACAGAGAGGAAGGCCTAACACTGGCTTAAAAAAGATGGCCAACACCCTCTGCCCCCAAAATTTGTTTTTTAAAGCAAGAATCTTCAGATCAAGTCGGCCAATAACTGAATAAGCTGCGAATTTTAAAGTCCCAAATAATCAACCACATTGAGCGGGGGAAAATATTCAAACCATTTGTATTTTTCCTGTACATTTGTAAATATTTAGGCATTTGTGACTTGCCTATGAATTGGATTCATTTCTGTATGCATTCTGCAGGAAATCTGTGGGATAATCCCTCAAATAAAGAATAATCTGGCTACAGGTTTTATTGTATTCCATTCTGACACACGACTGTATCACTGACTGCCATTTTTTTAAACTGGGCACAGGAGAAACAATAAGCCTTGCTATTCACAGTGCAGCTGTGCTAAAATTGAAAAATCCTGTAGAGAAAGGGCTGTAGCAAAGAAAAAAGAAAACTGGGTATTATTTTGACTCATGATTGCAGTTTCATAGTTAAACATTTTCCAAACAAATTACGGACATACTAAGGGTGGTAGTTTTTCGCATGTAAGAAATAACTGATGAAAACAAAGCGAATATGCGTTCCAATGGAGGCAAATTACCTCCCTTGGCAAAACAGGTGGCGCAACATGAAATAGCAGACGACAGGCTCCATCGGTGATAATACATCTTTGGACATCCTTCTTGCTTTCATTTCTCATAAGTTTTATTTTGTGTATTTGTTTAATCTACATTTCATCAGAAACTCTCACTCATGGTTCCCATTTTTAGGGCTTTTTAGGGCCTCCAGGGCCATAGGTCTCATTTTTAGGGCTTTTTAGGGGCCTTATTTTGGATCTTCAAAAATCAGGGCCTTTTAGGGCTTTTTAAGATTTGTACGAACCCTGTCTACATGACAATCATTTTTGCACAATTTCATTAACGTGTGTACAAGGCGTTACATCTGCGTTCACACACAGAATTTTGGTTAATTTAGAATTATTCTCCTCTTAAGGACCTGCAAGGCATAAGAGTGGGGGGAAAATATTAATTCCAGGAATGAAAGAACCCTCAAATGGGCAATTTGGCAGAGGCTTGAACCCACTATAACACACTCACATACACGCACATATCAAGTCCAATGCTATGACCATTGAACTGTACCACCCAAGGACAATACATGTTATCTGCCTACCTAATATCAAGTAATACTATGCTCCTGGCTTAGTCTACCATCATTCTCATCAGGTTACAAAATTC
Source organism: Rapana venosa (assembly GCA_028751875.1). Classification (NCBI taxonomy): domain Eukaryota; kingdom Metazoa; phylum Mollusca; class Gastropoda; order Neogastropoda; family Muricidae; genus Rapana; species Rapana venosa. The sequence continues at coordinate 10,290,091 of CM054143.1, read as the reverse complement.
TGTTACGTTTTCCCCACAGTTATATGCTCTCCATGCCATCTTTCTTAACCTTTTCCCTATGGGTAACCCGCTACAGGTTAACCAACCATCTACTAACCCTTCCCTCCTTATCACCTACTACTGGGTTATGGTAGCATACAAATACGCACAGTGCAGATGTACTGGGAAAGAGGGGTTCTCTCCACTAACGTAGGGATAGTGTTGATGTTTAGCACACTCACCAGCCGGGGATCAGCGCTCATAGAGCCCACGACGACACTGCCAAACTTGTTCTTCCACCACGGCCGCCAGCCTCCTTCCTTCATGTACTCTTCTGGGGGCGTGTAGCGAATCACATGATTGTCCAGAACCTGTGACACATATGTTATACGTATTGATTAATAATTTGTGTATGCGAGTGTGTAAGTGCGTGTGAATGTGTGTGTGTGCATGTGTGTAAGTGCGTGAGTGTGAGTGTGTGGGCATGCATGAGGATGTGTGCCTGCACATATGTTGCGCGAGTGTGTGTGTTGATGTGTGTGTTTGTGAATGTGCATAAGTGTGTGTTCACACATAGTTCATGTTCATGTGTGTGAATGTCTGTAAAAAAAAATCCCATGAACGTGCGATTGCATAATATAAACATTTGTGCAAGTGTAAAGCATGAATCAGTCTTCCAAGACTGACGGCTGCCTTACCAAGCATGAAAGCCACACTGAAGTCAGATGTGCCCGGCCTGACTTGTCAGGTACTAAACAGAAGAGCAACTCACTTTCGCTAATAAAATAAGACAGACAACGATAGTTGCTGTCTGATAATTCCACGAAGAAGAAGAAGAAGAAGAAGAAGAAGAGGAAGAAGAAGAAGAAGAAGAAAGCATGTAAGCTTCCATAGTTTTTGACACACACTTCTATATTTTTGGACAATCAAGCTAAAGGAACATACCTGCAGTAAAGTCACCATGACTTTGTCCCCATCTTTGGTCCACTGTGGGATGATGCCAAGTTTCACTGCAATCACTCCACAGCGACGAGTCCTGTGAAAAAACCAGGAAAAAGGGGAACATGGTAGAAAACGTAAAAAAAAGAACCTTGTGATTCTAAAATGAACTAAAACATTGAAACAGAACACTTGGTAAGCTATTCTGACATCAAAGATAAGATTGTCTGTGAGTTGGGGGTGGGTGGGTGGGGGGAAGAAGATGGAAACTAATATACACTAATACAGTATGTGTGTGTGTGACTGACTGTGTGTGTGTTTGTGTGTGTGTGAAAAAGAGGGAGACACGAGAGAGAGAGAGAGAGAGAGAGAGGAGAGAGAGAGAGAGAGAGAGAGAGAGAGAGAGAGAGAGCATAAAGAGCTTGTCAGCATGTAGAGAAAGAGGGAGAGGGGGAGAGAGGGGTAGAGAGAGAGGGGGAGAGAGAAAGCAAGAGCATGTGTGCATGTATGTGTGTGTGTGTGTGTGTGTGTGTGTGTGCGTGCATGTGTGTGTGTACACATACATATATGTACATTATGTGTGAATGCCATGATGCTTAGTTCAATTCATTAATTTTCACACACTCACACATGCATACACACTAAAACAAAATCGCACTCTAGCACCAAACACACACAAACACACAACAAAAGTATCCCGCATTCTCTACCATTTCTGATACTCCTGGTCTTCAGTTGTCACGTCCTCCTTCAGGACAGGTGAGGTGGTTCTGTAGGTGTCCCGGATCACCTCCTTCACAAACGCCTCGTTGTCCGGCGTCAACCCTTCGTCCGCTTTCCGAGACTTCTTGTTCACCTGCCATTCAAACTGCCGCCTGTACTGCGCCACCATCTGCTTCTTGCTGCGCACCTGGCAGTAATTGGACAGCACCCTGAAAACACAAAACAAATGAATGTCATGGGATGAGAAAACACCACCACCTACACAAAGAGAAACAAATAAATAAACGCACCCCTTCCTCAAAATATCAAATAAATCTGAAACAAACAAACACCCCCTCCCCCAATACACCAAACCTGACACTGCACTAACCCCCAACTGCATTAACACTGCACTAACCCCCCCCCCCAAAAAAAAGAAAAAAAAGAAGCAAAAACAAAATTTAAAAACCCTAAAAAAAACAACAACCCAACAACAAACAAACAAAACCCAACAGCAACAGAAAGCAAAAAATCAGTAATCAAAATAAAAACTCCACAAAGACAAGGGAAGGGGAAAATGACTGAACTGAAAAACAGGAGGAAGAGAAGACAGAACATGGGGACAGATCATGAAAACATAAAGCCATTAAAGGACACAGAACAAGAAAAGAAAGAGCATTTGGAGAAGGACATCCAGAAGAAAAGGAGAGGAAGAGGAGAGGAGAATAAGAAAAAGATGGAAGACTAATAGTAATCAGAGTAATCTTGACTAAGTAAGAGACAAAACTGAAAAAGGAAGTGTGTGTGTGTGTTCTTCAATTTTATGTCTCTTCACAAAAACTAACAAGTGATAGTGTGTGTGTGTGTGTGTGTGTGTGTGTGTGTGTGTGTGTGTGTGCGTGCGTGCATGCGCGTGTGTGTGTGTGTGGTGTGTGTGTGTGTGTCACTGTATGTCATGTAAGTGTGTATGTCATGTGTGTGTATCATTGTATGCTTGTGTGTGTTTATGTGTCACTGTGTGTGTGTACCACATGAATACTATTACTAGTAGTGGCATCATTGTGTGTATAAGTGTGTGTGTGTGTGTGTGACTGTGTGTGTCACTGTCAAGTCAAGTGTGTTTTTATTTTATTAAAAAAAAACACCTTTTATATTGAGGATAATAGAATAAGCACTTACCAGTCTTATGTGCTTTTTTACACCCAGTCCAGGAGTGTATGCGGTTTTGTAAATTCTGTCATCTGTTCCCACTGGCACACAATGGCCTACTAAACTCTTACGAAAAGCGGAACAGAATTTAACTTGTGCACAAGATGTGTGTGCGTTCGCACACGGGGCCTCGGTTTATAGTCTCATCCGAAGGTCTTTTGGGGAGAGTGGAGTCTGCACTGATGTGAACTCCAGGGGAAAATATCCCCTTGAACGGGAATCGAACCCAGGTCGTCAGACTGCGAGCGCAATGTTCTAACCACTAGACTATCCCTATCCCGTGTGTGTGTGTGTGTGTGTGTGTGTGTGTGTGTGTGCGCGTGCGTGCGCGCACGCGCAAGCATGTCACTGTGTGTGTAACTCTGTGTGTGTGTGTGTATACAGTGAGACTGTGTGTGACTGTCAGTGTGTGCATGCACAAGCTCTGGTTCTTAATCCCAATTTGTCATAAGCTACAGCTTTTATGTAAAACAATATGGTCATTGAGTGTATGGATTGCTCTGCAGAAAAAGATGTAGTCTAAACACAGGCCTACACGTGACGTTAACTCAATAACTGTCTCAGCGACTGCTCTTTCAACCTTTTCTGCTTTTGGCTGCCAATGCTCCTTGCTCTGTGGCATAACAATTTAAGTGTTGATTATGGCCATGCACATTAAAGAACAGGATCTCAAGAAGTCAACCTAGTGAAGACTTCTTCCCTGCGCACCGTAAAAATTACTCATTTTAAGGCCTACTAACTACTGCTAGTAGTAGTTAAAGTAAGAATGGTACGTAGTCATGGTCATTAACTGATTAAGTGATTCACCAATACTTCTGGATCTGGATCTGGATCAATACGTCGCAGTAACCACTTCTGGCTTTACGCGACGGATGGGGGGTTTGCGCTTAACTGCTAGTACTAATGCTGGTTGGTTCTGAAAAAGTTCTCCCTGGTGAGGGCCCCTTTGAAGGAGCTCAGGGTCTTGGAATTGACGGTCTGGTCGCTGAGGTGGTTCCAGTCTATAACCGTCTGCACGAAGAAGGGAGTGCTTGTACGGGTTTTGCACCTGCTGTCTGGGACTGTGTAGCCTCTGTTGTTGTTGCAGGCTGTCCTTTCTACTATGTTTACTGATTTATAGTCCTTAAAGTCTTAGTCTTAATTCTACGTTTACCTTGGGGTTTGGGGGTAAAAAAATTTGATGGCGGCATGGCCGGGACAAGTCCCAACCACTTTATACATAAAGGCTAACCTAAGCTGTCGCCTCCGGTCTTGTAATTTCGGCAGATGCAGGTCTTGGAGCATGGTCGTGACACAGCCAGGGTCTCTAGTATGGTAGTCTTGTTTTATGAATCTGGCTGCCCTGTTCTGGATACGTTCTAACTTATCTATGTCTGTTTGGCAGTGGCTATCCCATACTGTGGCACCATATTCTAATGTGGATCTAACTAGTGATAGATAGGCTAATCTACGACATTCTTGTGGGCAGTGTTTGAGGTTTCGCTGTAAAAATCCTAACATTGAGCTTGCTTTTTTGGTAATTTTGTCTATGTGGGTGGTCCATTTCAAGTCGTTGGAGATGTGGATCCCTAGATATGGTGTTGATGCCACTTGCTGGAGGATGGTACTATTTAGTTGGTAGAGATAGTCTGATTCTTTTTTTATGTTTAAAATATAACATTGCTGGCGTTAAAACGCATACCCCCAATTTTCTGCCCAGGTTTCTAATTTCTTGAGGTCTTTCTGAAGGGTGATGTGGTCATCGAAGGTGCCTATTTCTCTATATAAAAGACAGTCATCTGCAAAAAGTCTTACTTGGGATGCGACTGATGTTGGTAGGTCATTAATGTGGCATAGGAAGAGTATGGGGCCTAACACAGTTCCTTGTGGTACTCCTGACTCTACTCTAACTTCTTCTGATGTTTTCTCCTTCTAACACTACTCTCATTGTTCTGGTGGTTAGGAAGTTTTCAGCCAGGTGTGAATTTCTCCTACTATGCCATATTTTTCTAACTTATATAGTAGTTTCCTGTGGGGGACTGTATCAAAGGCCTTGCTAAAGTCTAAGATTGCTACATCTACTTGTTTCCCTTGTCTATGATGATAGGAAAGTCCTGGGTGGTGGTCAGGAGTTGGGACTCACAGGAGTAGCCAGAGCGGAAGCCGTGGTTTAAGTGTGTTAGAATATTATTCCTTTCTAGGTGTTCCATTAGGTGGCGGCATACTATATGTTCTAAAATCTTGCAGCATACTGAAGTAAGTGAAACTGGTCTATAGTTGGATGCTGTGTGTTTGTCCCCTTTTTTAAAGATACCTGATATATTAGCTTGTCTCCAGTCCGCCGGTAGAATTCCTGTGTCTAATGATTTTTGGTAGATGGTTGTTAGTGCTGGTGCTAATATGTCTGCGCAGTTCTTTAGTACTATGTTGGGGATGGCATCTGGTCCTGTGCTTTGGCTGGGTCGGTGTTTTTAAGCAGTTTTTTACTCCATCTACTGTGACGGTGATGCTCTCTAGGGGTTTGGGTTTGATGTAGATTGTCCATTGGCGGTGGTGGTGTCCTATCCTCTGGAGTGAAAACTGATTGGAATTGTTTTAATAATATTCTGGCCTTACCTAAGCTATCGCTAACTAGGGTTGCTCCTTCCTTCAGTGGTGCTACTCCTACATTGTCCTGTCTTTTGTTCTTTATATATCGCCAGAAGGGTTTGTTGTTGTTTGCTTGTAGCCCTTGTAGTATTGTCGTGTTGATGTGGTGCCATTTCCGCTTTGCGTATGTTTCGTTTGCATTCTTTTTGGTAGTGTTTGTAGTTGTCCCAGTTGTTGTGCTTCTTGGTTTGGGTTTTGTAGAGTCTCTGTTTATTCCTGAGCATGCGTTTTATATCTTTCGTTATCCATGGTGTGCTGTTGTTTCTGGTCTTCATCTGTGATGGGGATGTAGGTGTCTATTTCTTGCATTATTTCCTTTTAAAGGTTGTCCATAGTGTGTTGGCGTCGTCCCCTTGTTGTTGGTTGTTACTAATTGTGTCTTTTTGGTCGTCTAATCCTTCTCTAAGTCCTTCCAGTTTGCTCTTGTAAAGTTGTAGTATTTCTTCTTGCCTGTTTGGTGTAGTGGGGTTTTGTGTCGATGTCTGTTACAACTAGGTCATGGTCGGATATTCCTGGGACCGAGATGGAGGATCTGATGAGTGAAGGGTTGGTGGTAAAAACTAAATCTAGTAGGTTCTTTTCTCTAGTGCTTTCTCTGTGGATCTGTGTAAAACCTGCTTCGGCGGTGACTTCTGCTAGCTGTTGCTGAACTGGTCTCGCTGGTGATCCTGGTGGTACAGTGTTTGTGTCCCAGTCTACGTCGGGACAGTTGAAGTCCCCTGCTAGGATGGTTTGTCCGTTTCCTGGTCTAAGCTTCCCTAGTGCTATTTCTATTCTTTCATGTCCTTTGTGTTTCTATACGGTGTGTAGAAGGATCCTACTATAAGGTCTTTTGCTTTGTGGAGTTTTACTCTAACCCAGATTGTTTCGCAGTTGGCTGTTATTTCCTTTTCTTCTGTTGAAATAAGTTCCTTACGTACTAGTATGAATACCCCCCCCCCCTAACTGACCTCTGTCCTTTCTATATACTACATAGTTATCTGGAAACACTTCGCTGTTTTGAACGTTGTTGTCGAGTTTGGATTCGGTCCCGCAGACAATGTCAGGTTTGATGTAGTGGAGGGCTGCTTCTAACTCTGCTGTTTTATTTCTAATTCCTCTGCAGTTCACTGTCATTAGTCTAAGGTTTTTCCTCTCCGGTAGTTGGTATGCTGGAGTGTTGGAGGAAGTGTTTTGGAGTGATCGTTTATTTTAGTTCTATTGGGTGGCGTAACTATTGTGGGTTTCGGAGTCATAGTTCTAGCTGGTCTGGGCTTTGGGGTTGTTCGTCGGGTTTGTAGTGGGGTTGGTCGGGCTGGTGTACTGGTTGTCAGTGGGCTTAAGTTGTCAGTCGTTCTACTTGTAGGGCTGTCCTTGGTAGTTTGCTGGTGGCTGCTGTTTGGGGTGCTTGTTTTTAGTGGGCTGAAGGCTGATGCGTGGCAGTCAAGTGATGTGTTGGAGTCATGTAGTGGTAAGTAGTAGTTTGTGCTGCTTGTCAGGTTCCTAAATGTAAATGTGTCGCAGTTGGTAGAGTTGCATCTGTAGCACATCCACTGTGTGTTGGTGTCTTCTAATGTTGAAAGGTCTGTGCTACATATTCTACGCACGAGCTGTGGAACCAGATTCCACAGTCGTCGCAGGCTATACCCTTGCAGCTCCATGTCACTGGGTGATCGCAGAGGCCGCAAGTGGTAGGTGGATGTTGCGTAGGTCCAGGGTTTAGATGTATGTCTCCTGAAAGGAGTATGGATAGTATAAGTAGAGTGGGGTTCGTGCGCGGTCGTTGAGCGGTGACTGGTGGTTTGGATGGTTTGCAGCTGATGAAGGCAGCGCATGTTGCGTCAATGCGGTGTTGGCTGTTGGTGGTAACGTTGCTGAGGTTGATGTTCTGTTTGTTGTCAGTAGTGTTGTCCTGGGGCGGTAGGAATTTTTGACAAAAAAACTATAACTAAGAGTAGGCACAGTGTTGTTTTAAGCATGTTGATAGGTTGTCTAGTCTAGTAATAATATTCTTCTGGTTTCCGGTTTTAGCCTAGGCCTACATCTAGTGGACATGACCATTATAGTTCGTAGTAATGGTTATTTCAAGTCTATGCACAATGATGATGAAATGGTTCGTAGTATATACACAATGATGATTGCACACACTAGTAATATTTAAGTCCTTAGGATGAGATGAGTATGAAGATGAGGTTGACTAGGACACGGATCATCAAATGAGGTTGACTAGGTGAAGTTGGCGAGATGGGGTTGACTAGGTCAGTTACTTACATACACTAGTAGTATTTACGTCCTAGTATGAGATGGTGTTGACTAGTTCATTATTCAGTAGGTGAGGTTCGACTGCTAAGCAAAGGAAAGTCTATATTCATGGCAATCCCCTGTAACAATGTCAGCTAAATGATGCACAAACGTTCACAGCAGTCACACTCACCCTGCATGACCAAACTGATGCAATTTGATGCCAATCAAACGGCATCGCAACTGGCAAGCCGCATTCTTCAAAGTCAAAGCAGGCACGGCCGCCATGCTGTCTTTATGGAGTGCACGGCTCTTGGATTTATTTCAACGTTTTACACAAATAGTTCAAAAGAGATACTTTCAGCACCCTAAAAGAATGCAAACAGCAAGCTGAAAAATAGAGATACATAGCATCTTATTGAGCTGTGTTATGCTATTTTCACTGACTATTTAAAAAAAAAAGAAATATACAAATTCCTTTAATTTAATATGATTGTGTAAAAAGATTAGGGACAGATCACTCTCGTTGCTGCACACGAACACACGATCGGCCCGGCCCACACTGACTTGACAATAACACGAAGATCTTTGTGGTAGATGATTTTTTACATTCTCACACTGACCGACACAGTGACAATAATTTTGGCATTTTTCAGTCTTAATGTGGTGCGCGCTATAGTGCATTGATTTTGAAGATCGTTGCAACCGATCGTAACAGTGGCCAAAGTTTCAGTCTGCTTCCTCCATGTCAACAATGTGATGTGGTTGCTTTAGATCAGTTGGGCACTGTGACCATCTGTCATCAGTGCCATAACCACGGTGCTGTAAAGAAAAAACAACAACTAATAGATAGAAGAAAACGACTATGTAAACCGAACCCTTGGAATGATCAACTGACAATAAGCACATAAAGTTCTATAACTGTTTGAAATCACCCTAGTCCATAGTCATAGTAGGTTAAATTGTTTATGAACTCAAATGTTATCATGTCACCTTGTGACAGCTGACTCAGTGGCTACAGTCACCAGATCAGTGTGCGGTCCACACCCTGTAGCATTTTGTCCAAATGACAGTAGTCTCAGGTTCGATCAATAGTAGGTCTCCTAAGTCAAGTGTGAATTTTTGAGAAGCTGATGGGATCATTTGTACTAACTTTAACTTGGACATAGATTTTAGATAGTTATGAATCCTCACTTTGAGTTAACTATTAATAAAAGTTATCTTTGCCTTTATGGAGCTATTGAAATTTTCCACCGTTTGGATCTTCAGTCTGCATATATTTATGCTACTAACAAGGTAAAGTTTAATTTAATGGTAAGGGTTAATTTCAGTTTTGTAAAATGTAACATACAATTTTATGATTGATTGTTAAAGTGGAGTTTGTTTGAAATTGGTAAGGGTATGTGTGTGTGTGTGATACACTGTGAATGTGTGATACTAATAGGTCTGGCTTACCTAAGTTGCCTATTGAATGACTTGACAACTCCTTGGCTGAGCACTTACAAAGAATAAATTGCACACTGCACCATCCTTACTTTCGTTCCCAGAACTTAATCCACAGGCACTTGATGAAACTACCGTTTTATGACCTAATGCACAGGAACAGTAGCTAAGGTTTGCTCATGGGATAAAAAAAAAAGTGCAACATTGACTCATTTGGAATACCAAAGATGTCATTTCAAATTTCATCTTTAGTTTAATAGACATGAATTATTTATTGTATTTATTTATTGTATTTGTTTGGATATACAACGCTAGCTTGGTTGATGACAGGGTATGGCATGATATGAAAAAAGAAAGTTGATTATATTTTTGTGATATGTGTAACATAATTGTTGTAATGTGTGCTATGTGTTCCTTGTAGGTGGAAAAAAAGAGACTGCTTGTCAAGGGGGAAAAAATTGAATCCTACTCAAAAACAATACAAAAACAAAAACCCCATAAACTGAAAAAGAATTGCAATGTCATATAGACTGAAACCTTACTGGACTTTCATAGCATCATCATTTCATTCTCTTTTAATTGATTCAAAAAAGAAAGCATGATCTTGGTCTCACAATTGTGATTACAAAAAATTGTGTACCCTACATACCAGTGGTGTACTTGTTTAGTTTAAATAGTAGTTATTTCACTTATTTAAGTTTATTATTTGTCAAAGTCTTCAAGACCTGTGTTAGTCTTCACTCCACAGTGTCACTATGCTTTTTTTTCCCAGTTGAAAAATGGATGAAGACAAGATAGTGAATGGAAATATAACACATTAACAGTACTTTTCTTTGCAGGGTTTGTTTAGAAACTCAGTTTGCCAATATTCATATGAAAATGTAAAGAACTTACATAGATATATATCTTTTTCAATGATCTTTTCTAGGAAATAACACAAGAGATACTTGTTTGTCAGGGTGCTTGATAATCCTTAAAGAGATTTTCTTCTTCTTCCTTTTTTGTCATGTTTCTAAACTTTCTCCCAGGGGAGGTTTGACATCGATGAGCCTTCTCCATCTCTCTCTGTTTTGAGCTTCCTCCTTATTTATGCCCCTTTCTCTAAGATCATCTGCAATACAGGTAGCCCAGGTTTTGCTAGGTTTTCCCTTTGGTCTCTTTCCATCCACTACGAAGTTCATTGCTCTTTTTATGATGTGGTGGTCTGCTTTCTGTTGAACATGCCCAAACCAGTGCAGTCTATTGCTACCAGCTACAGACTTCAGATCATCAACTTTGCACATTCTCTATAGTTCTTTATTCGTGATCCTGTCTTCCCATTTGATCTTTGTCATGTAGCATAGCATTCGGTTTTCTCAGCTCTTCAACAAACGTTTGCTGGTTTTTGTGAAAACCCACGTCTACGAACCATACAAGAGAACAGGTTTAATGCAGGCCTTATATATCAGACAGCGTCTCTCCAGTGGGATTTTCTGATTTCTGAGCAGACTTGCCAATTCTTTCCATTTCTTCCATATCCTTAAAGAGATATACTAGTTTATGTTATTTCTATTTTTATTTTCATCCCTCAAAATTTTGGTTTATATTTTTATTTTATCCTTTTTCTTTTTGTGTGGTTACAGTGCATTGGAGACAGAAGATGTCTTGCAGCCCTACAAAGGACATCACGGTCCTGTTTATCGTCGGTTGAGGGACACCAAGGGTTGCCAGCATAATAGCTATGGCAACACCACCTATTCGCTGCATGCTGCACATGTCAACCAATCAGATTTCAACCGAGTTATCGATGTCCACCACAAACTGGCTGAAGTTGGGACCTTTTACTATGCAAAACGCAACATTGACCTCAGGTATTGGGAAAAAAAAAAAAAAATTTGATCTTACAATGATACATCCAGGTGAATTGATAGTCTAACAGTAATGCACTGTCTATAAAGCGGGTGGTCATTGGTTGAATTCTGAACTGAAGCTGGACTTTCTCCCCATGTACTAGATCATGAGTAGTTGTTTATTTATTTATTAATTTATTTATTCTTTTATATCGAGGATAATAGAATAAGTACTCATGTGCTGCTTTTTTTAAAACATCCAGTCCCTGTGTGTATGCGGTTTTGTAAATTTTGTCATCTGTTCCCACCGGCACACAATGGCCTACTCTTTCGAAAAGCGGAACAGGATTTAACGCATGCGCAAGATGTTCTGCATGCGTTCGCACACGGGGCCTCGGTTTATAGTCTCATACGAAGGTGTTAGTTTTTCAGGTGAGATGTTAATTGATATACTGCACACATGTAATTGACTGTCCATCTTGTTTTATTCCATATCTTTTTTGCACTCTCTAACAAAAAAAGACAAGTGTATTTGGAGAAAACCATCAGTTGCATTGTGCCAGCCCCAAACTTCACATACAAGATCGGTTACCATCATGTTATGACTGTGCCATACTAACAATTTTGTGATTAAGATTGTTTGGAAATCAGATATACATTGTTGCACAGTATGAAAAAGTATAACATGTTTAGTTTCAAAATTAGATCTGTCTTATGAAAGACTTTGCACCTGGTGCTTTGGTAGAAGAGTTTTAAAAATGTTTTCGATTCTTGATTGATGTGTTCTTCTTTTTTTGTTTTAATTTTTTTATTTTTTATTCAAGTTTTAACTTTTGCATGCAATTTAATCACATTAAGAAAAAGAAAAAAAAGGGATACTATGTAGCAGTGCAAAATTAATTTTTGAACTAAACAATAAACTGTGTTTAGTTAATTCTTGTACATGGATGGATTATTTACTGAATGATGATCGAACATATCAGTTAAATGTTGTTGTTTTTTAAACACTTATTCTAGGACGACATTGTCAGTGTGGCATTGTTTCTTTCCTTTCCACAATTCAGAAATTTTGAGAGAGAGAGAGAGACAGAGAGAAAACCAACTATGTATTAAGAAGACAGAGATAAGCACTGATGTGCTTATTTTACTTCACTGTAGGTTTCAGCGAGTGTACAACCCAGAGCGCACACTCTCTGTTCTGGAACCTGGACACCGCGGTTCGTGTGAGGAAGCCAAGGGGGTGAGAGCACCAGTGCAGGAAACGGCCAACAAAAACAAGTGTGTGTTTGCAGCCAATGCTGGATTTTTCAACACGCACAATGGAAAATGCCTTGGTAAGTTATGTGCGTTTGTGTGTGTGTGTGAGTTTGTAGGTGTGTTGTTTGTGTGTGGTATGTGTGTGTGTGTGTGTGTGTGTGTGTGTGTGTGTGTGTGTGTCAATCTGTGTGTGTGTGTGTGTGGGGGTCACTCTGTGTGTGTGTGTTGTGTATGTGTGTGTGTGAGTGAGTGTGTGAGTTTGTGAAGTTTGTGTGTGTGTGTGTGTTTGTGTTGTTTAAGCAATTGCCATGTGAAAAAACATTTCTGTCAGTATAAAAGGTAAAGGTGTCCCATAACCTATAAGGTCGTAGGGGAGTGAAGCGTCAGAGACCTCAACTTCTCTAGGGGCCAGCATATTGAGGGTGGCGCCCATCTCCTCTCCCTCGCTGCTTTACCTTCCATAACCCTAAAGAAGCAGGTACCTATTTACAGCTGGGTGAACTGGGGGACTGTACTGAAGCCAAGGTACGCAAACGGTCACCCATCCAACTGGTAACAAGCTTGACGCTGCTTAACATTGGCTGGGGGGAAGCAAGTGCTCTGATGCACACACACAGAAGTCTAGGAGCAGAAAGTATGCCTGAGCAGAGGTGGATGGGCACATTTTGGTGTTTTTCTGTGTGATCAAGCAGACCTTTTTCAATCTTCTTCTTCTTCCTTTTTTGTCATGTTTCTCCCAGGGGAGGTTTGACATTGATGAGCCTTCTCCATCTCTCTCTGTTTTGAGCTTCCTCCTTATTTATGCCCTTTTCTCTAAGATCATCTGCAATACAGGCAGCCCAGGTTTTGCTAGGTCTTCCCCTTGGTCTCTTTCCATCCACTACGAAGTTCATTGCTGTTTTTATGATGTGGTGGTCTGCTTTCCGTTGAACGTGCCCAAACCAGCACAGTCTATTGGTACTAGCTACAAACTTCAGATCATCAACTTTGCCCATTCTCCATAGTTCTTCATTCGTGATCCTGTCTTCCCATTTGATCTTTGTCATGTAAAGTAGCATTCGGTTTTCATAACTCTTTATCATGTTTTTTCAATGTAATGGACATTTTGTTTGCAGGCAATATTGTGAGCAATGGACGTCTGGTGCAGGATTCTGGTGGTATACAGAACGTCCACTTTGGCATCACAAAACAGGGACAGATTTTCACAGGGTTAGTATCCCTCCTTCATGATCCATCGTCAGTTTTATTGGTCATCATTTGATTTTCTTTTTTCTTCTGGTTCTCAAAATCAAGTGGCTAATTTTATTTGGTCTTGATTTAAATTTCAGTTTGTTCTCAACCACAAAATCAAATGGTGATAACTTTGTTTGGTTACCATTTTGAATTGTATTTTCTTCTCAAAATCAGTTTTGGCATGAACATTTTTGTCAGAGATGGATCTAGTGAGAATACAGTATTGCTGTTGATATATTTGTGTCTAGTTGTTATGAGGTCTAAACGCCTTGCTCCCCTACGACCTTACAGAAGGAAGGTGGCAGGATGGTTAAGACGCTCACCTGTCAACAAGTAAACCATGAGGTTCTGGGTTTGATTCCCAGCCTTGCCTTTTCTTCCCAGTTTGACCAAAAAAATCAAACTGAATGTCAAAGTCCTTCGGATGAGACTATAAACCGAGGCCCTGTGTTCGAACGCACGCAGAACATCTTGCGCACACGTTAAATCCTGTCTCTTTTTTCGAAAGAGTAGGCCATTGTGTGCCTGTGGAAACAGATGACAAAATTACAAAACCGCATACACACGGGGACTATGTGTAAAAAAGCACATGAGTGCTTATTCCATTATCCTCGATAAAAAAGAATAGATAAATAAATAAATAAAATAAATAAAGCTTATAAGATATAGAAGTTTAGAACTGATGGTACACAGGTATTTTGAGGGGGGAATGGTACATTTTGTGATTATTGTACAGATCTTGTCAGAGGTAGACCTAGTAGCATATACATTTTGCGTAGATATATATATATATATACATATATATATATTTATATATATATGTGTGTGTGTGTGTGTGTGTGTGTGTGTGTGTGTGTGTGACAGATTGCACAGACAGTAGACAGGAGTAGATTTTGTAATAATTTTGCAGCATTGCTGTTGACATGTTTTTTGTCTGACAGAGTTGTCTGACTTGCTGTTACTGCCTGACTCTACAGATATTTGTTTGAGACAGAACAACTGACATGCATGCAGTTTGTTAGAGATGCAGCTGGTGGTTCTACAGTATTCTTATTAATAAAACAAAAAGAGGTAAAGGTGTCCCATAACCTGTAAGGTCTTAGGGAAGCGAGGCGTCAGAGACCTCACTTCTCTAGACGCCAGCATATTGAGGGCGGCGCCCATCTCCTCTCCCTTGTTGCTTTACCTTCCCTGACCCTAATGAGGCAGGTACCTATGTACAGCTGGGTGAACTTGGGGGCTGTACTGAAGCCAAGGCACGCAAACGGGTTCTCGTTAATACATTTTGTAAATATTTATACAGATACCTGTCAGAGATTGAACTGGTGACCCTACAGTTCAGACAGCTGGTTGGTGGAGTGGTGTGGTTACTTCGGGATGGGGAGGTCTATGTTGATGAGAGTCGCAACATCGAATGTCCGGATACTGAAGAGACAGGTAGGATTGGGTTTTTTTGGGGGTTTTTTTTTGGTGTTACTGTTGACAAAGAGACAGGTAGTTACTTTTTTAGAAATTTGTTTTTGTTATTTTGTTTTGGATTTAGAGGAAAGAAGTACCGAAGTTTTGTTTAGTAATTTGGTAACGATGAGAGTCGCAACATCGAATGTCCAGATACCAAAGAGACAGGTAGGGTTGGGGTTTTTTTTGTGTTTTTTTTGGTGTTACTGTTGACAAAGAGACAGGTAGTTACTTTTTAAGAAATTTATTTTTGTTATTTTGTTTTGGATTGAGAGGAACTAAGTACCGAAGTTTTGTTTAGTAATTTGGTAACGATGAGAGTCGCAACATCGAATGTCCAGATACCAAAGAGACAGGTAAGATTGGGGTTTTCTTTGTTACTGTTGACAAAGAGACAGGTAGTTACTTTTTAAGAAATTTGTTTTTGTTTTTTTTGTTTTGGATTTAGAGTAAAGAAGTACCGACGTTTTGTTGAGTAATTTGGTAACGATTTGAATACGATTTTATTCATAAACTAATCAGCTTTGGAAGATTGAAGATATTGTTGGCTGAGAGTGTTTTAAGTGGAGAATGATGTGAAGATGTGTGTGTATGTGTGTGTGGTGTGTGTGTGTGTGTGTGTGTGTGAGTGCTTGTGTCTGCGTGCTTGTGTGCGTGCGTGGGCATGATGAGGATGAAAACAAAGCTGGTAACTATGACAGCAGTGAGGATGACAATAACATTGACTATGACATAGATGACAATGATACTGACAAGATGTCGCTGTTATTTTCCAGGTACACTGGACAGGTTCATCAATGTCGTGTCAGCACGCACAGCTGTAGGACACGATGCCCAGGGACATGTTCTGATGGTACAGGTGGACGGGAAGACAGACAAGCAGGGGTGAGAGAGAGTCCACTTTTCTTTACTTGTGCTGGCATCTATCAGAGTGTTGTAGGTAGGACAGAACTGCAGGTTGTGGGCCTGTGTTACAAGGGCACTGGTCAGTAGGGAATATTTTCATGTGGTGGAGATGGGATAGGAGTTCTGTCTGGCTCAAACAGCCCCTGAATATGGTTGATATTGTTTTGTTATAGGATAGGCGCTCTTTATAGCTCAAACAGCCCCTGAATATGGTTGATATTGTTTGTTATAGGATAGGAGCTCTGTATAGCTCAAACAGCCCCTGATTATGGTTCATATTGTTTGTGATAGGATAGGAGCTCTGTATGGCTCGAACAGCCCCTGAATATGGTTGATATTGTTTGTTATAGGATAGGAGCTCTGTATAGCTCAAACAGCCCCTGAATATGGTTCATATTGTTTGTGATAGGATAGGAGCTCTTTATAGCTCAAACAGCCCCTGAATATGGTTCATATTGTTTTGTTATAGGATAGGAGCTCTGTCTGGCTCAAACAGCCCCTGAATATGGTTTATATTGTTTGTGATAGGATAGGAGCTCTTTATAGCTCAAACAGCCCCTGAATATGGTTCATATTGTTTTGTTATAGGATAGGAGCTCTGTCTGGCTCAAACAGCCCCTGAATATGGTTGATATTGTCTGTTATAGGATAGGAGCTCTGTCAGCCCCTGAATATGGTTGATATTGTTTGTTATAGGATAGGAGCTCTGTATAGCTCAAAAAAAAAAAAGTATGTTCTTTCGAGCCAGAAGGCCCATAGAGCCGGAGCGTATCCCGGTTTCTGTAGCGTTAAGCGAACTGATGGTTTTTCACCACCCCTGTGACAGGACGCTAGTCTGTCACCAGATACTTCCCCAGCAGAGCTGGTACCCACTTGTACACCTGGGTGGAGTGAGGAAAATAGGAGTAAAGTGTCTTTCCCAAGGACACAACACCGAGCCGAGCGGGGATCGAACCCGCGACCTCTGGATCACGAGTTGACCGCCTAAACCACTCGACCACGGTGCCTCCTTTGTATAGCTCAAACAGCCCCTGAATATGGTTGATATTGTTTGTTATAGGATAGGAGCTCTGTATAGCTCAAACAGCCCCTGAATATGGTTCATATTGTTTGTGATAGGATAGGAGCTCTTTATAGCTCAAACAGCCCCTGAATATGGTTCATATTGTTTGTGATAGGATAGGAGCTCTTTATAGCTCAAACAGCCCCTGAATATGGTTCATATTGTTTGTGATAGGATAGGAGCCCTTTATAGCTCAAACAGCCCCTGAATATGGTTCATATTGTTTGTGATAGGATAGGGGCTCTGTATAGCTCAAACAGCCCTTGAATATGGTTGATATTGTTTGTGATAGGATAGGAGCTCTTTATAGCTCAAATAATCCCTGAGTATGGTTAATATTGTTTGTGATAGGATAGGGGCTCTGTATAGCTCAAACAGCCCCTGAATATTGTTCATATTGTTTGTTATAGGATAGGGGCTCTGTCTGGCTCAAACAGCCCCTGAATATGGTTCATATTGTTTGTTATAGGATAGGGGCTCTGTCTGGCTCAAACAGCCCCTGAATATGGTTCATATTGTTTGTTATAGGATAGGGGCTCTGTCTGGCTCAAACAGCCCCTGAATATGGTTCATATTGTTTGTTATAGGATAGGGGCTCTGTCTGGCTCAAACAGCCCCTGAATATGGTTCATATTGTTTGTGATAGGATAGGGGCTCTGTATAGCTCAGACAGCCCCTGAATATGGTTGATATTGTTTGTGATAGGATAGGAGCTCTTTATAGCTCAAATAATCCCTGAATATGGTTGATATTGCTTGTTATAGGATAGGGGCTCTGTATAGCTCAAACAGCCCCTGAATATGGTTCATATTGCTTGTGATAGGATAGGGGCTCTGTATAGCTCAGACAGCCCCTGAATATGGTTAATATTGTTTGTGATAGGATAGGAGCTGTGTATAGCTCAGACAGCCCCTGAATATGGTTCATATTGCTTGTGATAGGATAGGAGCTCTGTATAGCTCAGACAGCCCCTGAATATGGTTCATTATTGCTTGTTATAGGATAGGAGCTGTGTATAGCTCAAACAGCCCCTGAATATGGTTCATATTGTTTGTTATAGGATAGGAGCTGTGTATAGCTCAAACAGCCCCTGAATATGGTTCATGTTGTTTGTTATAGGATAAGGGCTCTGTATAGCTCAGACAGCCCCTGAATATGGTTCATGTTGTTTGTTTTACAGGGTGAGCCTGCGTGAGATGGCCTCCCTTCTGAAGGAGTTGGGTTTTGTCAACGCCATCAACACAGATGGAGGAGGATCAGCGACAAGCGTCGTTAATGGAACGGTGGTGAACTATCCCTCTGACGTGTGGTGAGATGCTTCCTGGTGTGTGAGTGTGTGCATGCGTGGGAGCATGCGTGTGTGTGTGAGAGACACAGAGAGAGTGTGTGTGTGTTATCTTATTTCTATTTATTTATTTTATTAGTTTATTTTGAGGATAATGGAATAAGTACTCATGTGCTTTTTTACATCCAGTCTATGTGTGTATGCAGTTTTGTAAATTTTGTCATCTGTGTGCGTGTGTGCATGTGTTTGTGTGTGAGTGAATTTGTATTGTATTTATATCTAGTTTTGCTTGTGAGTATATAGCCTACATCTAATATCCCCACCTCCTCCCCATTCCTTTCACCTTCTATTTCAAATTCCTTACCTCTTAATCACTGCATGTGCATCCATGGGTGTGAAGATTTTCATTACTTTGTAATCATATTCCTGAAGTCAGAATGTGGCTACCTTTATGGTTGGCAAAAATGGTCGTTTATGCAAAAATCTCACTATTGGTGTACCTCAGAGCTCTAGCCAAGGAACACCTCCCCCCCCCACCACCAAAAAAATGACAACCAACAACAAAAAACCAAACCAAAAACCCCCCATAAAGTGTGTCATGGGTAAGGCAATCCTGATGAAGCCCATCCCTCTCCAGGTACTATAAATCATACCTTCATTGATGGATGCTAAACTGAAGCCGAGTGCTGTGAACCTTCTGACTACCATCTGATGGGTCCATGAAGTTAAGTGTTCGAATCTCGGGAGTTGCCGTTTCTGTTGAATTAAGGGGGGTGTGGGGATTTTTGATGATCTCCCAGGCCAACTTCACATGCAGGCATACTTACAGTGCTTTTATATATATATATATATATATATATAATATATATATATATATATATATATATATCATCAGGTATTTATGGTTTTGCTCCATGGTTTACAGCTCATGTCCCTTTTTATCCCTAATTCACCCCCCCTCCCATCCCTTTACCCTGCCCCATCTCCATTTCCGCCACCGTTGCCTTTTAAATCTCCTTCTGGGGCGCGGGATAGCCTAGTACTTAGAGCATTGTGCTCATGATCAAGAAACCACAGAGGTACCTGTTCAAGGGGATTTTCCTCTGGAGTTAACGTCAGTACCAACTCCACTCCCTCAAAAGTCTTTTGGATGAGACTATAAACCAAGGCCCCATGTGTGAAATCCACGCACAACATTTTGAGTGCATCGTAAAACCCGTTCTCCTTTCAGAAGAGTAGGCCATTGCTTGCCAACATATGACAATACTTTTCAAAAGCACATGCATACTGGAGGCTTAGATATCATCTCCAAAGGCAGAATGTGGCTACCTAATGATGGACAAGAACGGTGGCTTACACAAAAACTCATCATTGTTGAACCTCCGAGTTCTAGTGGAGGAACAGAACAAACATTTTCCCTTCTTACGTAACACAGCAATCAGGTCTTTAGGTTCTGTAGACGGGATAGCCTGGTGGTTAGAGTGATGTGCATTGTGCTCGTGATCTGCTGACCCGGGTTTGAATCTCGTTCAAGAGGATTTTTCCTCACAAGTTAACATCAGTGCCGACTCCACTCCCTCCTGAAAGTTCAGATGAGACTATAAACCAAGGTCCCATGTGCGAACATACACAGAATAAGATGCGCACATGTTAAAACCCGTTCTGCTTTTCGGAAGAGTAGGCCATTGTGTGCTGGTGGGAACGGATGACAAAATTGACAAAACTGCAAACACATGGGGACTGGATGTAAAAAAAAGCACATGACTGCTTATTCCATTATCCTCAAAATAAAAGAATAAATAATAAATAAAAATACGCTTAATAAGTCGCACATTCATTTATTCATTCTTCACCTTAACCTATCCCATAGTCTGGTCAACCATTGGGGCACGACTGAAGATTTTGCAACCAGCTTCCTCCAGTCCTCTTCATTCATCCATCCATAACACACACACAGACACACACATGCACACGCACACACACACACATATATCTATCTCTCGATCTATCTATCTGTCTGTCTATCTATCTATCTATCTATCTATCTATCTAGATATATATATATATATATATATATATATATATATATATATATAGAGAGAGAGAGAGAGAGAGAGAGAGAGAGAGAGAGAGAGAGATGAACAAAAATTTAAGAGGCATGTTTGTTTCTGTCGTCAAGCGTCAACTCCACATGGAACTGCCCCAGAGCGGTGTCCACGATTCTGTGTGTCCACTCAGCGGAGTGCTCCCCTGACCCCAGCTGCTCTGACCACGGTCAGTGTGTGTCCGGCCACTGCCACTGCCGACCACCCTGGGGTGGGGAGACCTGCAGCATTCTGGCCTGTCCTGGTCACTGCTCCGGCCATGGCCTTTGTCTGGAAGGTAGGACGTGTGTGTGTGTGTGTGTGTAGTGTGTGTGTGTGTGTAGTGTGTGTTTGTGTGTGTGGGGGTTGTGGGGGGGGGGTGGGGGGGGGTGTGGGGGGGGAGTGTGTGTGTGTGTAGTTTGTGTGTGTAGTGTGTGTTGTGTTGTAAGTGTGGGTAATGTGTGTGTGTGGTGTAGTGTGTGTGTGTGTAGTTGTGTGTGTGTGTGTTTGTGTGTGTGGGGGATGTGTGGGGGTGTGGGGGGGGGGGGGGGGGGGGGGGGAGTGTGTTTGTTGTTGTTGTTGACTTCAATTTTACGTCTGTTCACTTTTAGTGATATTAGACGGGGAAAAAAAAAGAACCCCCCCCAAAAAAAAACAAAAAAACCGGGTGAGGTGGATGTGTTATTAAAAAATAAAATAATAAAAAATAAAAATAATTTTAAAAAAAAACTCGAAAAGAAACTTGGCAATGCAACAAGAATCATTAACAAGCAAACAAACAAACAAAAAGTCATTAACGTTAATGTAACTATAACAAATGCCCTATGGGACTGTGACAAAGACCTTTCACAAATTTCAAATGCTAGTTTTAGATTGCTGAATATGCTGGTGAGGGAGTTTTCAGAAAAATGGGGCATGAAAGGTTTTACACTCTGGCAGTCAAAAAGTATATGAGTATTAGTGATATTCTCACCACACAGGCATTTACCATTTTTGCTGAATTTGGTTATCAATGCATTTAGTTTCATTCTATAGAATAAAGTATTAATTCTCCTTGACGTAAAAACACTTGTACTAACTTCTGAATGGTTCACCACTGTTAAATTATCGGTATTGATTGCAGTTCTAGTTAAAAGTTTCTCATTTTTCTGAGTGTGTTTGTGTGTGTGTGTGTGTGTAGTGTGTGTGTGGTGTGTGTAGTGTGTGTGTGTTAGTATGTGTGTGTGTTGTGTGTGTGTGTGTTTAGTGTGTGTGTGGTGTGTTTGTGTGTAGTGTGTGTGTTTGTGTGTAGTGTGTGTAGTGTGTAGTGTGTGTGTGTGTGTGTTTGTGTGTAGTGTGTGGTGTGTAGTGTGTGTGTGTGTGTTTGGTGTGTAGTGTGTTGTGTTAGTGTGTGTGTGGGTAGTGTGTGTGTGTAGTGTGTGTGTGTGTGTTGTGTGTGTGTGTGTGTGTAGTGTGTGTGTTGTTAGTGTGTGTGTGTGTGTGTGTGTGTGTGTTGTGTGTGTGTAGTGGTGTGTGTTGTAGTGTGTTGTGTGTAGTGTGTGTGTTGTAGTGGTGTTGTGTGTGTTTGTGTGTGTGTTTTGTGTGTGTGTGTGGTGTGTGTGTGTGTTTGTGTGTGTGTGTTTGGTGTGTGGGGTGTGTGTGTGGTGTGTGTGTGTGTGTGTGTGTGTTGTGTGTGTTGTTTGTGTGTGTGTGGTGTGGTGTAGTGTGTGTGTGTATGTTGTGTGTGTGTGTAGTGTGTGTGTTTTGTGTGTGTGTGTTTGTGTGTGTGTGTGTGTGTGTAGTGTGTGTGTGTGTAGTTGTGTTGTGTGTGTGTTGTATGTATGTATGTGTGTGTTGTTGTGTAGTGTGTTTGTGTGTGTGTTTTGTGTGTGTGGTTGTTGTGTGTGTGTGTGTGGTGTGTGTTGTGTGTGTGTTATGTTGTGTGTGTGTTTGAGTAGTGTGTGTGTGTGTGTGGTTTGTGTTGTGTGAGTGTTTGTGTAGTGTGTGTGTGTGTGGTGTGTGTAGTTGTGTGTGTTTGTGTAGTGTTGTGGTAGTTTTGTAAGTGTGTGTGTAGTAGTGTGTGTGTGTTGTTGTGTTATGTGTGTGTGTGTTGTAGTGGTAGTGTGTGTGTTGTGTGTCTGGTAGTGTTGGTGTGTGTGTGACTGGTGTGGGTTTTGTGTGATGTTTATGTTTGATAAAGTAAAAGTGTGAGTGTAGTGTGTGATTTGAAGTGTTGATGTTCGTGTGGTAAGTGTGTGGTGTGAGTGTGTGACGAACGCTTGGTTTATGGGTGAGGAAGAGTGATTAGTTGAGACAGTAGAGTAATGCTGGTGCTTACGGGTGTTATTTGTTGACAGTAAAGTGTCTAAAAGATACGTTCTGTTAATATGTTAACTGCCTAAATGTGTGTGTTATTGTGGCAACTTAAGAACGCAGGTTTGATGATTATTTGGGAACAGCAATGACAACAATGATGATGATGATCATCCTGATGATGATCATGATCATGATAAAGAAGAAAGATAGTTGCAAGATTAGTAGTAAGAATCATGATGAGCATCTCTATCGCCATAATTACGGCCATCATGACAGAACTATTCATGTGAGTGATCACTCTGCTTTCAGCCGGCTGCGAGTGCGAAGCAGGCTGGAAGGGAGACAACTGCTCAGAGCAGTGCAAGGAGGGAACGTACGGCGTCAACTGTTCGGCAACGTGTCTGTGTCTAAACAACGCCACCTGTGATTCTAGTTCAGGCCTCTGTCACTGCCCACCTGGGTTTACCGGCAAACACTGTGAAGCCAGTATGTATATATGTATGTAAAATCTGTTAATTGTGCGCGTGTGTGTGTGTTTACATTTGAATTTGTAAAAATCTATTAATTGTAACTGGCTGCATGTGAAAGACTAGAATGAATGAAAGCGCTTTGATTTGGTTTTTGCAAGATATAGCGCTGCATAAATTCCATGTATTTATTATTATTATGATATATGTATAGGCATAGATGTTAATGTGTTTGAGGCAGTATAGCCTGGTGGAGCCCATATTTTTTGTTGTTGTCATCCCCTACAACTGGGTTATCTCCAATGCGCCCAGAGAAGGAGATAACCCATTGTGGCTCTAATGTAGCGCGGTCATACCATTAACCATACTTTGTCTACTCTTCCCACACACAAAAAAAGATGGGTTTATAAGGTGTGTGCAAGATCTTCCATGTGTGTTGGTTCATAGAACCTGGGATTCTAGTCACGTTCAGGAGGGAAGAGTTGGTACTTATGTTAATTTATTTATTCTTTTATATCGAGGATAATGGAATAAGCACTCGTGTGCTTTTTTACATCTAGTCCCCGTGTGTATGCGGTTTTGTAGATTCTGTCATCTGTTTCCACCGGCACACAATGGCCTACTCTTCCGAAAAGCGGAACAGGATTTAACTTGTGCGCAAGATGTTCTGCATGCGTTTCGAACACGGAGCCTCGGTTTAACTCCAGGGGAAAAAAGTCCTCATGGTCAAAGGCCTTTATGGAGACTTAAAGCTGATCCCTTGATTTTTATCAGTTCGTTACTACGACACTTTTACCACTAGGTTGTGGCAGGATAGCCTAGTGGTTAAGAGTGTTAAGCTCATGGTTTGACTGCTTGGGTTTGAGCCACCACAGAGGCGCCAGTTTGAGGGGATTTTTCCTGTGAAGTTAACCTCAGTGCCGATTCCATTCCCCTGGAAATCCTTCAGATGAGACTATAAACTGAGGTTCCGTGTGCAAGTGCATGGAGAACATCTTGCGCACACATTAAATCCTGTTCCGCTTTTTGAAAAAGTAGGCCATTGTGTGCCGGTGGGAACAGATGACAAAATTTACAAAAAACGCATACACACGGGGACTGGATGTAAAAAAGCACATGAGTGCTTATTCCATTATCCTCGATATGATATAAAAAAAATGTCTTTGAAAAATAGCTCTTAGCAGAGTTTGTGGTTTTTGTTTGTTTTGGTTTTTTAAATTTTTATACCAGTTATCAACTCCGTGACTTAGTTTTGTAAGCAAGGTAGAAACGGAGGGTGATACTGAAAAAGATTAATTTTTTTATCAGGCCAGTTACTGAGTGTTTTTACTGGTTAAAATACTCTGAGTGTGTATGTGTGTGTGAGTGTGTGTCTGTGTGTGTGTGTTACTGAATGTTTTTTACTGGTTAAAATATTTCTGAGTGTGTGTGTGCGTGCGTGTGTACATGCATGCATGCATGCGTGTGTGTGTGTGTGTGTGCGTGGGTGTGTGCATGTGTGTGCGCGAGTGTATGCCTGTGTGTATGTCCATGCGCGTCCATGTATGTTTACTAGTGTGCATGTTTCACTCTCCTGTATAGTGCTAATTTATTATTGTTTTGATGGTAAACCGAACGGAATAAAGTAAATGGATGACTTTTATTGCAGAATGTCCTAATGGATGGCATGGAGCAAACTGCCAACTGCAGTGCCACTGCCCCCATGAGTGTTTCTGTCACCACCTCACAGGTGCCTGCTCCAACAGGACAGGTGATACACATTACTTGAAAGGTAAATTTGAACATTTTTGTGTTTTTTTTTTTTCTTTTTGTTCCTCAGCTAGAGCTCTGAGTGTTCACTTGATGGTGAGATTTTGTGTATGCGACCGTTTTTGCCCACCATGAAGGTAACCGCATTCCGACTTGGGGATGTGGAAGTGGATTATCCAGATTACCTGGAAAGTAGTCTAGAGGTAACACACCTGCCTAGAAAGCCAGAAGTGTGGGGTTATTGTTTTCCTTATTCCTTGGCTAGAGCTCCGAGGTTCAGCATTGGTGAGATTTTTGTGTATGCGACCGTTCCACCCCCCCTTTTCCCCCACACGCACAAACACACTTTTTTTTAGGTAGCCGCATTCCAACGTCAGGGATGTGTGGGTTTGATTCCCATATTTTCCTGAACTTTCCTACCCATCCATTAGACCTTGAATTGTGGTCTGAGTGCTAGTCTTTTGGATGAGATGATAAAGCGAGGTTACATGTTCAAGACACATTCAGCGCATGTAAAAGAGCCCGCTGCAACAAGAGAGTTGTCTCTGGCAAAATTATGTGGAAAAGAAAGCTGCTCTGATAGCTAAACAACAAACATACTTGGAGACAGGAAAATTTGAAAAAATAAGATGGGTGATGCTGTTCGTATGGGAGACATGCTGTTTCGGGGGGAGAGCAGCCTGATTTTCCAGCAGAGAAATCTGCCATGACTGAAAGGAGTATAAACAATAACAAAGTTTGAAATAGATGACACAGATCTCATGAAAGGTAAAGTTGGAACATGGATGATACATATTTTCTGAAAGGTAATTGTGTGTGTGTGTGTCTGTGTGTGTGTGTGTAATAAATGCGATTGTGTATGCCCATCATGGCTAAATGTACGCATACACACAAATATATGTATGTGTGTGTGTATGTTCACACATGCTTGCACATGCTCATGTGTGTATGAAGATTTGCATGAACGTATATGTTAACATACTCTCATTTGTTTTGCTAAAATTTGTGCTTTTTGCCTCTTCCACCCCCCCCTCCACCGTCCCCACCCCTACAACTCCCCACCTTCACCCCCACCCTTACCCCCACCCTGACAGTGGGACAGTGTCTGAAGGCAGCGGCTATACTAAAGGAAGGTCTGAGTCCTGACCAGACACCCCAGATTCTGTAAGTTGATTGTCGTTTGTTGTTAATATGACACTCCACCACATAATGAGTTGTAGATATTAACACATCATTAATTTGCAATAAAAAGGCTACTCAATAAAAAACCAACCAGATTGAAAATTGGACAATTGTAAGAAAAGTTATCACAAGTTGAAAGGACAGAGTGTAAGATGTAACGAAATGAGAGACTGAGAAGTTTCGTGTCATAATAGGTAGTCAGAATGAGGGCTTGGATGTTTTAAAACATGTTTTCTAAAGCAATTGGAAACAAAATTACTCTCTAATATTTCAGTACCAGGTAGAAGAATGGCTATAGTTTTATAATCAATCAAAATCTCAACATCGACAACCTGACCCCCACCTGCCTAAAATGGCTCCTAGTGAAAAACTGGGTCAGGTGCAACACAACTCA
Organism: Rapana venosa; assembly: GCA_028751875.1. Classification (NCBI taxonomy): domain Eukaryota; kingdom Metazoa; phylum Mollusca; class Gastropoda; order Neogastropoda; family Muricidae; genus Rapana; species Rapana venosa. The sequence continues at coordinate 10,263,769 of CM054143.1, read as the reverse complement.
TTTTGTGGTGGAGTGTCATATTTGTGTATTTACTTGTGTAGGAAGAAAGAAGTTTGTTGTTTGTTTGTTTACTTGTGAAGGAAGAAAGAAGTTTGTTTGTTTACTTGTGAAGGAAGAAAGAAGTTTGTTGTTTGTTTGTTTACTTGTGAAGGAAGAAAGAAGTTTGATTGTTGTTTGTATATGCACACACACACACACACACACACACACACACATACACACACCACACACACACACAGACACACAGACAGACACAGACACACAGACACACACACACACACAGACACACACACACACACACACACACACACACACCCACTCCCCCCCACCCACTCACACACTCACCCCCCCCCCCCCCCCCCCCCCCCCCCCCCCTCCCCCAAACCAAACACACACACCCTTTAATCCTCTGACACACCACATTTTAATAAAAAAACAACAACATAAAACCAAAAAACAACAAACCCCACCCAATCAAACAAACCACATTTATCACCCAACAATAACAACAACAATAATATCGCTTCCCATCCCATCCCTTTCCTTTCCCACCAGGCAGTGGAAGTGGATCGCTGTTGCCTCAAGCGTGGTCAGCATCACCAGTGTCTCCATCAGTCTCATGCTGGCTGTGGCACTCTGCAAGAAGAAGACGACCAGACGCTGGCGGAGAAAGCGCTCGCCTTTCAAAGCAAGATTCACCCTGGGTACTGACGCTGTTGAGATGGTACCCCTGCAAGCTGGCTTTGACAGCTCGACGGATGAGTCTTCGGAGGAGGGTGAAGAAGAGATTTCTGTGTTTGAGAAGAGAGTACGTCCGTCGTTGAATTCGTCAGAGAGGAGATGATAGTGATTGGTTTGTGTTGTGTGTGTTTGTGTTGTGTGTGTTTGGTGTGTGTGTGAGTGAGTGAGTGAGTGTGTGTGGGTTTTGTGTGTGTGTTGTGTGAGTAAGTGAGTGTGTGATGTGTGTGTGGTTGTTGTTGTTGTTGTGTGTGTGTGTGTGTGTTGTGTGATAAGTGAATGAGTGTGTGTGTGTATGTGGTTGTTGTTGTGTGTGTGTGCGGTAAGTGTGCTTGTATCGAGTGTGTCGTTCTTGATTTTGTGTGTGTAAATGGTGTGTTTTTTAAAATTATCATGTTTAGACTAGTAAAACTGTGTGCAAATGGGGTTTTATTGAGTGTGTTTTGTTGATATTTTTATTTTTATTTTTAGGGTGAGCAGAAGTTTTACGATTGTGTGTTGCTGGATAGTGTGTAAATGTGATTTTATTGATGGCGTTTTGACCGTGTTTGAATTTAGTTTTATTGCTTGTGTTTTGATTGATTGTATGTAAATGAATGTGTTGTGAATGTTGTTTAGTTGATATGATAATGGTTGGTTGATGGCGCAGTCCCAACATCACATAATTCCACTGGGACTCTATTGCAATCAGACCAAAAATTTAGGTGATGGTGTTCTAAGGTAACTTGTCTGTGCAATGAAGGTTGGTTGTATGACTGCTGAAAATGTTGAAATCATTCCGAAGTATTACGAGTTAATGAACGAAGGAATATTCCTGTACATCTGCTCATTTGTATGTGGGCAGAAATGTCTTTCGTTATTTGTGTATAAGTGTACATGCATACACATAGACACACTGATACAGAAGAGACACATGCATGTTTTGACTAGTAAAACTGTGTGCCAATGGGGTTTTATTGAGAATGTTTTGTTGATATTTAAAAATTTTTTAGGGTAAGCAGAGGTTTTATGATTGTGTGTTGCTGGATAGTGTGTAAATGAGATTTTATTGATGGCGTTTTGACCGTGTTTGAATTGAGTTTCATTGCTTGTGTTTTGATTGATTGTATGTAAATGAATGTGTTGTGAATGTTGTTTAGTTGATATGATAATGGTTGGTGGATGGTGCAGTCCCAACATCACATAATTCCACTGGGACTCTATTGCAATCAGACCAAAAATTTAGGTGATGGTGTTCTATGGTAACCTGTCTGTGCAATGAAGGTTGGTTGTATGACTGATGAAAATGTTGAAACCATTCTGAAGTATTATGAGTTAATGAACGAAGGAGGATTCCTGTACATCTGCTTATTTGTATGTGGGCAGAAATGTCTTTCGTTATTTGTGTATAAGTGTACATGCATACACATAGACACACTGATACAGAAGAGACACATGCACTATGCACACACACACATGCACACACGCACACACACACACAATCGTCTGATATCACTTTTTGGTGGAAGGATTTTAAACTGAAGAACTAACACACACACACACACACACAACACACACACACACACACACACACACACACACACACCACACACACACTTTGCTCAAAGAATTAAGTTTCACATTGTGATATTTTTCTCTTTCTCTCTGATATGTATTTATGCTAAACTTGTCAATTGTCGAAATGCCATCGTGCCTTTGTACCTCATTTTAACAATACATTCTGAAGATCATATTTCACTCCACTCATAATAGCCATAATATGGTTGGTAAACATTCCATGCTGTTTCTATTTTATCCTTGCTGGATTTTTCATATTTTGATGGATGTTTCCCTGCTTGTCTCCCCTGCTGACTTCTTTGGTATGGCAGCCACACTCCATGACACTACCATGCCCCTTCAAGAATCTTTTTTTTTGGGGGGGGGGGGGGGGGGGGTTATTCCTGGGCTAGAGCTCTAAGGTTCACCAATGGTGAGATTTTTTAAAAATGTATGTGACGGCGTTTTTCTCTGCCGTTAAGGTAGCCGTATTCCGTAATCATTGTTGGTTGCTTGTGTGGGAGTGGATTGAATGGAAGCGCTCTGATTTGTAATTGCAAGATATAGCGCTCTATAAATTCCATATATTATTATTATTATTATTATTAATATTATTCCAACTTCTGGGGGTACAGTTGGGAATTGAACCTACCAAGTAGGAAGGTGGCAGGACGGTTAAGACATTCATCTGTGCAATGAGTAAACTGTGAGGTCCTGGGTTCGATTCCCAGCCTTGCCCTTTCTTCCCGGTTTGGTGACAAAAAAAAAAAAGCTGAATTTCAAAGTCCATTGGATGAGGCAATAAACTGAGGCCCTGTGTGGGGATACACTCAGAATATCTTGCACACTCATTAAAGATCTGTTCTGTCTTTAGAAGAGTAGGCCATTCTGTGCCAGTAGGAATCTTCTTCTTCCTTTTTTGTCATGTTTCTCCCAGGGGAGGTTTGACATGGATGAGCCTTCTCCATCTCTCTCTGTTTTGAGCTTCCTCCTTATTGATGCCCCTTTCTCTTAAGATCATCTGCAATACAGGCAGCCCAGGTTTTGCTAGGTCTTCCCTTTGGTCTCTTTCCATCCACTACGAAGTTCATTGCTCTTTTTATGACGCGGTGGTCTGCTTTCCGTTGAACGTGCCCAAACCAGCGCAAGTCTGTTGCTACTAGCTACAGACTTCAGATCATCAACTTTGCACATTCTCCATAGTTTGTGCCACTAGGAATGGATAACAAAATTTTAAAAAAAACAAAAAACAACCACCCCCAAATTGCACACGGATGTTGTGTTCAGACACCATTCCTGAAGTTGGAATGCAGCTTCCTAAATGGTGGGGGAGGGGGGAAGAGGGGGAGGGAGGAGGGGGGAAGAGGGGGAGGAGAGTAGGGGGAAAAGAGGGGGAGGGAGAGAAGGGGAAAGAGGGGGAGGGAGAGAGGGGGGAAGAGGGGGAGGGGAAAGAGGGGAGGGAGAGTAGGGGGAAGAGGGGAGGGAGAGAGGGGAAAGAGGGAGGGAGGGAAAGAGGGGAGGGAGAGTAGGGGGAAAGAGGGGAGGGAGGAGTAGGGGAAGAGGGGAGGGGGGGAAGAGGGGGGAGGGAGAAGTAGGGGGGAAAGAGGGGAGGGGAGTAGGGGAAGAGGGGGAGGGAGAGTAGGGGGAAGAGGGGGAGGGAGAGTAGGGGGGAAGAGGGGAGGGAGAGTAGGGGGAAAGAGGGGAGGGAGAGTAGGGGAAGAGGGGGAGGGAGAGTAGGGGAAAGAGGGGGAGGGAGAGTAGGGGGGAAAGGGGAGGGAGAGTAGGGGGGAAGAGGGGAGGGAGAGTAGGGGGAAAGAGGGGAGGGAGAGTAGGAGGGAAGAGGGGAGGGAGGGGGGCTAAACATGGTTGCATACACAAAAATGACATTATTGGTAAACCTGGGAGCTCTAGCCATGGAACTGGGGGAGGATGGTGGTGGTGGTGAGAGAAGCTGCCAATTTTGCCAGGACAATGGGAGGTAACCCCCCCCTGCTCTTTTCAATTTTCAACTGTCATGGGTTCTCTTGTTGTGCTGAAGTCCCTAAGCGCAGTGAGATATTGTGTCTGTGTGTGTTAAGAAGGTAAAAAGTGATGCAGGATGACCAAGGTGAGAGGACTTTTTTGGTTTGTTTTGTTTCCTCGGCTAGAGCTCCGAGGTTCATCAATTTTGAGATTTTTGTGCGACTGGTTTTTTTTGTTTGATTTGTGTTGTTTCTTTTTATTCTTATATTTTGAAGATAACGGATAAGTTATCCATATTCCATTGCCCTCGAAATGAAAGTATAAGCATGCATGTGCTTTTTTTTGTTTTTCTTTACACCAAGTCCCATCAATAAGGTAGCCACATTCCAACTTCAGGGATGGATGTATCGTCATCTTGGCATTTTCTTTCCTTCTTCTCCCCCTTCACTCTTTGAGGAGTCATATGTGCACTGCCCTGGATTTTTCAGGCTGTCTTTTGGGGCAAGTTGAAGCTGATTAACCTCCAGTCACTGAACTCTTCAGGCACTCTGTTCTGTGACCATATTCTGTGCTTCTGTTCCGATCCCTCAAACAGCCCTCATTTTTGCTCTAGTAAAGGTGACCTGTAACCTATGTGGGTCTTTGGGACTGAGGTGTCAGAGACCTCAGCTTCTCTAGGGACCAGCGTCTTGAGGTTAAAAGATAAAGGTGTCCCATAACCTATGTGGCCGTAGGGGAGTGAGGTGTCAGAGACATCAACTTCTCAAGGGGCCAGCATCTTGAGGCTGGCGCCAGAAAAAGTTGTTAACACATTACCTGTGTTCCCAGCCTGTTGGTCACCCATCCAAGAACGATCCAGGCCTGAGACTGCTGAACACTATCCCTATGTTGAGGGATAGAACCCTTTTCCCCCCACTACACATGCACTGTGCGCATTTGTATGCTACCATAACCCAGTAGTGGGTGATACAGAGGGAAGGGTTAGTAGGTGGTTGGGTACCCTATAGCGGGTTACCTGTAGGGAATAGGTTAACTTAGGTGATTGTGTGAGAACCAGTGCTTTCAGTGTGGTTTGGCTGTTAGACTTTTAAAAAAAAATGTCATAAGCATTCAGAAATCCTGATGTGTGATATCCTTTCATTCATTTTTGATGTCATCTTTCATTACACCTTTTTCTGCTGTTTTAAGCATTCTTCATGCTGATTGGAAAATGAATTCTGTTGTAATTATCATCCTGTTGATGTGATGGTATATAGTTTTGTCTCTTTTGAATTTTCATGTTTTAGCTTTCTAGTTATTTGGAATTTGGAGAAATGTATCATTTTTGAGGAAAAGGAATACTCTATTTGATATAGAGCCAAAAATACATTACTTGTCCAAAATGTGGAAATAGTTGTGATTGTTTTAATCATTGTCACCAGTAGTTTTGTGCTTGATTGTGTCTCCCTGTGTAGTTTCTGTTGTTAATTTTTTTTTGTTTTTAAGAAAGATTTCCTTTTGTCTTTTATTGCTTGTTTCTTTTTGTGTGCTTGCTTTTTGCTGATATTTTTTCAGTTTATTTGATTTTATGTATAGGTAATGAGTGAGTGAGTAAGTGAGTGGGTGAGAGATAGAAAGAGAGAGAGATCATTGTTATTACAGTAGACTAAATTATTTTTATTTATCTATTTATTTATTTATTTAATTCTTTTATATTGAGGATAATGGAATAAGCGCTTATGTGCTTTCTTACATCCAGTCCCCGTCTGTATGCAGTTTTGTAAATTTGTCATCTGTTCCCAGAGAGAGAGAGTGTGTGTGTGCATGCATGCGTTTGTGAGTGTGGGTGTGCATGCATGCGCATGTGTCTACATATATATAGAGAAAAGTAATATGCAGAAAATGGTAGTGGAGGAAACCAATTGCAGAAATGGTTTACTAAAGATTCAACTAAAAAAACAAACAATGCAAACAAACAAAAAACCCAACACAGAAAATGGCATGTCTCAGTGACGGCATTTTTGAATAAGGACCATGCCTTTGGCCTAACATGACTTGAGTGTGTTGTGTGTGTGTGTGTGTGTGTGGTGGTTGTTGTTTGGTTGGTTGACTGTATTTTCCCTTTTCTCTCAGCCTAATGATTTACCAATGCTTTTATGGTGATAAAAATCTGTTCTTTGGATCTTGACATTTGATTACCACTGTACTGCATAAATATTTTGTTATTTAATGGATCTTTTGACATATTTTGTCCACGCAAAGCTCCATTCTCATTGATCATAATCTGATAAAGGGCTAACAGGCTCTGCCAGTATAACTCCACGCCCCAACCCCCAAAACAAAAAACCAAACTAAAACAAACAAAAAACCCCTAACCAAACAAAAAACTCAAAGCAAACACAACACCAAAAGCTATTTGAAAAAAAATCCAAACAAACAAAAACACACAACCACACCCACACACAACTCCCCACCCTCCCACCCCATCCCCCTTTCCACCCCACCCCCTCCAAAACAACGCACTATTTTTTGTAAGAGAGCTCGTCATGTCACTATTCGGATCAGAGAAGCCCATGATATGAATCCATTGCAAATCTGTCTCCTTGTTTTCTTTTGCTCATATTTGTCAATACTCATGGATCAATAATAATCCGGCTGTTTGAGTAATATTTTAATTGAAAACTTTTTGTTTAACATATCAAAATGAGTTTTAATTATGTATGCTGAATAAAGCAAACCATGCTGTATCCTTAGCTCAGTTTGTTTGGGGATGGTCCATTTTGTTTGTTAAAGATCCACTTTAAAGACATTCCACTGTATTCACTTTTTTGGGTGTTTAACTTAGTGATCGAGATATATGAGAGCTTTTGAAGACATTGATGTTGAAATTTTAATTTACGGGTGAACAAATAAGAGAATGCTGAATTTCATAAAGGATGAAATATTGTAGTAAATCAATGATCAGGAATTGATTGTTATCTGTTATTGTTTTCTTTGAATAGTGATTGTGTCATGAAATGTGGTTGACATTTTTAGTTTTAAGCATTGTTATTTTTATTTTCCCCATTTTATTTCATTTTCTTTTTATCTTTACCAGGAGTTAAGGTAACTCAAAAGATAATAACAAGAGCTGGTATCAGGTGGTCAAACCTGAGGAAGCTTATCACTGAGTGAGGAAAGTTGTGGCTGCATGAATGTGTAGATATAATAATAGTAGATAGTATTTTATTTACTTTCTTTTTATTCTTTATATCGAGGATAAGGAATAAGCAACGCAGATTTTAATCCAAGTCCTGGTATCGGTTGTAAATGTGTAGCTTTTATTCTCTCTTGCGAAAAGTGGTAATGAATTTAATGAGAGAGAGAGAGAGATAAAGATATAAAGTATATATGTTTAATGTGTTTTATATGGTATGGATAGCTGCATGTATTTTCATGTCTGTATGCGGTATTGATTGCTTGTGCATGTAGCCACTTGCATGCACATTTCGGAAGTGGAAGGTATGGGGGAAGACACAACAGAGTTAAATTCTGTGTGTGTGTGCCCATGTATGCATTATGTCAGCATGTTGCTTGTGATGTGAGCTCCTTGCTGCATTTTGGTTTTGTACATGTGAACACACCATGTTTAAATCTCTAGTGTGCATTGATGTGCAAATTATGAAATCATTCTAGTGTGTGGATGCTGAAACAATGCGTGAGCGTGAGTGTATGCATGTGACAACACACCTGCTTTAGTGTAACTTTCTATCACGTTTGTGTGTAGTGTCAAATTAATGAGAATATATTCTAGTGACTGTGAAGCTTGAAATCAAATGTGTGCCATTTATCTTTAAGTTCAGAACAAACTAAGTTGTTTTATTTTCTCACACACATGTATACACTCTCAGTTAAAAGTGTTTAAAATCAAATAGAATTGGGATGCATGATCACTTCTTTCAATATCAGTGTAATCAAACCTGGTTGGGTTTTCTAGCTTTTGTATATTTAATTTATTTTATGTTTTTCCGGTGGCTGAAATGGAATCCTGGTAATAAAAATATTCAGTTGAATTTTTTTGAGTTTGTGTGTGCATGTGTGTGGTGTGATGTTTGGTGTGATGTATGTGTGTGTGTGTGAGGGGGGGGGGGGGGGAGAGGGGGAGAGAGAGAGAGAGGGGGGGGGTGTATAATATTTTTTCAACTTAATCTTAAAGCAAAAACAACGACAAAAAACATTGTAGATTTACAGGGAACATCAATGTAAGGGAAACTGATCAAAATATCTGCAGCATTGGGAACAGGTTTCAGACTTTAGTGTCTTCAAGAACAATTTTTTAAAAGTGTTGGGACTCAGCTGGCTCCTACCCAGAGTGAGTGTGCTGTGGGTTGATTGGGAATACTGGGACCACACGGTCAAGCTTCATCCACATTACGGATGCAATTTTGAGAATGTTCCTCAAATTACCTGACTAATACTGCAAGTGACTATATCTCTTGGGCCCAACTGACACCCGGATATATTATGACAGAAAGTGTAGAGTACAACCCTGTCAAGTTGTCTCAAAGCACATGCACTTCCATAGCAGCATCATAACATCATCATCATCGATTATCATGCAAAAAAAAAAGTATCTGATTCAATGGCCATGGTTGCTCTGGTCTCGTGGTAACCTCAGTTTTGGCTTCTCCATACACTTTTGTACATGTGGTGAGTTTGTGTCAAAGCCTTGTGGGGTTAGAGGTTCACTGGGGAAGGTCATTGGAAGGACTTTGTGGTGGTCACCACCTAGGTAGGGTGACTCAGTTTGGCTCCGCGACTGAGCTAGTACTGTTGTTAGTAGGGAGCTTAGTAGGTGGTGCCCTGCAAATGTTAGCTCAGGACAGGCACCACTGAACACCATCAAAGTGACCCAGCAGCAAGGCAGGGCCTCTGTGGCTGTTGGCCCCACAGCGGCCTGTCATTGAAAGACTCTCTACGGAGTTACCACCTTGAGGATGCGAGTAGAAATGCCTATTTCCGTACCCTTTTGGTCCTGAACTGATGTGTGAGCGCAGTTGATGAACGCAGTGACCTAAAATTGGTCAGAGTCAGAGGCAGGCAGCTGGTCGGCAGCAGTATCTGCAGAGTCAGAGGCAGGCAGCTGGTCGGCAGCAGTATCCGCAGAGTCAGAGGCAGGCAGCTGGTCGGCAGCAGTATCCGCAGAGTCAGAGGCAGGCAGCTGGTCGGCAGCAGTATCCGCAGAGTCAGAGGCAGGCAGCAGTATCCGCAGAGTCAGAGGCAGGCAGCTGGTCGGCAGCAGTATCCGCAGAGTCAGAGGCAGGCAGCTGGTCGGCAGCAGTATCCCAGAGTCAGAGGCAGGCAGCTGGTCGGCAGCAGTATCCGCAGAGTCAGAGGCAGGCAGCTGGTTGGATGTGGCAGGCAGTCTGTCCCCAGTGCTCGCTGCTTCACCAGACAAACCGGAGCCATAAATGGCTGCAGAGAATGCCTGGTCTGGAATGGCAGATGGGTTGAATGGAGAAATGCCCGTCACACGAAATCCAGACCGGACATTATCAGCAGTCATGGACTTGCCCCATGCCTGGCAGAATAAACGAGCAAAGGAGGCCTTGTTGACGACCTGGAATTTGGAGCCTGCCATATACTCTGAACAGGCTCTTCTGTATTGTTTTGACAGGGCAGAGAAGCAGCTCTTGTCAAGTGGCTGTAGCCAGTGGCTGGTGTGTGGTGGGAAGGATATAAGATGGATCCACTCCCTGACGGCCAGTTCCAGCAGCTCGTATGCCTCGTGGCTGTGATGCTGGTCCAGAAATATAATCTGAGGACGGTGTTGGCCGCAATGTTTTAAGAAAACCTCACAAAACCACTGGACGCCTAGGCTGTCCTCCATCCACGCTTTGGACTGCCATGTCCACACTGAATTTGGCGGTGCATCTGTGGTGTTGAATGTCTGCAGGGCCTTATGTGTTTTGCCCTTGGCAATGAACATTGGTGGCATCGCACTGCCAGCTGCATTGACACAGGCCAAAACTGTCACATTTTGTCTTGATGATGACACATGGCTGTTGACGGCCCGGACCCCTTTCTTGCACACCCCTTTGATGGGATTATGCTCCAGGTTGAATCCTGACTCATCCATGTTCCAGATGTGCTGGGGTTCAACGTTGGCTGTGTAGTTCTCAGCATCGACAAAATAGTCTGCGACCGCCTGTCTGTCCATGGCACGTCCTCGATTTGTGGACAGCTTGGAGGGTGTTGGCAGGGTGAGTTCTGGATGCCTCTTCATGAAGTTGCGGTACCAGGTCTGGCCAGCTGGGGAATCTTCCTTGAAAGGTGTTGGTATGTTGGCCTTCCGGCAGAATTCTGCAGCCTTCACCTTCAGGAGTCTCTTTGTCAGACCAAAGCCTTGATCAGCCAGGCCTGCAAGTTTCTGGGAGAATGCTGCTTCCATCTCCGGTGGCATGACCCTTTGCGGCCCAGGCTTTGTTCCTTGCCTCTGTAACACAAGCATCAAAAACTAAAATTAGTAATGTACGTGACTGATAATGACTATTGAAAAGCATACTTACCTGGTGGAAGTCCTGTACATTTACATTTTTAAACATGTTTGATAAATATACCGAAGTGTTGAACCTTGAGGTACTAAAAAAAAAAAAATGGATGAAATTATTTAATGAAATTGTAGTTCTTATAAATATTATTGTAAGTAAACTGTTGCACTGCTGGTATCATCAAGTTTGTCTGGAAACAAGACATGTTTACAAAGATAAATTATGTTAAAATTAAGCATAAAATGATTGCTCACTCCACATAATTATATTAATAGAAACAATCAAAGGATTTAAACTGACCTTTCCATTCATATGGTGGGACAAAGTCATTACTGGGATGCCATAGAGTTTGGCTGCTTTCTTCTGGCTCAGTCCCCCACTCCTGATTTTGCTGAGGGCTTCCTGCAGCTGGTCCTCTGTGTACATCTTTTTTCTTGGGGCCATTTCTGTAAAAGTTAAGCAAGAAACATGTTTTAACTTAAATGGTTCTAAACAATGAATTTCAATGGTTCAATTCAATGAATTTTCTGTAAAAGTTAAGCAAGAAACATGTTTTAACTTAAATAGTTCTAAACAATGAATTTCAAAGGCAAGAAAACAATTTTTCCATTCAATTGTTAAGAAGGAAAGAAAATGGAGACAGGCGGTACGGAAATAAAAATCGTCTGCTATTTCAGTGTCCATTTCCGTACCCCTTAAAGTTTTGCTGATCGCTGCACATTTCATGGCAGATCATACGTAAATTCAGTTCCAGAATGGTTTAAAAACATCACAGATTACGAAAATGTAAAAAGAATGCACAACTTACCAGAATCAGATCTTCTGGGACCGTTTTCAACAATGCAAACAACTGGCTCCGGCGACGAAAAATCCGTCGGGAAGCACGCGTTGATAAGCGAAAGTGAAAATGACATCACTTGCCGGGCTGAATTCAACTCTATTTTCCATTGGCTGATATTCCCTTGTGACCCAGTTGCCGCGGAAATGTCTGGGTGCATGTTGAGAACGGTTTCCGATGAACTCGGTGCAGATAGACGGAGAAATACGAAGAAAAACGAAGTGGTACGGAAATACGAACAGGTAGGGAATAGGCATCTCTACTCTAACGCATCTGGGTATGGCTGAGTCAGAGAGATTGAAATAAGCGGCAAGGGAACAGCAGGACAGGAACATCACAGCAGATAAGACAGCCAACAAGACAAAAAAATAAGTAAGAGATTTAAGTATCAAAACTAAACTCCAATGGAAAGGTCATGTAAAGAAATCATGATCCTGGATCTGTGTACAGAGGAATATGACGATAATTTTAGGTTTTGGACAAGTCGTGTCCAGACAGTGAGACTAATAAGCCTATGGACACACAACTTCAGAACGTGTCACGTATTCCATTTATATATCTATATGCGTTTTGTTCCTCGTTCTTTTTTAAAAATTTACGTCATGTACGAAACTGTGACGCAAAACGTGACATGAAATCCACGTCAATACAGCTCGTCTTTAAGGTCACTAGGCAAGCCAGCTGAGTGCCAAAGCATGGGGGGGGGGGGGGGGGGGGGGGGGGAGAAAGAGAGAGAGAGAGAGAGAGAGCAGCTGATCCAGTGGTATTTACTGCACTTCCACTCCTGCAAAAACGGCCTCTGGCGGGGGCCATAATTCCGATCCTATGCGCCCCGTTGGTCTGCGGGAAAACAACAGTTCCCTTTCCGGGAGGCAAGAGGCCAAACTGCCGATCCTTGGAATAAAATACAAGCCGGCTCCTCCCCCCCCCCCCCCCCCCCCCCCCCCCCCCCCCGCCCAACTAGTATAGAACTAGAAGCAAGGAACGTCCCCGTGTTTTCAAAAGTGCCGGGGTGAAGGTTGTGAGGGGGGGGGGGGGGGGGGGGGGGGGAGACAAAAGTCGCCTCCCGAAAAATAGGTGTTAAATCCCAGTCAGAGAGACTAAAAAAAAGAAATTAAAAAAAAAGTCAGATATTTGATACAGGAAAACAGTTTGGCTGTGCTCTCCAAAGAATGTCTTATATGGAGCGAGGGAACTTTGCCCGTGGGGATGCCGGGGTGGGGGGGGGGGGGGGGGGGGCTGTCGGTATAAATAGCATCCCCACCTGAAAATTATGTGCTAGAAATTCCTTTTCTTCTATCCCTTCTCTTTGTTTCTGCCTCGTTCCTTTTCTTCCTGCCACCTCCTTCTTGTCTATTTTGTGCCTTCTTGGTCCATTCTCCTGCCTTGTTTTCCACAAAAAACTTAAAAGATAATAAATCTCTCCTATGCCGAAGTCGGATGTGCTGGGCCTGACTTGTCTAGCGCTTAACAGCAGCGCAACACATTTTCGCTTACACACACACACACACACACACATCTATCTATCTATCTATCTATCTATCTATCTATCTATCAAGAGACAACAATAGTTGGTGTCTGAGATAAGAGTGTTCCACGATGAAGAAGAGTAAAGAAACAAGTAAATGGTAACATTGACAGTTACTTTATGATGGAATGCCCTTAAGTGTAGCATCCACTAGGGAGGAGTTGCAGCTTCTTTGTTGAAAAGAGAAACCGGCGGTGGTGGCACTCCAGAAAACTTTGTTACAGGAGGGGAAAGAATTTGCTTTGTCGAGGTATAACGCCATTCACAACAAGAAACGCTAAAAGGAAAGGTGTCCCATAACCTATGTGGTCGTAGGGGAGCGAGGCGTCAGAGACCTCACTTCTCTAGGGGCCAGCACATTGAGGGCGGCGCCCATCTCCTCTCCCTCGCTGCTTTACCTTCCCTGACCCTAAAGAGGCAGGCACCCATTTACAGCTGGGTGAACTGGGGAATTGTACTGAAGCCAAGGCCCGCAAACAGTCACCCATTCAAGAAGTAACCACGCTCGAGGCTGCTTAACCTTAGCTGGGGGAAAGCGAGTGCTCTGACCACTGAGCTATCCCGTCCCCATACAGATAGTGGGAAATGGGTGGCGTTTAACTGTGGCCTGTAAATCTTCCCGAGGAGAACAGTTCGATTTCCATACATGAAAAAGTCACCATGACTGTAGATGGCATACAGTATCATGCTATATTGTCATTTGATAGAGAAAATAACAAAAAGCAGTCCATCTGTTTATGCACAATTATCAGACCTAAAAAGTGCTATACCCTTTCCCGGGAGATAAAGGCAGAACACACATTACAATGATAACATTGTTTATTGCTTACTTAAAAAAATTCAATCAAAATTTCATCAGGTTGATAATTTGTTCATTTATAGAATAAAACCAGCCAACCAAACCAAACCAACCCCCACCTCCCAAACCAAACAAAAGTAAAAATCCCCCCCAACAACAACCCCCCCCCCAAAAAAAAAAATACAAATTTAGCTTCTCTTTTTAACCTGTCATTTAAAAAAAATCATCAAGTATTTCACGTCTCTTTAACAGAACAAACGAACGTTCTTATTAACAGGTCAAATCAATCGATCAATCAGTCAGCATGATGTATACAGCACACCCGACAATGAAGGCCCCTTTAATGCTGCCTTTGGTTGAAAAAGTAATAAAATCGAAGGGTGCGTGTATTTTTATAACGTAAGCCTTTTCAAAAGCCGTTCTTATGCTCCCCTTTCCCACAGCCAGTTAAGTACAGCAAAGATATGGCAGGGGGACCCAGTCTGTGGTGCCCTGAAGTGGTTATTAAAAAAAACCCTTTAAAACTGTTCAAGCCCTTCAAGTTTAGTGTGCGAGCCCTGGTGAGAGTAACTGAGAATTATTTTTAAACTGCTTAACAAATCAACTTTTATCAATGCAGATGAAAAGGCAATAAAAAGATAAAATTATTGATCAAAAAACAAATTAAAAAAAAAATTCGTATTTTTCATGCGTTATTTGGTTAACTTTCACCTGTGTGAAATAAAATCGCAGCAGTTTAAAATTTGATTCCAGTCACTTTTGGACCGGGTTTGGCAGTTGAAGGTCATGAGCAAGATAGGGACAAAAACACTTAATATCAATGTAGGTTGGGGTAAATTCCCACGTGCTTCATTAAAATTGATATAGAGTGAGATGAGCATTAACCTATTTAAACCCTGTAGACCTAATAAGCGATTGTAAAATCAACTAAAAAATTCATTTAAACAAATCAGCATAATTGACCACAAAAGGGGACATACATAGTCTGCACCCACGTAAAGTAAAAAACAGAAACAAAAACAACCCAATCGCATTTACAATATATCTAAAGAGATACAATGCAACTGAAATTCGAAAATTCAAAATTTTATATTTGCAGTGGGGTCGAAAATATAAACATCAAAATTCAAGTAGATCCACTGTGATTAAAAATCGAAATATAAAAATATAAAAAGGTCCTGCCTGATTAAGAATTGGAGCAATAGAATCTAAACAGGGCCTGCGAGATTGACAGTTAAGGCATTAACCAATTCGATTTGAAAGTTCACAAAATGTTGGGTGTATTGGACAAAAAAATACTGGCCTCTTTTAGTGACAAAGGTCATGACAACATGCAGTGAGTTAATGAATCAGCTTGATGAATAAGCATGTTTCTGGTACACCAGCAACAAGGAAATGGACTTATCTGAATAAAAAAATCTCTATTAGCCGATGCGAATGTAAATGCTTAAACTCTCCGAAGTCGGAATGCGGCTACCTTAATGGTGGGTTAAAAAGTCACATACGCAAAATCTCACCTCCAGTGAACCTAGGAGCACGGAGTGAGAGAAAAAAAAGTTTGTTTTTATTTTCTCTCTTTGCAAAAAACAACCTTCGAAAGTATCCACAGAGAACAGAAATGAATAACCAATGATGTAAACAAACGTATGTGATGAGTTCCCTAAAAAAAATTAAGGACAAAGTCCGGTAAAATAAGCAGACCAATATAATTCACCATTTGGATAATTTTGACTCAAATCACTGAAACTAAATCCCCACAGTCTTACTATGATAGTTTCTTACATTTCACGAAAATTTAAATCCTCTTTGGTCTTTTGGGTTGTTAATTTTTCAATCTTGACATTTTATACAGGGCCCAAAAAAATTGGGCCCACTAGTAAATTCAGTCAATCTCTGCCCAAACCCTTATCAGTTTACTGGCCCTGTAGTGCAGTAATGCATGTAATATTCATCCACTGCGCCACGCGGATCATCAAATTTAACGGAAGGTGTACCCATCATTGGTCACATCGTCAAACCGCACTTCCTTGGGAATTGTTCCCTGCTCATGCTGCGGTGGATGGGGATGATCATTGTTGAAGTTGTTGTTTGATGTTGGTAGGGTTGTTTTGTTGTGGTGTAGTGTTGGATTGGTTGGGTGGGGGTGGGGTGGTTGGTTTCGTTAAAAGTCTTTGCCAGATGGTCCGTGTAATGGCTGAGGCTGGCCAATGGTATCCACACTCTGCACAGGGGGTCACTATTGTTGAATGCAGTCGTGTATGTATGTAGTATGTATGTATGTATGGATGGATGGTAGGATGGTGGAGGGCTGTATGTATGAAAGAGTATGTATGTATGGAGAATGTATGTAGCAGTATTATGTATACTTGGGGCATGTATGAGTGATATGTATGTATGTATGGATGGATGGATGGTGTGTATGTATTTATGTATGTATGTGTGTATATATGTATGATTTGGGTACCAAAAATAGAAGACACGCTTATTTGTTATAAGGTCTTAATAATAGATTAGTAACAATTCTCAAAAAAGGAGCGTAATTTGTTCTAACGGAAGTTTTCTCCCATGACAAGCAACAGCTGATTCCTAGACTGCAGGAGCAAGGTCAAGAAACACAGAGAAAGTCTTGACCCTGTCCCATGTCGAAGTCGGATGTACTGGGCCTGACTTGTCAGGCGCTTACCAGCAGCGCAAAGCATTTTCACTCATATGACAGCGTTCAAGGAAGAAGAAGAAGACCTAATTCATGGTGCAGTAGTGTAAACATTAACGTTTCCTTGGGGAAAACCCACTGTGCAAGAAATGGTTGGGTATATCCTTTGCAAGTTATGAAAAAAAATACACAGCACTGCCAAGCCATTCAGTTTAAAAACAGTGAAACTAATGCAATGTACATTGTCACCGCATTTCTCTCTCTCTCTGAGAGCATCAAACAATCCACATCACAAAAATGCGGTTAATAGTGTCAATCTATATAGCTCATCACCATCATCAAAGCAAAACCAAGGACAGAAACACACTACCCCCCACCCCCAAACAAACAACAAGACAGAAACAAAACTACAAAAAGAGCATAAAACAACCCACAAAAATTCCTTCCAAACACCACACAACAAAACCATACACACATTCAGTGGATTAGTAGGCCCACACAAGGACCCCCACCCCCTTTGACCACTCCCACCCCTCTCCATCCCCCACCTTTTCCCCGTGTAACATCACAGATTGTGTAAAGACGTTACATGACATTGAACACATTGATGTAATCTATATACTGCAACACAACACAGAACACGAACCTGGCTATTTGCCGTGCAGGAAGCAAGAAGCCATACTGGCTGGCATCAGAGGGAGGCAACTCTATGGTGAAAGCGTACTTCACCCCTGCCCCTCCTCTGGCGAAATCATCGGACGCTCCTGCTGCGGCGTCTGAGAAATAAGTAGATATGTACGTAAGTAAGGTAAAACGATCCACCGTCCCGTAATCTATCGTAGTCGTAGGGGAGTGAGGCATCAGAAACCTCAACTTCTCAAGGGGCCAGCATATTGAGGGCGGCGCCCATCTCCTCTCTCTGGCTGCTTTACCTTCCCTGACCCTAAAGAGGGCAGGTACCGATTTAGAGCTGGGTGAACTGGGGGACTGTACTGAAGCCAAGGCGCGCAAACGATCACCCATCCAAGTAGTAACCACGCTGGATGCTGCTTAACCATATCTGGAGGAAAGCGGGTGCTCTGGCCACTGAGCTATCCTGTCCCCACGTACGTAAATAGCTAAATAAAAACAACAACAACCCCCTCCCCAAAGTTGAATCAAATAAATGAATAATGAATGAGTAAGTAAAATCAAGCAAGTGGATCGATAATGAATTAAAAATGAGAAAACGACAGGAAAAAAAAAGGAACGCAACAAAACAAAATGTGCTAACAGAGGAACAAACAAATACCATGGATAATTTTAACTGCTGCTGACATGCACCATAAGGAAGATAGATAGACACGAAAAATTGAACAAACAAATATCAGGAATGATTTTAATTGCTGCTGACAAATTCATAAGAGAGAAAGCGTGAACAACCCTAGAGAAAAAAAACTTTAAAAAGTAAAGGAGGCGATTTTTTGTAGCTGAGATTCCTTTTGTTTTCGAGTAATGCCTAACATATTGAATGGAAAGAGCGTGCACACACCCCCACAACCACACCCCAAAACACACACACACACAAACACAAACACGCTCACACAACACACAACACACACACCACACACACAAAAACACACAAACACACAACCACACACACCACACACGTGTACACACACACACACACACCACACACAAACACACAACACACACAAGTGTACCACACACACACACACACACACACACACATATACATACACAGCACACACTCCCCACACACATACACGACTTACACAAAAACTTGGGCAGAATGGCCCGTTTCGTACCATCTGTCTTTCTGCAACATGACTTCGGCAAACACGTTCGCAATTTCTCTCTGTAACAAACATGCCGCAACATTTGGATACGAAGACAACTGTTTTCTTCACAGTGGAAGCAGGATTATCATTACACTAACAACAACAAACAAAAAAACAACAACAAAGAAGCAGCAGCACACCAGCAGCAGCAGCTGCAGAGCAGCAGCAGCGGGAGCAAGCACAGCGTAAACTACAGAAGAAACAAGCCAGGGAAAAAAAGAAAAAGGAACAGTAAAAAATTTAACAATACACAACAAACAATCAACAAGAAAGGGAAAGACTGCAGGGAGATGCCTTCCCTCTTCTTCCCCCCCCCCCCCCCCCCCCCCCCCCCCCCCCCCCCCCCCCCCCCCCCCCCCCCCCCCCCCCCCCCCCCCCCCCCCCCCCCCCCCCCCACCCCCCCCCCCCCCCCGTCCCTCATCTTCGGCAAATTTCTTGGCCTGACAAAAAGGCTGTCACATACTTTATAAGGATACTTATAAATATAAGATATTCTTATTATTATACTTATGGCAACTTTAAATCCAGTCTCAAGACATATTATTTAAACCCAAGAAATTTTTTTCCTCCTGCCCCATCTCTAGTTTTTCCCGCCTTCACGCCAGATTCTTTGCCCGCCAGGGTGTGTGCCCCTGTGTGGTGTGTGTGTGTGTGTGTGTGTGTTTTTTGGTGGTGTTGTGTGTTGTGCGTTTTTTGTGACATTTGGATTGATGGAATATTACTTGTCACTGGTTGTAGAACGTGTAAGATGAGTTGAGTGCAAGCGCTTTGATTTGTCTCTGCAATGTATAGCGCTATATAAATTCCATTTATTATTATTTTATTATTTTTTCATTTATTTAGTAAGTTTTAAAGCCTAAGGGAATGTTGTTATAAACTTGCAATTTTCAAATTGGGTTGTTCTTTATCTGTGACAAGATTTTGCAGGTAAGGGAACCGTTAGTCCAAACAAATTCTTTACATTCTTAACAAAAACAAAACAAACAAAAATAACCCGCGCGCGCGCGCACCACACACACAACACAACACAACACACACACACATACACAACACAACACACACACACACACACCACCACCCCACCCCCACCACCACACCACCACCAACAACAAAAAACATCAAGCACGCGACCTTTTCTCACCCTGTGTGTGTGTGTGTGTTTGTTTTTTACAGTCTACAGCGATTCCGAGGCATGTTCTGGGACACCCAAACTCCCACCACCACACCACCATCACCAATGTTACCCCCCCCCCCCCCCCACCAACCATTTCACAACCACAACCCCAACCACAAACACCAAGAAAGCAAACGCAAAGTATCATCATCATCTGCAGCGCGCAGCGCAGCAGCAGCCCAGAGCAGCAGCAGCGCGCAGCACACCACCACCACACCACCACCACTCACCACACAACCACCACCATCTCATCCCACCACCACCACCACCACACACACCCACCAACCACCACACACCACCATAATCATCATCATCATCATCATCATCTCACACCACCACCATCATCATCAGCAGCAGCCGCAGCAGCAGCAACATGAGCAGCAGCAGCAACAGCAGAAACATGCTCCTCACCAGATCCTCCTCATCTTCCAGAACAGCGGCGGAGTCATACCCCCAGGGGTACAGGAAGAACTGCCCGAAGGAATGCAGGGAGATGTACACTGCGATGCGACTGCGCAGTCTCAGCAGCAGCGACCTCATGTTACGTGTTTCCGGTTCCGAAAACCCTTGAGGCCCCGAGTAGTTGTCGTCACACGGGTTGGAACTGCCGCCTTTGTCTGCCAATCATAGTGGTGGTGGTGATGATGATGATGGTGGTGATGATGATGATGATGGTGGTGGTGGTGATGGTGGTGGTGGTGGTGGTGGTGGTGGTGGTGGTGGTGGTGATGTTGAAGAAGAAAAAGCAGATGATAATGATGATGAGATGGATGATGATCATGATTACGATGGTGAGGATGTTGATGATGGTTAAGAAGATAATGATGATGATGACGACGACAACGGTTATAATGATGACAGTGAAGATGATGATGATAATAATGATGCTGCTGCTTCTGCTGTTGATTTTGTTACATATTAGGTTGTCTTGTGGATTTCAAGTGGTTTATATTGTTGTTATTCGTACAGTTATTGTTGTTGATGATGATTATGATGGTGGTGGTGGTGGTGTGGTGGTGGTGGGGTGTGTGCGTGGGGGGCGCGCGCGCGCGCGTGTGTGTGTGTATGTGCGCGCGCGCGCGCGTGCGTGCCTGCGTGCGGATATGCATGTTTCTTATTACTGTAAAGCGTACTGGGAAAACTTTGTTTTGAATTTGCGTTTTTAAATGCTCTTAATTACTTCGAAATAGTAGGACATTGTGTGGCGTTGAGAACAACAATATAAAAAAAACCCGCATGCACACTGGTGTCGTGCTTAGACATCAACCCCGAAGTCGGAATGCGGCTACCTTAATTGTGGGCAAAAAACGCTAGCATACATGGCCATCTGAAGGAAGGAAGGTGGCAGGATGGCAGGATGGCAGCAGCAGCAGCAGGAGTGGTAGTAGTAGTAGTAGTAACAGAAGCAGCAGCAGCAGCAGTAGTAGTAGTAGTAACAGAAGCAGCAGCAGCAGCAGCAGCAGCAGCAGCAGCAGCAGTAGTAGTAGTAGTAGTAGTAGTAGTAGTAGTAGTAGTAGTAGTAGTAGTAGTAGTAGCAGCAGCAACAGCAGCAGCAGCACTAGTAGCAGCAGCAACAGTGGTGACCTCAGATGTGCTACACTCACCCTCACGGTCTGTCCACTGAAAGCCGAAGTTTCTGTTACCATCCACGCCGAAACAGTCCGACATGCCATGGGCATACAGGGATGTTCTGGTTTTTCTCCACAGCCGTGTAGATATCTGTAGCATAGAACGCGTGGCCTTATGATATACCATAACGTAGCGCAGCATAGCACATAGCACAGCACAGCATACTCATAGAACAAAAGAAACCATAGAGCGTGTAAATGATTTGAGTGCAAGCGCTTCGATTCGTTTGTTTTTTACAAGATTCAGCGCTATATAAATTCCATATATTATTATATAATAATAATATTGATAATAATAATATTGATAATAATAACTATTATTATTAGATACAGCTGCTGCCTAGCAGAACACCTGACGCACACGTTTAAACCGGTCCCGCTTTTCAGAAGAGTAGGCCATTGCGTGCCGGTGGGAACGGAGGACAAAATTTACAAAACTGCACACACACACACGGGGACTGGATGTAAAACCCCCCAGCTCATGAGAGCTTATTCCATTATCCTGGAAGTAAAAGAATAAATAAAATAAATGACGACTACTACTACTACTACTACTACTACTACTACAACTACTACTACTACAACTACTACTACTCTACTACTACTACTACTACTACTACTACTACTAATGTCTTCACAAAATTAATGCGCTCCCCTTTCTAGCCAGTGTTTCAGCCTTCACCATCTTACGCTCAAGGGAACTGAACTGCAGTGGACCATGATATATCACTGCACATCATAGCAAAAACAAGAAATAGTCTAGCAAAACACAGAGCTGCATGGCAATCCAATTCGTTCTTGTGTATAGCCCTACTGACGGCCTCTGCGGGGCTGTCTGTCACCTTGTAGCATTTCTAAATCTCATATTAACATTGTGCAACTATATAATACAGATTAAAACAGGTCTAAAACCATCGCAGCTGCAATGTTCTTGAAATACGAATCTGTTGTATACTTTCTGATACCAAGGCTCTGCATGGTCAGCGTACTGGGTTACGGGCTGAAAGGTCGTGGCTTTTTCGGACTCCGGCCGGTTCTTTTTTCATTTTTTATTTATTTATTTTATTCTTTTATATCGAGGATAATGGAATAAGCAGTACTTATGTGCTTTTTTTAACGTCTAGTCCCCGTGTGTATGCGGTTTTGTAAATTCTGTTATCTGTTCCCAAGGGCACACAATGACCTAGTTTTACGAAAAGTGGAACAGGATTTAACGTGTGGCAAGATGTTATGCATACGTTCGCACACGGGACCTCGGTTTATAGTCTCCTCCGAAGGATTTTTGGGGAAAGTGGAGACTGCGCTGACGTTAACTCCAGGGGAAAATATCCCCTTGAACGGGAATCAAACCCGGGTCGTCAGATTGTGAGCGCAATGTTCTAACCACTAGGCTATCCCGTCCCTTACACAGAGTAAGATTGCTATGGGCTCATCCAGAAGACTGAGACCCTACAGTCCCCTCTTCTCCTCGTTGCATATTACACACACACAACACACACATACAACATCACACACACACACACCACACACACACACACATCACACACACACACCAACACACTCACACACACACACACACTCACACACACACACACACACCACACACACACACACACACACACACACACACACACACACACACACACCACTTGGCGATCGGTAATCTAGAGGTAACGCACCTGCCTAGAAAGCGAAAAGTCCGGGTTTCTAGTGTATGGCAGTTCGATCCCCTTTTGTGCCAAAAACCTTTTTCCCTATCCACTAGACCGTGAGTGGTGGTCTGGGTTCTAGTCTTTCGGATGAGACGATAAACCGAGATCCCGTGTGCAATATCCATTTAGTGCACGTAAAAGGACCCACGGCAACAAGAGAGTTGTCCTGGCAAGGTTTTGTAGAAAAAAAAGCCACTCTGATAGGAAAACCAAATACATAATTATGCAGACAGGAAAAGAAGACAAAATGGGTGGCGCTGCTCTTGTGGCGATGCACCCTTCCCAGGGAGAACAGTCCGAATTTCACGCAGATAAATCTTCTGTGACTTAAAGTGGTAAAAATACAATTACAATGCAATACAACGCATACACAGTGCACACACACCACACACACACACACACACACACCACACCACCACACCACACACACACACACACACACACACACACTCTTACGTTTCTTTGACTGAAGATGTAACCATCTGGATTGGTGACAGGGACGATTACCCAATCAAATTTCTCCAGCAGCTCTTCAATGCCAGGGTCGTTGTCAGGGTTCAAGGTCAACTGAAACCAGATGAACTTTTGCACATGGATTGATTGAACCATATTTTGTTAATATATGCCAAAAGGCAATCTTCTGTTTTTAAACGTGAGTTTTCATAAAAAGAAGTACATAGGAGAAAGAGCAAGAGGATGAGGACGAGGAGGAGGAGGAGGAACAGGAGGAGGAGGAGAGAAGGAGGAGGAACAGGAGGAGGAGGAGGAAGAAGAAGAAGAAGAAGAAGAAACCATTACACTACCCTACCCTTTTTAACACAACTCAACACACTGTAGACTACACTAGATTCCCCCACCCCACCTCACCTTACCTCACCCCATGCCAAGCTATACTACACTACATTACACTACACTGCATTGCATTGCATTAGCGCACTACACTACACCATACCTACACCACACCACACCACTCCACGCTACACTACACTACACTCAAACCAACCACACCACACCACACTACACCACACCACCACACTACACCACACCACCCCCTACCTTAAGCACACACACACACCAACACCACACCACACTACCACCACACACACCACACCCAAACAAGACAAGACAAGACAGACTTGCATGTGGACAGGAGGACGGAAGGAACATGATCTACTGCCTGAAGGTTTCAGCTAGTACAAAACCACGGTGCCCCCCACCCCCACCACCTCCTCCCCTGTCCCCTCACCTTGTAGATGATGTTTACTGCCATAGCTGGAGCGATCCATTCTCTGGCGTGCATACCCGCTTCGATGACGACAACTTGTTTATTGACGTCACGAGAGTTCTTTTGACGTATCTGTCACAGAGAACACACTGAGCGGGTGCGGCGCGTTTACACACAAACATGTACACGCATACGCACGCTCGCTCGCTCACGTGCGCGCGCGCGCACGCACACACACACACACACATTGTTACATTTATTAATCCTACGTTCATCCTCTCTCTCTCTCTCTCTCTCTCTTCTCTCCGTCTAATATCACTTTGTGTGAATAGACATAAAATCGAAGAAGAAACACACACACACACACACACACACACACACACACACACACACACACACACACACACACACACCACACTCACTTTAGACCTACACGATACAAGGGTGAAAGAAATGGCTCCTATCTGTCATGAACGAAAGCATGCGGGTAATACGGCACGGGTTCATAAACTTGATGCTAACCCTCTTTCTTCCATCCTTCCATCATACTTTCTTTCTTTCTTTCCTTCATTCTTTTGTTCTCTCTTTCTTGCAGTGACGTAACATTTCTCTCAAAAACAATATTAAATGCGTGATCATAATCTTCGCTCATACACAGAAATAAACTACATCTTTCGTTCTTTCTGATTTTTATATAGTAACATTTCTAAAAAATAAAACCCATCCAACACCACCCACAACCACACACACACACACACACACACACACACACACGTACATATGTCATAAAAGAAAAGACAATGAAAAGCCTGATCAAAATTTTTTGATGACACACAGGAAACACGTCACATCAAGATGACGCGGCTTACCGTGACGTAAGGAGTTACTCGTCTCCCGAACGTTCTTCCCAGATTGGACAAGGTGACGTCAGCATGGGAGAGGTTGGCTCGTGCAACAAGGCGCAGAAACTGGCGGATCTGTGCAAAACAAAACGTATAAAAACTAAAACTGCCACAGATTCAAGAACCAAGACTTCAAGACAACTTTGACACAACATAAAGAGAAAAACTGAAGAAGATTGTGTGGCCGACGGAGATGGCCCTGCAAACTAAGCTGTACAGCCCACGAGAGGAACTGGAAAGGATTTTCCATTACGAATTTTCTCCAAAACACATCTGACGGTGTAAAAAGCGAACGAGAGAAGAAGAAGATAAAGAGAAAATATGGCAGGTACAGCACAACTTAAGATAGCATTCAAAACAAACTCTACTCAAAACTTTACTCAAGGGCTCAAAAGTATTGACTCTCTGTAACATATCGTAGTACTATTTTCATCAGACATTGGAGACAGGAAAGAATGATACTAAAAAAACAAAGTATTGTTCATAATACACCCGTTTCACCCCAAACCTCCCAACCACACGGGTGAATTAAAGGTGGGGGAATTTTACTTCCCAGTCCCCTCCGTGTATATATACGCATGCATGATTTTATTTATTTATTTATTTTTTATTTTATTCTTTTATTTCGAGGATAATGGAATAAGCACTCATGTGCTTTTTTACATCCAGTCCCGGTGTGTATGCAGTTTTGTGAATTTTGTCATCTCTTCCCACCGGCACACAATGGCCTACTCTTACGAAAAGCGGAACAGGATTTGACGTGTGCGCAAGATGTTCTGCGTGCGTTCGCACACGGGGCCTAAGATCTAATATGCACGTTAAAGAACCCCTAATCCATGTCATCCTAGGGTGGGCTACAGAAACATGAACATACCCAGCGTGTTTCCTGTACAAAGGAAAAAAAGAGAACTGCTCTGAAGTGGGAATATGTCGGATGAGGCCAGCAGACAGACCTCCTGCAGAGTTGCAAGCACAGGAGAAGGCCAGACACTATACATTCCACCCAATAAGGGAAACACACAACACAGAGGACCCGGACGAAGAAGGTTTAAAAACAGGCCACAACATACACATCAAAACAAGGGAGTTCACATCAGTGCTGACTCCACTCTCCCTGAAGTCCTTAGGATGAGACTATAAACTGTTGTCCCGTGTGCGAACGCTCGCAGAACATCTTGCATGCAAGTTAAAACCTGTTCGGCTTTTCGGAAGAGTAGGCCAATGTGTACCGGTGGGAACGGATGACAAACTTGACAAAACTGCCTACACACGGCGACTGGATGTAAAAAAAGCACCATGTGCTTATTCCATTATTCTCGAAACAAAAGAATAAATAAATAATAAAATACAATAAATAAATAAGGGGAAATGCATAAACAGTAAGGAAAGTCACTCTTATCAACCTGTCGAAAACGAAGGTAACGTCGCGTCACTGTTTCAGGCGCCATTTTCACAGATCGACGGTGTCGAGAACCCGGATGTTGATGATCCATACTGCTCTCTAATAACCTGGCCATCACAAAAAACCTACATGTATATCATATATTAGTGTTAAAGACATTCATTTTACAAAGCAATGTGCAGGACTTTAACAATTCTGTAATAACAGCAACAAGAAGCTCATGGTTGATAGCCTGCTCTTCTTGTGGAAAATAAGTATTACAAATACATACAATGCAGGGATACATACATACAGACAAACAGACAGAAAGACAGACAGTTATATAAACAGATAGCCAGAGAAACACAAACATACAGTGAAAACTCATCCCAGGGAAGAAACACTCTGCTCACCGTTGCACATCAGACACTTTGACGTTGTATGACGCGTCCCTAGTCTCCACGAAATTGATGACGTCGTCCAGCTGTTGAGGCGCTACCATGACGTCAACAGTCCCCTTGAAGGGCCCTCTCCACACATCCAGCTGCCACGATGACGCAAAAACGAGTCATACAGTAATCAGAAATTTACGTCAAAATCTACATTTTACTTTTCTTGGTTAAAAAACAACATTCGCACAGGTATCTACATTATAGCTTGCTTTAGATATATTTTCTTTCAGTTAAAGTTCATGCACTAGTTTTAAAATGTAAATGGCACTTTTCTTTTTCAAGTATAAAAACTCGTATAAGTATCTACGAAATTTTCTCCTTTTCCCTACGGCAGTCTATGTATTTCAGTTTAGCGAACTTCGTAAAAAAAAGAAGAAAATCCACACTTTTAAGTTTGCAATGTAGTCTTATATGCAAAATCTATAAACTTTACTCGAGCTGTTCTAGTTTTCT
Source organism: Rapana venosa (assembly GCA_028751875.1). Taxonomy (NCBI): domain Eukaryota; kingdom Metazoa; phylum Mollusca; class Gastropoda; order Neogastropoda; family Muricidae; genus Rapana; species Rapana venosa. The sequence continues at coordinate 10,236,438 of CM054143.1, read as the reverse complement.
TTTGTAAAATCAAAAATAAATACAGAACAAAACCAGTACAAATGGATGACCAGGTTTTTTAAAAAACGCATGCGCACTTGCGTCCTGTTAAGACATCATTCCCGAAGTCAGAATACAGCTACCTTAATGGTGGGCAAAAACGGTCGCATAGGCCAAAAAAATTCACCATTGTTGAACCTCGAAGCTGTAGCCGAGGAACGGAAAAAACAAACAAACCCGATCAGTACAGGTCAGATGAAAACGCTACAAAAACAATCCGTTCTGGGTTTTTGGGGCGTCTCTACTGATCGTCTACTTTCTTGGTAGTTGGTAGGCAGCTGAGGTGTCCTTTCACAGGGATTGTCCTCCTGGCTCCATCCCACGAAAATCTTTCGGATGGATTACTATGGATGGAGGGACTAGATGGCGGTCTAAGACTGGGGCTGACTGCCATGGATCTCCAAGTCAGTAGTCCTGTCTTGGGCCAATAGTCACATGCACTCAGCCAGCCTACTACTGCCTACTGTCCAGGCTTTGACATCCTCTGTTCATTGACGTCTGGGTCTTCCTCTATCTACCTCTCTTTCCCTCCACTCTCCCTGTTTCGGGGTAGATAATACCTGAGTATAATGGGTAAAATACCCTCCACTCATCCTGTCGGCACTGTTTCGGGTAGATAATACCTGAGTATAATGGCTAAAATACCCTCCACTCTTCCTGTGGCATTGTTTCGGGTAGATAATACCGGAGTATAATGGCTAAAATACCCTCCACTCTTCCTGTGGCACTGTTTCGGGTAGATAATACCTGAGTATAATGGCTAAAATACCCTCCACTCTTCCTGTCGGCACTGTTTCGGGTAGATACTATCTGAGTATAATGGCTAAAATATGACAGTTTGAGAATTTTGGCTGTTTTCTAGGTGGTTTTTTTTTGGGAGGAGGGGGGGGGGGGGGGGGGGGACTCCTAGTATGAGGATCTGTTCGTGTGGTATTTTGTTTTTCCAACTTATTTTTGCCATCTTTCTGAAGATCCGCGTTTCCAATGACTTTATCCTTGTGTGTGTGTGTGTGTGTGTGTGTGTGTGTGTGTGTGTGTGTGTGGTGTGTGTGTGTGTGTTTACAAACTACATTTCAACTCCGTAGAGACTATCAAACGAACTTAACTTTTGCTCCAGTTGCAACTTATAGGCCTATGCAACATTGCACTGTATGAATGTAGCATGACAGTCTTCATCTGTCAGGGTTTATAGTTGCTCTAGTGTGTAGTGCAAGATGCGTTGTATGAAAACTTAGGGACTGTATTTCTCTGTCAGGAGGTTATATTTTTTTCCCTCCAGTTTACCTGATATTTGCTGATCAGCTCCTGAAGATGGGAAGCAGCGTCTGTGTGGTTGTAGAACCGAATCTCTAGAACTTGATAGCTGAGAATTTGTGGCAGAAAAAAGTTGTTAAAAAATTATATATATATATCTCTCTCTGTGTCTCTCTTTCTCTGTATCTCTCTTTCTTTTACACACACACACACACACACACACACACACACACACACACACACACACACACAACTCGATATAAAAGAACAACACACACACACACACACACACACACACACACACACACACACACACACACACACGCACGCACGCACGCACGCACGCACGAACATACACACACACACACACGTGCGCGCACGCCCTAAAATGAAGGAAAGAAAGTACAAAGGATTGAGAGGAAATAAATACACAGAAGTGGTGAATAACTGTACAGAGAAGATGACTGAAACAAATACACGTACAAATAGGCACAGATGCAAAGGCAGAAACCATCCAACCAATCAACCAATAAAGCAATCAGCTGCTAGCCACACAACCAGTCATGGAACCAGCTAATCGACCAGCCAACCAACCACTACCCAAACATCCAACCATTCAACTGACCAACCACCCAGCATGCACAAACCAAACAATTAATCAACCACCCAAACAACTACAGATACAACTAGGCACAGATACAAGCAAGCAAGCGATCAGCCAAAAGAGCTGGCTAGCCACACAACAAGTCAACCAACCAACCAATCTACCAACTGAACAAACTTACCCGCTGTAGGGCCTATTCAAGGAAGAAGTTGACGTATTTTCCTTCATCGGAAATGACGCAATAGCCAGTAACAGCCACGATAAAACCACAACGTGACACCCAATCCTTGTGACCATCTTCATTTCCTGCGAGAACAAATTTGAACAACAATGAACAAATCTTATTTATTGAGGGTTGTAGAATAAGCATAACAATAGCTTTTTTACACCCAGCCCTCTGAGATAGAGAGAGAGAGAGAGAGAGAGAGAGAGAGAGAGAGAGAGAGACTATTTGCATATATATATATATATATATATATATAATATATATATATATATATATATATATCTCTATATATCTATATCTATCTATAATATATATATATATATATCTATATATATATATATATATATATATGTCAAGTCTATAAAAATGGTTATTCGTAGTATGAAATTCGTGGATAACAATCCCCTGTTGTGTTAATGTCAATATACGTTTGATATCTAGCGTTTCGCGTTTTTCAGTAAAAACTCCGTTTTACTTAACCAAAAGTGTTTCTTCACAATTACGTCATTAATACTATGCTCAAAAGGAAATTCTGGTACTATCAATTAAAAAAACAAACTTGCAACATTTCACATTTATCAAAAACATACCTATGCATGGAAGAGGTATGGGATAGCTTAGCGGTTTGAACTCGTGATCTGAAGGCCCAGATTTGAACCACCACCGAGGCACCCGTTCGAGGAGATTTTTCACCTGCAGTTAACACCAGTACCGACTCTACGCCCCCGCTATCCCTTCAAATGAGACTATAAACCGAGGTCCTGTGTGCGAACGCATGCAGAACATCTTATGCACAAGTTAAAAAAGCCCGTTATGCCTTTTGGAAGAGTAGGCCACATCCTGCCAGCAGGAACAGATAACAACAAAAACCGCATGCACGCTGGTATCGTGTTTAGACATCATCCCGAAGTCAGAATGTGGCTACCATATTGACAGGCAAAAACGGTCGCATACGCAACATCTCACCATTGGTGAACCTTGGAGCTCTAGCCGAGGAACGAAAATAATCCTTATGAAAAGTCTCTGTGAGAAGTTAATTCCACACAAAATCAAATCAGTAGAAGAAATATCAGTTCATACAGGTTCGGGACAGAAAACATTCACATGATAAGAGAGTCCGTTTCTGTGAAAGGGAAAACACAAAGACAGGCTCAAAAGACTCCCAGTTCCATTCTTCGAACACACACACACACACACACAGCACGCACACGCACACACACACACACACACACACAAACACACACACACACATACATACATACATACATACATACACACAAACGCACACATACACACACACACGCGCGCGCGCGCACGCACGCCACAAACACACACACACACACACACACACACTGAAAACACTGTCTCAAGATTCCCTCTCATTAGAAAACATTATACACACAAACATTAAATTTACTCAATACACTGTGGAAGGATCCCTCTCTTTAGACACACACACACACACACACACACACACACACACACACACACACACACACACACACACACACACACACACACACACACACTGAAAACACTGTCTCAAGATTCCCTCTCTTTAGGAAACATTATACACACAAACATTGAATTTACTCAATACACTGTGGAAGGATCCCTCTCTTTAGACACACACACACAACACACACACACACACACACACACACACACACACACAACACACACACACACACACACACACACGCACGCACGCACGCACGCACGCACGCACACACACACAGAGTCTCAAGATTCCCTCTCTTTAGACCTCTCTGTAGAAACACACACACACACAACACACACACACTCACTCAAAATACTGTCTAAAGAGCACACTTTGGAAGATGCCCACAAACACACAAATTCAAAATTAAAAATCTAAAAATGCCTCTCTTCAAAAAAAACACGAACGCAAACACAGAAATCAGAAACAAAGTTGCTCTCTTTGAAAACATGCACATGACGTGACATAAACACACACACACCACACACACACACACACACACACACACACACACACACACACACCACACACACACACACAACACACACACACACACACTCAAACACCATTTCAGAATCCCCTCTTTACACACACACACAGTCCACACAACACACATACACACCACACAACACACCCCACAACACACACACACACACACACACACACACACACACACACACACACACACACCACACACACACACACACCACACTCACTCACTCACACTCAATGCACTATCTAAATTCTTACTCTTTACAAAATGCACACACCAACACATGGTCAGAACACTATCTAAAAAAATTTGGTTCTTTTTCAAACACGTACACAGTTCTTGGGATGAGACTATAAACCGAAGCCTCATGTACAAACATTTTGCACACACCTTAAAACCCATTCTGCCCTTCGGAACAGTAGGCCACGCATGCTTATTGGAACGGATGACAAAAATATACCTTTAAAAAAACAAACCGCAGGCACATTGGTGTTCTGTTTAGATATCATCCCCAATGACGGATTACAGCTGCCTTAATGGTGAGCAAAAACGGTCGCACATACACAAAAAATCTCACCATTAGTGAACCTCGGAGCTCTAGCCCAGGAATGGGGAAAAAAAGACACCACAATAGGCCTAGCACTTACTTCAATCTCAATCTAAAAATCCATCTCTTTAGAAACGCACACATGAACACACACACACACCAAAAATGCTAAAAGTAGCTCTCTTTTAAGTACAAACGACATACTCACAGACTCCTACTCAAAACTCTGAAAAATCCTCTCTTTTTTTAAAATAGAAAACATACACATAAAATACAAACTAAAAAAACCCCAAACACAAACCCACTACGAATCTCTCTCTCTCTATTTAAGAAACGCACACACCAACTAACACACACTGAAATAACTGTACTGTAGGCCTATCAGACTTAATACTAGTTGCAGACAAGAACGATTCCTCTGTCCCAGACCGGATTCTCTCTCTCTCTCTCCTCTCTCTCTCTCTCTCTCTCTCTCTCTCTCTCTCTCTCTCTCTCTCTCTCTCTTTCGCTCTCTCTCTTTCGCTCTGCTCTCTCTGTGTCCGTGTGAGAGGCAGGTTCACCCTTTGGCACCAGCGCTGAAGCGAGGAGATAAGAAGTGTGTGAACAAACCTTGGCTTGTAACGGAAATAGCTTCCTTTGCTGCTGCTCTCGGGGCTTGAAAAAAACCAATAACCCACAACTGGAAAAAAGGAAGAGAAAAGAAAAGGAAGAAGGAAGAAGTTGAAAGAGGAGGAGGAGGAGGAGGAGGAAGAAGGGGGCGGAGTAGAGAGAGAGAGAGAGAGAGAGAGAGAGAGAGAGAGAGAGAGAGAGAGAGAGAGAGAGAGATGCACTCTTGGTAGTACCCAATGTTACATATTTGAGAGTCCGATACTGGGAGGAAGTACATACCAGGAGAGAGAGAGAGAGAGAGAGAGAGAGAGGGAGAGAGAGAGATGTTTGCCCTTTCCAGTTATAACTGGTTCCAACATGGACTAGGCTAAAGAAGTCTGTCGACAGTTGTAGGTCTATCATTTTCCTGGTGTGGGTGGACCTTGTCACATCTTGGTTTATGATGTTGCGTGGTTGTTCTTAGCTTGATACATCTGCTGCTTATATCGTTTTTGTTTTATTCTACTTTCTTTCTGTTTGTTTATTTTTTAACCTGATACTTTCATACTAATAAACATGTTATGCTCTCAGTATTATTTTCTTTTGATACGGTGTGATGTTGTTAAACTGCTGCCGAAGTTTTGTACATCTACTTTCAAGTGTAGGCTACTTTTCATAAGCTTAGGCTAGGGGACGGGACAGCTCAGTGGTCAGAGCACTCGCTTTTCCCCAGCCAAGTTAAGCAGCGTCGAGCGAGGTTACCACTTGGGTGGGTGACCGTTTGCGCACCTTGGCTTCAGCCTAATCCCCTAGTTCACACAGCTGTAAATGGGTACCTGCCCTCTTTAGGGTCAGGGAAGGTAAAGCAGCGAGTGAGAGGAGATGGGCGCCGCTCTCAATATGCTGGCTTCTAGAGAAGTGAGGTCTCTGACGCCTCGTTCCCCTACGACCTTATAGGTTATGGGGCACTGTTACCTTTTTATGCTTGATGTACTCCTAATCCATGTGTTGCTGCTATGTTATTTTGATATGATGCATTATGTTTAAACCAAACGCTTTTTTTTTGTCCTTGAATTTGTTTTGCACTGCAATGTATATAATTATATTTTTCCTTCTTTCATTGGCTGTTGATGAGATGGATAGTTATCGTCTCTGCGATGAAAGCAGCTGTACTCTGCAGGTCTTCTAAGTCTCCATAGAGCTTCTTGGCCACTGGGGTGGCGGGGTTTGTGAGATCTAATATGGAGAGAGAGAGAGATTGATTGATTGATTGATAATCTTTTTTCCCCTAAGGGTTACAGATAAGTATTGACATACTTTTTTCATCTGGCAAAGAAAGAAAGAGAGAGAGAGAGAAGAGAGAGAGAGAGAGAGAGAAGAGAGAGAGAGAGAGAGAGATTGATTGATTGATAATCTTTATTTCCAAGGGTTACAGATAAGTATTGACATACTTTTTTCATCTGGCGAAGAGAGAGAGAGAGAGAGAGAGAGAGAGAGAGAGAGAGAGAGAGAGAGAGAGAGAGAGAGAGAGAGAGACTGATCGGTTGGTTGATTGATTGATATTCTTTATTCCCAAGGTTACAGATAAGTATTGACATACTTTTTTCATCTGGCAGAGAGAGAAGAGAGAGAGAGAGAGAGAGAGAGAGAGAGAGAGAGAGAGAGAGAGAGAGAGAGAGAGAGAGATTGATTGGTTGATAATCTTTATTTCCAAGGTTACAGATAAGTATTGACATATTTTTTTCATCTGTCAAAGAGAGAGAGAGAGAATGCAAATGCGAATGGTTTATTCAAAAGGCCTTGGCCACATTTGAAGGAGAGAGAGAGAGAGAGAGAAGAGAGAGAGAGAGAGAGAGAGAGAGAGAGAGATAGAGAGAGAGAGAGAGAGGGAGAGGGAGAGAGAGAGAGAGATTGATTGGTTGATTGATTGATATTCTTTATTCCCAAGGGTTACTTTTTCATCCAGCCGAGAGAGAGAGAGAGAGAGAGAGAGAGAGAGAGGAGAGAGGGGATGGGGGGGGGGGGGGGAGGGGGGGGGGGGGGGGGGGGGGGGGAGGGGTGTAGTGGTTAAAGCATTGTGTTCGCAATTTGCCAGCCCAGGATAGAGTCCGCGTTCGAGCCACTGCCGAGAGGTCCATTCAAGGGGATTTTCCTCCTGGACTTAACATCAGCACAGAGTCCACTCGCCTGAAAGTCCTTCCGATGAGACTTCAAACTGAGACCCCCTGTGCAAACGCATACATAACATTTTGCGCATACATCAAAACCCGTTCTGCCTTTTGAAAGAGTGTAGGCTGTTGGTGACCAAAGGATGACCAAAAAATTACATATAAAATACATACACACTGGTATCGAATTTAAACATCAACCCCGAAGTCGGAATGCGGCTACTTTAGTGGTGGGAAAAAACGGCCACATCCAAAAACTTCACGACGTGAACTTGAAAACTCCAGCCAAGGAACGTGAAAAAAGATCTGTAGAGAAGGCATGAAGTAAGGTAAAGGAGTCCCATAACCTATAAAGTCATAGGGGAGCGAGGTATCAGAGACCTCACTTCTCTAGGGCCAGCATATTGAGGGCTGCACCCATCTCCTCTCCTTCTGCTGCTTTACTTTCCATGACCCTAAAGAGGGCAGGTACCCATTTCCAGTTGGGTGAACTGGGGGACTGTGCTGAAGTCAAGGCGCGCAAACGGTCACCCATCCAAGCGGTAAGCAGGCTTCATGCTGCTTAACCTTAGCTGGGGAAAGTAAGTGTTCTGACCACTGAGTTATCCCGTTCCCAGAAAAGCAATTTGTAATCTGAAATGGCCCAATTTACCACTAGTCTAATTCATTGCTGGTACGTGATTGAGGTCAAGGACATGTTTTGGGTGAGTTTTCCTTAAGGGTTTGTAGGGGTATATTTGTAGATAAGAAAAAGGGAGGGAAATGGGAGTGATGGTTGTGGGGGGAGGGGGGGGGGGGGGAGTTGGCGGAGGAGGGAGGAGAGCAAGCATGACGTTGTGAGGGAGTGTGTAACTACCTTCGTTAGGTTATCTGGACAAACGCTCAGGGCTGGATTCAGGTGTAACAAGGTGTGCTGATAACGCTCATGTTTCCCTTGATTTTATCATTCATCTATCCCCTCCCCCCCTTTCTGTGTGTGTGTGTGTTGTGTGTGTGTGTGTGTGTGTGTTGTGTGTGTGTGTGTGTGCGTGCGTGTGTGTGTGTGTGTGTCTTTTAGTGTATCATGATAAAGCTGAGGCAAGAGAGAGAGTAACTGAGGTCACCCTAAGACCAGAGCAATAGAGACCACCGAATCACACCTTTTTTGTGATATCTTCAGTTCAACGTCTATTCACATTTAATGATTGTTTATTGTGTGAAGGTCGATGGTCCAGTCTTCTTGTATAGAGCCCCACCAACCACAAGGCCACATTAGGGATGACGGTGATGAAGAAGATGTAGCATGATGTTATGGAAGAGTACACAACTCTGAGATCAATTGACAGGGATGTACTCTATGCTTCCTGTCATAATATATCCCGGCATCAACCAGGCCTGAAAGATACAGACACCGGCAGCGTTGGTCAAGTAATTTAAAAGCATTTTCAAAAATCACATCCACAAAGCTCAACTGTGCATACCCGTCTTCTCAATAAGCATCGAGCAGACTCGTTCTATGGTTCGTTCTGTATGGCTTTATGGAAAAAAAAGCAGTTGCACTGCTTATTCGATGTAACATCTAAAAATAAAAATGTGACTTTGACTTGACTTTGGTTTTGACTCTGGGTAGGACGGCCAATAAAATCTCTGGGATTCAAGCACGACCGGGCCCAGAGGTATGACTATAATCTCTCATGGGATTCAAACCACACGACCTTCCAACCTAGCCTAGAAGTCTAACGCGTTAAAACCACTGCTCCATGGCGGCTGGTTATCTGTGCAATTATCTTCCCTTGCTTGGTTCGTAATAAAGCGTACTGATAATCCTGTTCATGCTCCACTGCATTTTGTCGTTGTTGTTCTCCAGACCAAGCCGGTCTCTTAGATACTGCAGCGAAATCTCTGGTCAGCTTTTATCCTTTGGTTTGGTAGCATCAGAAAGCTGTTGCCAACTTTGCGTTTTCTGATATTTTGTACATCAGTTTACTGCTTTGAGTACTCACACGTCAACCTGTAAATAACATAGACAGACACACACATACACACAAACACACACACAAACATACAGAAAAGCAACACACACACCACACACACACACACACACACAACACACCACACACACACACACACTCTCTCTCTCTCTCTCTTTCATCTTCTCCCTCCCCTCCTCCCCTCATCCTCTCACTCATCTCTCTCTAACAAAAGAATTTGTCATTCTCTCTCTCTCTCTCTCTCTCTCTCTCCTCTCTCTCTCTCTCTCTCTCTCTCTCCTCTCTCTCAAAAAGCAACTATCGTGTTGTCGTATTTCGTCTTTATTGCAACACTAGAATGATCCATATACAATCGAAGGAAGCCTAAACAACGTTAGTGTGACCAGTTACCAGCAAGTAACTACCAACTAGAGGAGTTTATTTATTGTTTGTTTTTAGGACGAGCGGGTTGCAGAGAATCGACAGCAGTGGGCGACAGCAGAGGTCGAGGCACCCAGTACCACACACACGTCCTGATTATCCGCATCTGAAACATCAAGGATATGCGCGTACACGCAGACGAACGCATACGCATTATGCATAGACTCAGATGAAGGTGAACTTGCACGCACGAACTCGCTCGCGCGCGCACGCATGCGCACGCAGACGTAAACGCAGTCACAGACAGATAGACTGAGAGACAGACTGAGAGACAGGCAGAGAGACAGACAGGCATATAGACAGATAGACAGATAGACACAGACAGACAGACAGACACATACATAGTGTGTGTGTGTGTGCGTGTGCGTGCGTGCATGCGTGCATACGTGCGCGCGCATGGTTTTGAAATCTGTTGTTCATTATGTTTAAGGAGAGTTGCATGCCTGTAAATGATTGAGTGCAAGCGCTTCGATTTGTTGTTGTTTTTTTTTTACAAGATTCAGCGCTATATAAATTCCATATATTATTATTATTATTATTATTATTATACACACTGTCTCTCTCTCTCTCAACCCACAACATCCCAACCCACCACAACACCACCCACCCCTCACCACACCACACACCAAGCCCCACCCCACCCCACCCACCAAACCACACCACATCACTCCACACCACACCACACCAAACCACACCACACCACACCACACCACACCACATCCACCCATTCGGGCCCGTTTGTCGCCGGGATAATTATATCATGATAGGAAGCATGAAGTACAGCCCTGTCATCTAGTCTCAAGGCATATGCACTTCCAGAGCAGCATCTTTACATCATCCCTCACGGTCATTGATCATCCTGCAAAGAAAGAAAACTTAACTGCCTTCGATATGGTGGCCCTGGTAGCTCTGGTCTCACGCTGACCTCCCTCTTTCAGTTTCCCCAGACACGTCTGTGCCTGTGGTGGGTTTGTATCCAAGCGTTCAGGGTTGGATGTTCCCAGCAGAAGGCCGTTGGAGGGAATTTATGGCGGTCACCACTCTTAAAAGGTGTCTCACTATGTCTGGCTCCGCGACTTAGCTATTATTTTCGCTAGTATGGGGCTTAGTAGGTGGTGGCATATGATTATATGTACGCTCAGAACATTCATTCACCACCGAACATCGCCAAAGTCACCCAGCAGCAGCAGGGCAGAGTCATTCTTACAGGTGGCCCAACGGCGGCCTGACATTGATAGGCTCCCTGCAGACTTCTGACCCTGAGGATGCGACATAACGAATCTGGGGTATGGTTGGAGCGAAGAAATCGAAATGAATGGCATAGGAACAGCAGGACAGGAACGTCACAAAGGACGAAGAAGCAAAAGGTAAAGGTAAAGGAGTCCCATAACCTATAAGATCGTAGGGGAACAAGGCGTCAGAGACCTCACTTCTCTAGGGGCCAGCATATTGAGGACGGCGCTCATCTCCTCTCCTTTGCTGCTTTACCTTCCCTGACCCTAAAAGAGGGCAGGTACCCATTTACAGCTGGGTGAACTGGGAGAACTGTACTGAAGCCAAGGCATGTCACGTTTGGGAAGCAAAACAAAACAACATCCCCCCTTCCCCCCCCCACCAAACACACACACAAAAGAAATCTGACCCTTTCTAGCCTCAGCTCTGTAGGTGGGTCCTTCGCCCATACAACTGGTCATCACAGGGTTGGAAGCTGGACACCTCACTTCACTCTTGTCCTTTTTGGGGGTGACGTAGTCCGTGGATCTTACTGCCGTGCAATTCATGCCTTTGATGTCACAGCATACCCCTGTCGTCATCACCCCTGAAATGACGTCATCAAGAGCCGTGAGGAATGACGGTGTGACGTAAAAAGCGAGTAAATTACTGGGGGTTTTGTGTGGTGTGTTTGTGTTCTTGTGTTTTGTGTTTTATTGCTAGTGTGATGTAGAAAAAGAGAGTAATTACGTTGTTAGGGTATGGGTTTTTGTTTCTTTGTGTTGTGGGTCTTGCTTTGTTTATTTTAGAGCCTTGAGTAATAGCGTGGATGGGTCGATTGTGGTGTTTGTTTCTTGGTCTGTTATAGTTGATTTTGCTTTTAATGCTGCTGTTGCTGTTGGTGTATTGTGTTAATGTTACTGTTTGCATTTTACCTGTGAACAAAAGAAGGAACAAATCATATCTTCTTCTTCTTCGTCGTCGAACGCTCAGACAAAAAAAATAAATCATATAGGAAACTACATTCCTAAAATGAAAGAGCATACTCTCAACAAAAAATAAAGAAACAGTATATATATATATATATATATATATATATATATATATATATATATATATATATATATATATATATATATATATATATATGCTTGAATTATGCCCTTATATTCTTCATGAAGCCAATACTTTTTTATTCATAAATACATACATATTACTGATCGTTTATACTGCCCATATCCTCGAAGTCGAAATGCAGCTACCTTAATGGTGGGCAGAAAACGATCGCATACGCAAAATCTCACTATTGGCGAATCTCGCAGTTTTATAGCCGAGGTACGAAAATAAAACAGTGTACTTTTCTGATAATAGCTCATAATGAAGAACACCAAGTTATTGCATAAGAGACACCCACAATAATACGATCTATTACGACGCTTTCATACACATCTATACAAATCTATATCCTATTCACTTTACTTCACCAGGATCCCCCAAAACACGGAATGAATGGGTCCTTTCTCCCCCCCTCCACCCCCACCCCTTCCTCCCCCTTCGCCCTCTAAGTCGCAGTCAACCTCTTCCATCCACCCTCCTTAATACTCCCCCCTCCACACCCTCAACACAGACACAGACAGAGAGACAGCAGAGAGACAGACAGAAAGACAGCAGACATATGCGCACGCACGCACACGCATACACACACATAAAAAGACAGACAGACAGACATACACACAGAAAGACACACACACAAGACTCACACACACAGAAACACACACACACACACACACACACACACACACACACACACACACACCACACCACACACACACACACACACACACACAACTCACACACACACACACACACACACATGAAACTCACACACACACACACACACACACACACATGTAAACACGCGCGCGCGCACACACACACACAACACACACACACACACTTAAGGGCTGGTATAGTTTTCGCCTACTTCTTGGTTATCAAGTTTGGATCCGTCTGTGTGTATATTTCTAAAGTGGTCTGAATAGCCAGTGTCAATGCGCGAGTTCACTAAGCTTGCAAGGACGTCTTGTAAATCGCCTTTGAACAGATTTGTGTGGCGTAATTATGTCAATACTGGCTTATTCATTTACCCATTCAGCGGTAGCTGAAAAAGAAGGTTAAACAGCAAGAACGTTTTCGTACAGTTTTAAATCTTTGAACATGTAAAACGTATCTATTTACTTTTATTTACTTATTCTGTTATTTCGAGGATAATGGAATAAGCAATCATGTGCTTTTTTTTTATTTTTTACATCCAGTCCACGTGTGTATGCAGTTTTGTAATTTTTTTTAATCCGTTCCCACCGGCACACAATGGCCTACTCTTCCGAAAAACGGAACAGGTTTTAACAGGTGAACAAGATGTTCTGCGTGTGTTCGCACACGGGGCCTCGGTTTATAGTCTCATCCGAAGAGTATAATGTTTGAGAGGTCTAGCAGTATCACCGACTGCTATAGAAAGCGAGAGGTCCTAGGTAGGAATCCGTCTGAATCGACACTTTCTCCCCTTTTCATTTATTAAAAAAAAAAAAAATTAATTTTATTTTATTCTTTTATATCGAGGATAATGGAATACGCACGTATATGCTTTTTTATTTTTATACATCCAGTCCCCGTGTGTATGCGGTTTTGCAAATTCTGTCATCTGTTCCCACCGGCACACAATGGCCTACTCTTACGAAACTCGGAACAGGATTTCACGTGTGCGCAAGATGTTCTGCAAGTTTGGGTTAGACCATGAGCACTGGTCTGCGTGATAGTCTTTTTTTATTTTTATTTTTTAATTTTTTAGTGAGACTTCAACCATCTGCACAATGTTCATTCAGAGCTTGTAAAAGAACCGAGGGCAACAAGAGAGTTGTCCCTGGCAAAATTATGTGGGGGAGGGGGTAGGTGTCGGTGGGTTGGGGGTGGGGGGTGAGGGCACATAACAGAGATACAGAAGCACAAGCTAAAGGTAAAAAGCGAAGGTCGCACCTCACTGGCGCGACCCAAGCCTGCAGATTTCTATCTACTGTGGCTACTAGTACTGCACACATAAATAAACTGACAAACAAACCTAAGATTTTTCCCTCTTGTTTCATTCATGTCTGTCCCTGCTTTTGAAAGCCAAAATTCCATCACCCTGCTGAAATGTACAACCTGTGTGTGTGTGGGGTGTGTGTGTGTGTGTGTGTGTGTGTGCGTGTGTGTGCGTACATTTGAATTTGTTACAATATTGTTAATCATTGTTGGTTGTTTGTGTGGGAGCGGATTGAATGGAAGCGCTCTGATTTGTAATTGCAAGATATAGCGCTCTATAAATTCCATATATTATTATTATTATTATTATAAACTGTACACAAATAATTTCACTCTCTCCCACTTCAACACCCCGCCCACATACTTTCTTTTCTTTCTTTCTTTTTTTGTTTCTTTCTCTTTTCTTTCCTTTTCTTTTCTTTTCTTTCTTTCTTTCTTTTTTTCTTTCTTTCTTTCTTTCTTCTCTTTCTTTCTTTCTTTTTCTTTCTGCCTTTAAAAAAAAAGAAGAAACATACCCTTAGTAGCACTCACCTGTACTTGGTAGGGGAGATAAAGAAGGACCGTTTCTGCCCACACAGGACTGGGGATTCTCTCCCCTGTACACTATGCCGCCAGGAAGAGTAGAGGCGCTAAGGGAAGCACAGCCTGAAGATGTCATCACAAAAGGTAAGTTCCAAATTCTCCAAAGAAGAAAACAACAACAACAACAACCATAACAGCAACCGAATAATGAGTACGTCCCGGTTTCTCCAAAGAAATAATTTTATCAAAAACAAAAAGGGAAACAAATAAACCAACCCCCAAAAGGAAACAAGCACAAAGCAACACCCCCCCCCCCCCCCCCTACAAGATAAAACAATCACAACAACAACAAAAACCCAACAAAAATCAAAACAAAACACCCCCCAAAAACAAACAAAAAAACCCCCAAACAAAACAAACCCAGCCCCCGCAAAAAACAACAACACCCGCAACCTCTACCCCCCAAAAAAACCCCCACCACAACAACAACACACCAAAAACAACAACAAAAAACAAAACAGCTTGCAAAATCTCCAAAGAATGAAGGTTTCAAAGAAAAGAATAACGATTAAGCCGACAACTATTTCTCTCTCTCTCTCAACCGCCCCCCCCCCCCCCCCCCACCATCCCTCCCAAACCAGAAATGGTTCTGAATCCTAATCAATTTTCTTTGTTTTACAAACACCCTCCCTTCCCGCCCCCACAAAAGAAAAACAAACAACACCCCCCTTCCCCCAACTAAACCATCCCCCTTCCACACTTCTTAATCCCCATCCTCTCTCTCCCCTCCACAAAAAATCCCAAACAAACCAGAAATAATTCTGACGCCTAATCTATTTTTTGTTTTACAAATATACCCCCCAAAAAACAACAACAACAACAACAAAACCAAAAACAACCAACATAACCCCTCAAACCAACCCCATCCCCACACACACTTCCTAATCTTTCCCTCCAAAAAAGCAAAAACAAACAAACAAACAAAACCAAACAACAAACAAACCAGGGAAATAACCCTCTGTCCCAAACAAACTCTCATCCTAACATTCCTCTTGTCCTCGATATAAAAGAATCAACAAAATAAATAAATAATACAATAAATAAATACATAACAACACACACACAACACAACACAACACAACACCACACACACACAACACCACGCACGCACGCACGCACGCACGCAACAACACACACACAAAAACACATCACACACACAAACACACACACGCACGCACCACACACACACACGCACGCACGCACGCACACAGACAGACACACACACACTATATATTCCTCACCAAGAGCGGAAGAGTTTTGGGGACATGTGGTTTCAGACATGGCATCTTCCATGAAGAGAGAGGGACCAGCCTGACGGTAATCACAGTGCAGGGTGGGTATCACACAACACCTGGCAATGGCCATCACTGCAACGCACAAGCCGTGCATCGTTGATTTCATTCCGTGGAAGATGATTTTCTGATTGATTGATTAATCTTTATTCCCAAGGGTTACAGACAAGTATTGACATACTTTTTTTCCCCATCCGGCCCTTGCCCTGAGAAAGGACTATCCTTAATAATCAGAGCTAATAGTTTCAAGTAAACGTCAAATTAAAGAAAAAAAGCTATATATTTCATTTAACACAGAGAGAACGAGAGAGAGAGCGAAGAGAGAGAGAGAGAGAGAGAGAGAGAGAGAGAGAGAGAGAGAGAGAGAGAGAGAGAGGGAGAATGAATGAATGAATGAATGATCTTTGTACTCAAGGGTGAAGATTTTAGTAGGCCGAGCCTAGTCTTCTAGTCTTACAATCTTTCCTTGTAAACACACATACACTATCAGAGTGAGACACACACACACACACACACACACACACACACACACACACACACACACACACACACACACACACACACACACACACACACAACACACACAACAGACAGACACACAGACAGACAGAAAAAGAAACAGACAGACAAACAGACAGGCATATAGACAGACAGACAGACAGACAGACAGACTCACCCTTAAAGTCTGGTAGCCGGTCATCCCCATAGGCGTTACATACAGGTTCTCCATCTTCTATCGTGATCATCTCCCTCTGCGTGTCCGTACGTTGCCCTGTACCCAACAACATCGGTCACTACCTCACTGGGGGACGGGACACCCTGCTTGGTTAGGGCGTTGCGCATTGCGCTCGTGATCTGATGACCCGGGTTCGATTCCCGCTCAAGGGGGTATTTTCCCCCGGAGTTAACATCAGTGCCGTCTCCACTCCCCCCAAAAAGTCCTTCGGATGAGACTATAAACCGAGGTCCCGTGTGCGAACGCACGCAGAACATCTTGCGCACACGTTAAAACCTGTTCCGCTTTTCGGAAGAGTAGGACATTGTGTGCTGGTGGGAATGGATGGCAAAATGTACAAAATTGCATACACACGGGGACTGGATGTAAAACAGCACATGAGTGCTTATTCCATTATCCTCGAAATAAAAAATAGCTTTTTTTCCGTTTCATTTCATGCTGTTCACAGCCCCCCCCCCCCCCCCCCCCCCCAACAACCACGAAAGCCATTTCAGGGCTGTCACCTTATTCAGTTACAGAAACTACCAATAACATTGACCTCTAAGTCAAAGTCAAAGTCAAGTCAAAGTCAAAAACACTTTAATCATCCCACGAAGGGCAATTACAATACTGACAGGCAGATTGATACACATCAAAAATATCAAAGACACAAAAGCTATATTTCGTATTGGTTTTCAAATGACTTCAAATAAAAAGGGTCACGAACACACCCCACACACACCACACACCACACACACACACACACACACACACACACACACACACACACACACACACACACACACATACACACCAACACACACACACACACACACACACACACACACACACACACACACACACACTCTAATTCAAAATCAGCACATATAATCCCTCCAAATGTCTATGTCAATGTGAAAAAAAAAGAAAATGACAAAGTAACTGAATCATTTCATTCCTTAAGGCAATTGAAAACTTGCTATGCTGAGGACTCCAGCCATTCGGATTAATTAATCACCCCATGTTTATTAAAAATAAGAACCGTGTGAAATTGCATAATGAACACTTCATTGTACATACACAACACATAAAAAATTGGCACATGGGCAAAAGCACTGCAGAATGGACCTCCTATGTCCATACCAGTGTTTACACAATATCACCATCTGGCCGCCAGAACCGCCCCCCCCCCCCCCCCCCGCCCTGAAAAAAAATCCTCAAAAAAACCAAAAGAAACGTGGAACTAACAAAAACAAACCAAAACCAAACGAGCAAACAAACAGAAAAGAGAAAATTTGCCCCCCCACTCCTTCCTGAAACCAATCGCCCCCAAAATCCGTCTCCCAAATAAAAAAAAAAAGAATCCTAAAGCTACCATAAAACCCAAACAAATAAAACCCCCAAAAAAAATGTAAACAACCATAAAACCAAACAGACAAGAACCCCACTAAAAAACAAAAACAAAAAGACATGGCCCCTTTATACTACCCCCCCTCCCCCTCCCGCCAACCTCCACCCAGTGAAATAAAAAGAGATGCACACCTTGGATTTTTCGTCCAGAAAGTATGCTCCACTGCAGCCAACCAAAATCTCTTTGGGGTCACACATAGCCCTTGCACTTCCTGTGGTGTTGAATTTCTTCCGGCTCACACAGGTGACTTCCGCTGGTCGGATGTAAGCGATGTACTCGCCGTTACTCTTCTGCTGTCTGTGGCTGATGCATTCCGGCAGTGAACTGGACTCTGGGGGTACCTCGATAGGATCTGTTGATGGGATGGCCATACATTGTCATACGTCTGTTTGCTTATCTGTCTGTTTGTCTGTCTCTACGTTTGACTTGATGTGCTACATTTCATCTTCTAGTTTAAAAAAGCCCGATCTATCAAATTTGGCTAAAAATGGTCACTTGTTATTATTAGCTACAAACCATATTCAGGGTAATGGACCAATTAAAAAAACAGTTGCTTACACTCATCTGTTACCATAGGGAATAAAGAGCATCATCACCATTATCATCACCATATCTCTCTGTCTCTGTCTCTGTCAGTCTCTCTCCCTCACTCCCTCCCTCTCTTTCATCCCATCCTCCATCTCCTAACAAAACTTTTCCACACAAAACCAACCACAACACTCCTTCCCTCACTCGTTCAGCATGGGATCTTTAACCCGCGCTTACCGCTTTCGGCAGTCACGGAGATGGGCACGGTCCGGTCACTGTCGATGTGGAAAGTTTCTGTCTGCACGGGCACCCCGTTCTTCCTGACCACGAGGTCGTAGTCGCCCTTGAAGCCATGCAGTTTGACCTTGAGGTTGGAGGCTGAGTGCTGGCTGAGGGAGAAGTTGTGGCGAGTGTCCCACTCCTTTTTCACCAGGCAGGCGAAGCGTACGCCCCCTTCTGCCAGCTGTGGAGTACCATACGATACAATACGATACGATACAATACAGTACAATACTATACAAGAATAGTAATAATAATGATAATAATAATAATAATAATAATAATAATAATAATAATAATAATAATAATAATGTATAGAATTTATATAGCGCTGAGTCTTGTAAAGCAACAAATCAAAGCGCTTAGATGACAATTTTTTTTATCGAGGATAATGGAATAAGCACTCATGTGCTTTTTTACATCCAGTCCCCATGTGTATGCGGTTTTGTAAATTTTGTCATCTGTTCCCACCGGCACACAAATGGCCCACAATATAATACGACACAATGCAATACAATACGGTATAATACGATACAATTCAATATGATACGATGCAATACAATACGAT